>CAJQUN010000472.1:0-425695 GCA_907163345.1 Haberlea rhodopensis | reverse complement strand
TTTTCAGAAAATTCATGGCGATTTTCTACTTCTTTTCTTGGTGTTTCTCCTAGACCTCACTTTCAACCATTTAAACAGGTTTCATGCAATCACTAGTAACATAGAAACATGTTGCTCTCATCATACAACTCAATTCTTTGCATGATAACAAGTCTCAATTCAAAGCATACAAAATAGTAACCACATGCTTCAAGTTCCTAACTACTTCCATATACATCATATGTTATATAATTCTTACCAAGAATTGATGAAGTTACTGCACTTAACTTCCTAGCTTGAATACCTAGTAAATTCCAAGCACAGAGGGAAAGAAGAAGCAAGGGATTGAAGAGGGTTTTGTAGAGATTTGTAGGTGAGATTTGGTGTGTTTGTGAGTTGACAATCTGATTTTACTTATTTAATCAACTCTCCAAATGCAAACTCAAATAAAAGGCACATGCATATGAAATTCAATTCAAATGCCTACTAGTCCAAGTTGCTTGATATGTCACTATACTTGATTTAATTCAATCATTCCTATGCACTACATCTTGTGCATCATGTTTCTTTCCTGTCATATATCTAATATTTATTCATGTATGTGTTCATTAATCCTCGGTTCAACCCGAACCTGAGTCCACATCATACCGAAATTAATCATATTAACTGTATAATCATATGACATGTGTATAAAGCAACTCGAGGCATTACAATTCTCCCCTACTTATTGAATTTCGTCCTCGAAATTCCATATTCATAATATGAATCTCATATATCATATGAATCTCATACAGAAAGCCATAAGCTTTCAACCCTACTAGCAACACTACAAGGAATAACAACATAGTGGCAAATAAGCTTTGCACAAACATGCATTATAAATGCAACATTATTTGCCGAAACAAATAATCAAAAGTAAATCTGCTACATACTCAACATGCTCAACTAGCAGATACTTACCAGACCAGCAGTATAAGAAACCAAAGAAAACATACCAGACATTGCACTTTGGATTTACTGCATACTCATATTCTCGCATAACAGCTTGTTACCATTCGCTTTTGTCCACGTAGTCATATGCTCACAACACTCTATACCAGCCAGGGCATCGATAGTATGTATGCATCGTTGTAATACCATAAACAGACAAACATTTCACTAGTATCAGTGAACACTCAAGAAATCATGTCCGGATGTTGGCACATATACATATCCTGTTATATACAACAGTATCCATCAAATTGACTTGATCTCATACAACTCATTTACCGGTGGGTTCCATTAACCAAGTCACTGCCCACTCCCATTCCTGCTGGATGCATACAAATGATCCCCAATGGAGCATCTGTTCGTCTAATGTCTAATACATCCGTCCCTCCTGGGACAACTAGTCACCATATAGTAATACAGTCAATGGTTCAAATCCTGGTATTACACCTTTTCCATACACAGTATGCCACACTTTAGAAACACAGCAACACATATACCAGCGTTGTATATTGTATATCGGTCTAGAATGTTTCCATTCGTCTGTACTCCTGTGTAAGCCTACGCAGAATATCGAGATCAGCAAGATACTCTAAACCAAGTACCTCCGGTCCTTGTCACATTCAGATTCTACACATCCAAATGTGCACAGAGCCATCTCTGTTCTAACATTTCACAAAGTTGTATTATCGTATGTAATTACACAATGTGATAGATACAACATATCCATCTATCGTTTGCATACTAATCTCCCACACCAGACTTCTCAGTCTAGATTAAACACCGGACACGATACCAGTCCAGAACAAGCACTGGACACAAACTTGATCAAACCACAAGAAGCAATCCACATCACATTCATATGTCATCAATGCATACTGTACACCAAAGCCATGTACAATACATATGTCCATATGATTATATGGTTATCCCATACAATGACTATGTTCTCATAGTATCTATCCACACCATTTGCGTGGTTCAATATTCCCTGTCCTGACCCCTGTACCGAAAATGTCATTTTTTTGTATCAACTGTTCCCCCAAGACTACCATCTTGAGTATGCCAAGCTTTTACAACGATTCATTACTTTCTATTCGCTGCTCCCTGTAATGATCAACACAAAATATCATGTAGCAGTGGAAACCAACACGTTTTCCAACCGACACGGTTTCCACGCATGTGCAAATCACTTGCTACATGGATTACGCTAACAAGTCCCACACATCACAGGTACCTGATAACCCATTCCGTTCTGCTTCAAGAACCTATCTATACGGATTATCATATCACCCAGATAGATCATACAATCGAAGATATCACCCGACTATATCACATGATCGAATATATCACTCAGATATATTATATGATCGCATATAGTACATAATCGAAACCAACAGTTGTCTACCTCGCCATATTCATTGAATCTTTCTTTATTGGAATGCATTCCTGATAAACACGACTGCTCCCAGCAAATCGTTATCACCTCTGGTTCATGAAGGAATAGCCAATCCAACAATACATGGAAGGTAACAAATTCCAACTCAACTGCAATCACACAATCCACACACTATTGTTGACATGAATGACAATCAAATTACCATACCACTCATGGTCATTCTGGCACTATGACTCTACAATCAGACCCAAAGGAATTGCCATATCATATAGCATTGCCAATGATACCTTCTCAATACTGTAACCGTATTATGTTACTAGTACACCTTCCGTGTACAATCAAAGGATAATACGCAAGTACAACCATGTAGCAAAAATACCATTCACCATCTGGTATATGTCAAATCAGTCTCATATTGGTCGTACCACTATAACCTGACACAAACTTCAATGCCATACACATATGTGTACGAACAAGCTCAAGAGATAATTCATTTCATGGACACATTAAGTCCCATCACACTATCTCATACATGTGAGCTTCTTCAGCCTTCTCATAACCATCTTCTATTCATCAACCATCACATGGTTTAGCATACCAACCATTCATTAACCATTACATGGTTTAGTATACCAATCATACTGTTTCCTCATGAAACATATTCGTAGACTGTCCATCAATAGATATCAACCCAACATCTATCGAGCACAAAATTCAAACCAATCAACTATGCAAACCAATCGCATGACGAGGTCGGCATATCACAATCACGATCCCATCAGTCATACA
This sequence comes from Haberlea rhodopensis, assembly GCA_907163345.1. NCBI lineage: Eukaryota > Viridiplantae > Streptophyta > Magnoliopsida > Lamiales > Gesneriaceae > Haberlea > Haberlea rhodopensis. Next base: position 422,541 of record CAJQUN010000472.1, on the reverse strand, counting down.
TCTCCCGTCCTGACTCAAGAATATATAAATTTAATGTCAAACGCATAGTACAATCACAACACAACGGAAACTCTGATTGCATCAGTACTACAGTCGTAGTGTACAAGCAATCGACGAAAACGCAAACTTCCTTATCAATCTGGATAACTTGGACATTCAACATCAGACTTGTGAACCATACATTATAGCCACCAAGCTATGCTATCATACAATAGTTCACACGCAATGCTTACCGGACACTCACTGTCATGCAATAATCCAGAATATGACAAAATGTCATACACAGTTCCACTAAAGAACCAGTTTACGGATGTCTATTATGACGTCCTTTTCTATATCCAGAAGCCATACAAGCATCCAATGCTCTCAGCAACAACACAGATACCCACACTTTGTTCAGAGTAGACCAACCAATTTCAACCTCATAAATACAGTTCACAAACACAGAACTAGATGTTCATATACAACATCCCATACACAACTGTATGCACTTGAGGTATCTCGTGTCAATCAAAGACACCCATGGCTGCCACACATACCACATCCATAGAGTCTCATACGGACACCCTTATAGCTCGGACGGAGTTCACATCAAAACAATGATATCCATTCCCATCTGTACTATACACTAACCAGATATAATACATGGCCACATAGCACCATGTATGTCCCCGTACAGTCATCACAAAGATCACATGTTCAAGCATCACAGCAATCTTTGCCGGTGATCATTGCATCACTGCAATCTCCGCCGGTACTCATTTTCTTTCAATCTGAAAGACTTCCATGCTCAAATCCATATGATACAACAAGAACGAACATAAGAAGCTAATACACAGAAAGGATCTAACAGTCCGTTAACCAGTCACCAAAACACGAGTGACTTAAACGACATAGGCTGATAACAGTCGAACAGTATAACTCACAGTTACTGCGGTTGTACCGCTCCACCAATACGCCTCAGCATCACTATCATTGAACTCTCCCAATTTCATGTTCCTTGTCAACTCCATGACAACAAACATAGAGTTCACCACACACATACACACCGGAGAACCATACACAGATGATACCCTGCAAGATACTCATCACCACGGTGATCTCACAAATCACCAATTACCGCTGTGGAATACAATAATAAAGAATACTATTATTGTACACGAATCTCACATTCGCTACATGTACCATCTGAGTACCACAAGTAACCCATGTCTGCATCATCACCCAATGTAAACACACTGTGTTAGCCATACTATCCACAGATCAAGAGCAAAGTATTACATTCTCATTCAAGCCATACATGTCGAACTGACAATGCAACCACAGATTGCAATATCAAGAATTGCCCCTGAACAAGATACAGTGATCAATAACCTGTATCTTCACTTCCATTTCCACATCATGTGTCAGCGGTCAGTCCATCATTAGGTCTGATACACAATCTCATGCAGGCTGACTTTGCACATGGAGCTGATACCAAGATTTGCTTTTCACGCTCCAACCACTGTACAACTTACTCCTCCGATTCGGTATCGACCTACATACCATTCCCACGGAATCAGTGGAATAGCTCCCGTGAAACATATCATGTTTTCCCTGCCAAATGATAGTACAGAAACCCGGTATACCAATCACGGTACACCCACAACATCATTTATGCCACGCATAAGAATTCATACCAAGTCATACTATCATCCTGCAAACAAGGGTTAACACAGATACAAATACAAAGCATGTTCCCAGACACTATATCAAAAGTATCACATGCCTTTAAGTGATTAGGTAACTCCCTAACTCACTTTCTCTACCCTTGTTCATCCCGTTCTCGAACCACTGCTCTGATACCACTAATGTGAGGTCCTCGTTACTTAATCCATTATGTATCAATTCAAACATACATACGCGAGTCTGAATTAAGTAAAAACATGCACTGATTAAGAGTTTCTGACTAACAGGTTGTGACAGATGTACAAGTACAAAACCACAAGTACAAAAACCCTATTCACATATACATCACATGTATAAATAACAACCTAAGCCAGCACAACTCCTATGCAGTGGTTCACCTCGCAGCGGAATAAGAGTCACGATTCCCACGTCTATGAAATCCTACAGAAACATTCACACAACGTGAGTATAGATAAACCACTATCTTAGTGCAATATCAAAACACAATATCAATGATAAAGCACAATAAACATCATATCCAATGTGAATGCTCTGTATCATGCATCAACCAATGCACCATGTCGACATGTCTCAACTATCACCCTATTATCACAAGACTAATATGATATGTCTATTCCGCTCAATATGTCAGTGGAACCGCCTCACATCTTCATATTAGCAATACATATCATAGTACCATCTTCACATGATAATAGCCAGAGCATATACCCAAAAACCGGCGTATATCTCTCATACCAAGTATATGTAGCATACCCGAGCACATACCCAAACCAGGCGTATACCTCTAATGCTAACGTATATGTAGCATACCTGAGCATATACCCAAACCAGGTGTATATCTCTAATGCTAACGCATATACCTCATCCATCTCAAACACATGATATCCATAAATGTACATGCATATGATACTACAAATCATATGATACCAACACAACACAATTCATATGATATCAATCTCATAACATCATCTCATAATATCTATACTCCGTACGTCAACACGTACCTGTAAAGCGACACAAACGAGATAAATCAGTCGTCACTGGCTAATTGCCTCGTTGCCCCGTCCCCTGTGATGATGCTACAATAATATCACCAATAAACCATGTTATAAGAGGCTTCATAAACAATTGTGACAAAATATAACATTTTCAACAATCTGACCCTGGCGATCGATCTCATGGTTTAAGGCGATCGATCGCCTAAAGCTTTGATTTTAGGCGATCGCTCTCTTATTTTCACGCGATCGGTCGCCTCCCCTTTGAAAAACATTCTGCCTTGAGGCGATCGATTGCCACTTTAAGCAATCGATCGCTTAATGCACCGCCACTCTCATGTTTAGCCACAGGCGATCGATTGCCTCGAAGATAGCGATCGATCGCCTCCTCTGTTTTCAGAAAATTCATGGCGATTTTCTACTTCTTTTCTTGGTGTTTCTCCTAGACCTCACTTTCAACCATTTAAACAGGTTTCATGCAATCACTAGTAACATAGAAACATGTTGCTCTCATCATACAACTCAATTCTTTGCATGATAACAAGTCTCAATTCAAAGCATACAAAATAGTAACCACATGCTTCAAGTTTCCATTCACTACTTCCATATACATCATATGTTATATAATTCTTACCAAGAATTGATGAGGTTACTGCACTTAACTTCCTAGCTTGAATCCCTAGTAAATTCCAAGCACAAGAGGGAAAGAAGAAGCAAGGGATTGAAGAGGGTTTTGTAGAGATTTGTAGGTGAGATTTGGTGTGTTGTGAGTTGACAATCTGATTTTACTTATTTAATCAACTCTCCAAATGCAAACTCAAATAAAAGGCACATGCATATGAAATTCAATTCAAATGCCTACTAGTCCAAGTTGCTTGATATGTCACTACACTTGATTTAATTCAATCATTCCTATGCACTACATCTTGTGCATCATGTTTCTTTCCTTGTCATATATCTAATATTTATTTCATGTATGTGTTCATTAATCCTCGGTTCAACCCGAACCTGAGTCCACATCATACCGAAATTAATCATATTAACGGTATAATCATATGACATGTGTATAAAGAAACTCGAGGCATTACAGACCCGGTCCGATAAGCACCCCTAATCCTACACATAGGGGGTAAACTGTCTATTTTGTACACCACAGGGGGTAAAATGCCTATTTTTACGAATCACAAGAGAGTAAAATGTCTATTTTCAACATATGTGGGTAAACTGCCTATTTTGTAAACCACAGGGGGTAAAATGTCTATTTTCAAACCACAGAAGGGTAATCCGCCTATTTGGGAAACCATATGGGGGCAATCTGCCAAAAACCCAATTTTTTTTTATACCGAAATTATTCTTTTCATTTTTAATCTAAAAAACTGAAATATTAAAAAAGTAAATGCTAACAAGAAATATAAAAAATTACTTTCTTTTTTTTTTAAAAAATAAACCTGATTGTTTCGAATTGTATACTGAAACTGAGATTTGCGACGGAAATTTTAAAAGTTTTCGCAAATTAACGGACGAAATTACTACTGTCTTCGAAAGAAAAAAATTGCTCTTTCGATTTGTCGATACAGGCTGTAAAAAATTAGAAGTCCTAGTTTACTGTTATGTGTGTAAAATAAAAGAATAAATTTTAAAACCAATTTGGTGATGGATAAGTTTATGCAAGTTGTTAATCAATTATGTTTCTTAATTGTATGTTCGATGGTTCAAAAAATTTCGTCCTTTAACCGTAACCTACGAGGACGGTTCTGATTAAGGTTCGTGAACCATTGGTTATGATTATGATCACGGTTAATATTCGGTTACGGTTTGACCCTTTTATTTAAAAAATAAAATAATATTAATTTGTAAATTTTTTTAACAAAATTTAAATAAAGCTCAAATGAAGATATAGATATATATATAATAATAATAAATTTAATAGGTCAAAATATAATTGAAGAAGTGACAAAATGTAAAATTTAAGGGGCAAATTACAAATTTTTAGGGTAAAATTATAATTTTATTTTTAAATTTTTTTTTAAGGTGAACAAATTTTTTTTTGGGCAAGGGTGGCGGCTAATTTAAAAAAATAATGTCAATTAAAAAAATAATTTCAAAAATATTGTTAAATAATTTTTTTTTTAAATTTTTATAGTGAAACGCACGCACATCATGCGTTTTTAAAAACGCAAGCTGCTCGTGCGTTTCTTACAGAAAGACACACTGATTGTCAGTGTGTGTTTCCGTAAGAAACGCACATTGAATGTGCGTTTCTTCTTTTTTTTTTCTTATTATTTTTTATTTTTTCTAAATGTGAATTTGATTTTGTAAACAAAAAAAAATATTATAATAATCTTTTTCAAAAAAATATTTTGTTTGAAATTTTTTTTTGGCAATCCAAAATATATAATCGAGGTAATTTTTTGACCTTTTTCTAATTTGGTTTATAATTTTTAAAAATTGTATTATTTTTTAGCTTATTTAAATTTTTTATATATTTGATTTATGATTTAAGATAATTTTAAAATTAAAATAAATTTAAATTTTTGCATTAATTTTTTAACTAGAAATATTTTTTTAATGTGACTAATGTAAAATGATATATTATTTACATTAAATTTAGATATTTTATATAAATAATATAACATGATGTAAGTTTATATAATTTAATTCAAGTTGACGAGGCTAGTAAATATTATTAACTATAAAAGTTGCATTGCAACACCGATGTTTGTTCTTCCTTAGGGTAATTCGTTTCTTGCAAAAACGAATTCGTCTTTCAGATTAAAAGTTGAACTTATATATATATATATATATATTAATAATAATAATAATAATAATATCATGCTCACCTCGCATGGTCAAAATTTTTGCGCAAGACCCAAACAAAATAATAATAATAATAATAATAATAATAATAATAATAATAATATCATGCTCACCCTGCATCGTCAAAATTGTTGCGCAAGACCCAGACAAAATAATAATTATAATGATAATGTTGATGATGATGATATTATTATTCTTATTATTATTAGTGTCGAGCAGGACAACTCATTCAGAACAATTTTGTCTGGGTCTTGCGCAACAATTTTGACCATGCAGGGTGAGCATGATATTATTATTATTATATTATAATTATTATTTTGTTTGGGTCTTGCGCAACAATTTTGACCATGCGGGGTGAGCATGATATTATTATTATTTATTATTATTATTATTATTATTATGCATATATTATTATTATATATATATATATATATATATAAGTTCAACTTTTAATCTGAAAGACGAATTCGTTTTTGCAATAAACGAATTACCCTAAGGAAAAACAAACATCGCTGGTGCAATGCAACTTTTATAGTTAATAATATTTACTAGCCTCGTCAACTTGAATTAAATTATATAAATTTACATCTTGTTATATTATTTATATAAATTATCTAAATTTAATGTAAATAATATATCATTTTACATTACTCACATTAAAAAAAATATTTCTAGTTAAAAATTAATGCAAAAATTTAAATTTATTTTAATTTTAAAAATTATCTTAAATCATAAACCAAATATATAAAAAATTTAAATAATCGAAAAAATAATACAATTTTTAAAAATTATAAACCAAATTAGAAAAAGGTGAAAAAATTATATCGATTATATATTTTGGATTGCCAAAAAAAAATTTCAAACAAAATATTTTTTTGAAAAAGATTATTATAATTTTTTGTTCACACTGACAGTGTCAGTGTGTGTTTCTGTAAGAAACGCACGCGCAGCATGCGTTTTTAAAAACGCATGCTGTGTGTACGTTTCACTATAAAAATTTTAAAAAAATTTATTTAATAATATTTTTGAAATTATTTTTTTAATTGACATTAATTTTTTAAATTAGCCCAAGGGGGGCACTTGCCCCTTACCTGTGAATAAGTCGCCCTTTAGTCGCCCTTTAGTCGTCCTTTTATAAAATATATATATATATATATATATATATATATATATATATATATAAAATGCATTTTATAGAAAATAAATCAAATATCACTCAATTAAGATATAATTATTTGATTATAATATATAATCTATAATATTATTGACTGCTTTGTGCCGCGGGTTTTCTTTTTTTATTCATTTCAATTTGTGCTCTTCTTTTATTATTCATTTCAATGTTTAATTAATGAAAGTTTCTACTTTGATTGCATTCTAGGTTTTCCGATGTCGGCTTCAGCTTAAAGTCTCTGCCTTTCTGGGATGAAAAAGTGAAGAATTTGGGTTTTCAACTTGTGAATAAATATGTAATCTGATATAGGTAGGTGACTAATTCTTGGAAGTAACGAAAGTTCCTTTGATGATGATTTGGAAAAGGAGTTAGGCTCGTTGTTTCGTGAACAGCGGAAGCATGAGGTGGATGACCGTGAAAGAGAGCTGAATTTGTATAGAAGTTGGTCTGCCCCGCATACTGTTGAGGGATCTTTTTGAGGGCCGTTGGTGATTGCTTCAACCATGATCTTGGTGGTGGAGGCCTGTCTTATTTTCCTAACTCTGCTAAAAGTAAGGATGACAATGGATTCATATCTGAAGAGGAGCTTCGGTCTGATACTGCTTATTTATCTTATGGTTACTCGAATGTCAACTTGAACCCGAGGCTGCCACCTCCTATGATGTCCGGAGAAGATTGGCGGTTTGCTCAGAGGTTTCAGTGTGGGAATTCTACAATTGGGTGGGAAAGGAGGAAGGTGAATAGTAGGAATGACAGTGGCAGTGGTGGGAGATCTTTGATTTGGAATCCACCAGGGTTCTATTCAAAGAAGCTACAGGATGAGGGTGAGAAAGACAAACTGCAAGGTATTGTGGAGTGGGGTGGTGATGGACTAATTGGTTTGCCTGGATTAGGACTTTGTGGGGCCTCGTATCCTCAATTATACATTCAATTAAGTAAATTGTATATTTTTTACTTATCAGGATTAAGATACTATTAATACTGATCACGATTTTTAACTATGTCTTTCGTTTACATAGTTCATATACATCACAAATTGTAAATCATTTATACACCACAATTCATTCCATCTCGATCAGTTTAACTCCTAGCAGCAGAAGGCAGACTCACAATCACGGCTTTCCCCCCCAGCTATGAGTCCCTACAGAACAACCACACAAAACATGAGTATTGAAATGATGTTCACAATCTAACATCAATATAATGCATCAATACGATATAAACAACTTCCTGTCATTCATGCGTTTGCAATACTCCTCTCTGGTTGTTCATGTACATATCTCAGAACAGAATACACAACATAATACAATTGTCCAAGTATGTCATCACATATTTCATTCAACATCCTATTATAACGGGACCGATATGATATGCCTCTAAGTTTAATATGTCAGTGGCTCAGCCTTCACGTCCCATATTAGCAGCACATATCATATTTCTGTCCTCGCACGTTATAACAGCCAAAGCATATGCCCAACAAGAGCATACCTCTCATGCCAAATCATATGCTCAACAGTAGCATACCTCTTATGGCATCAACTAGATACCTCAACAACATTAATTTAACAGCCAAAGCATATGCCCCAACAATGGCATACATCTCTCATGGCATCAACTATATATCTCAACAACATCAATATAATAGACAAAGCATATGCCCAACAATGACATACCTCTCACATGGCATCAATTATATGCCTCATAGTTTCGTGCCTCACAGACACCAATCACATCTGATATTCACAATAATCTCATATCGCAATAAACAAGATATCAACATCATATAGCATATTTATTATTATCAATACTCGTACGTCAACACGTACTTGTTGTGTTGTACAACATATATAAGTGTATGCGTCAGTGATTAACCGTCTCTCTGTCATGTCCCATGTGATGGTGCTACATGAATATCAACAATGTACAATGTTATAATAGGCCTCACCATCACATTCCACAAAAAAATATAATATTTTTCAACATTTTAACCCTAGCGATCGATCTGCAAAATTCACCGATCGATCGCCTCAAAATTCTGTCTCAAAGTGATCGATCTCTATGTCTTGTGCGATCAATCGCCTCTACCGCGATCGATCGGCTGAGAATACGCGATCGAATGATACATCCTTTATAAAACATTCTGCCTCAATGTGATCGATCTCTGCTTTCACGCAATCGATCGCTACCTAGCGATCGATCGGTACAAGATAACGATCGATCGCTAAACACACCGCCTCTCTTGTGTTTACCCTCAAGCGATCGATCGCTGCGTACATAGCAATCGATCAATATGCTCCGTTCTTTTCAGAACATGTCGATTTTCAAGCTTCTTTCCATGGTTCTCATCTTCCACATCTATTTCCAACATTAAAATTTGATAAACTCATATTACATTAATCTAAGAACATGTTTGTCAACTTATTCCAACATATAACAAGGAATGTTACTCATATCAATTGATACAAGTAACATCACATCTCCACATGTTCTAAGCACTACCATACACATACACATGCTAAGGAATCTTACCAACTAGCTTCAACTCTCATCTATAATCAAGTCTCTACTTGATTCCATGCCATATCAAAGCAAGGTTTGTGAAAGAATCCATAAGGGTAGCACATTGGTAGAGATTTGTAGGTGAATTTAGGTGCATTATGTGTTTCCAAGCTGATTTTCACCTATTTATATTGCATATTAATTCATGCCAAGTTTAGTTCATGTGTTCTATCATGCATCAAATGCATGCCTTCCATATAGAGTTACTACTACACTATGTAGAACTCATTTCATAACTCAATATACATGGCATAATCAACATGTTTTACACCAACTTCTTTTCTCTCATTTAATCACATATTTTCTCATAACACTTATGATTACCATTTCTTGGGCATACAATTATACATCATATCAATGTAGTGTTTCTCAACTATGCTTAGTTCATTTCAACATGAACATTAATCTTTTAGCATATGTCAACGAATCACACTCGGTCCCACCCGAACCCGAGTCCACATCATATCTTAATTATCTCATAATTACCTAGTAACCAAATAAAACATGTGTGATTCAAATCGTGGCATTGCAACAATATGCATTATGAATCACAACTATTCGCATATAGATAATCTGCAGCACATACTCATTGATACTGCAATAAGGAATACATACTCAACATGTCAAACTTGCAGTAATTAAGGATACTCACCAGCAGTATAACAAAACGTAAGCAACATACTAGACCAGCACTTAGGATTCTGCTGCATCATATGCTTACTCTTTCTCGCATATAAACTCTTCGACATTCTCCTTATCTCACTGAATTAGATCATAGGTATCACTGTGTTGTCCAACTAGCAATATCCTCTCTCCACGATCCTCACTGGTCGTGACACATACTATATATCTGTATTTCATGGTACATCTGACATTGGCACTACATAACTCGGATATGGCGCATACGTCTATCATGTCAATACATGAAATACATTAGGAATACAAGACATTACGAACACCAGTCACGAAGAGTGGCCATGTCACATGATATATCAATATGCCCACACACTATAACAACACAAACAACCCACGTCGATAAGTGACATTTGTCATGGATTTCCTTCCATGCAAATGTGAAACCTGAGCTTCATCAGACAAGGTAAACAGTCTACCACATCGGAAAACATCTTTCAAAGACAATATTCTCAGACTACCTTGTCCACAGAATGAGCTCAAACTCCCTTGTCACTATACTGAGCATATGAACTACGATGTACCATCTGATCTACTCATAACTGACTGAGCAACAACATCTCAAGACAAGAGTAACTTACATCATTGTCCATTCACCATTTTACATGGTACCATCAATATATCACAAATTGATCATTCATCACATTTTTATCTTTGTACATACGTACTCGATGTGCCATATAAACCACGCAATTTTACACCACTACACAGTAGTGAGTCATCTATACGTCATGAACACAATATCAACTCTGAGGATTTCACCCTCACACCAATCTCGTATAAGAAGAGATTCTCTCATACCAACAATTATGTGAACACGTCTTGATCTCACCAAATTCAAGTAATTCAGTACTTTCAAATTAATATCTCATCGAATCAGGAACAAAGCTATCACCGCTATAACATCTCAACAACTTGCGCTTTACAATGCAAGTACACAACATAACAAACGAAACGGTTCTATCTATCGGAGTATGTCAAACCTGCATACAGTCCTACATCTCCAATTCCATGACAACTAATGGAAGTATCAAGAGATAAGGTGCATCGGTTGCTAACTAAATCGAGCAACCCTCAACAATCAGACAACACAAAGATATTTCTCCTCCAATATCATCACTAGTGTAGTCCAATACATTATATCATGGTTCCAACATTCTACCATCACACTATCAATATGTTGCATCAAACATGTATTTGCCATCATAAACCATGCACGATCCTCCGTTTCCTACTCACCACATCTATCACTATCAATTATCAAATGACATCGAGTTCTGGTCATTTCTCATTGATCTCTGTGATTCATTGAGTCAAAGATTCATCGAGTCAAATACAATGAGTATTCTCACATAACATTTATCCACACCATTTGCAAGGTTAGATATCACATTTACCAGGGAAGTCATTCTTTCCTCAAACAAAAGGAACCAATTTGATAATGACATTTCTTTACATCAACTACTCCCTCGAGAATACCATTCTCGAGTATATCATAATCGCCTTCATGAAGTTCACCCATCCAGATACACTGTCAGGTGATCAACAAGCATACATATGCTAGTTCATACCTCTTTAAAACACATCAATATCACGAACGTCACGCGTGTACTCTCCACACACTCGACGTAGCTAGTTCCAATAAGTCCCTCGCGCCTGTGATAAGACTATCATCAAATGAGTAGTCATACACATACGAATTTCATACCACAAAATCTCACCAAAGCTGTTCAAGATTCCAAACAGGTAGTTCAATGCTTCTTGTCCGTACAAGGAAAACATCATGCATATATAGCTTTCAGACCCAAACCATTGTTCAAATAATCAAACACGTTACTATCCAAATATATCCTTGAACCATGATGTACAAAACGACCTCATGATAGTACATTCATGCCACTATCACTATCAATCCATTCGCACATCTGTCTATGCAATGGATATACCTTCCCATGATGCTTGTGGAGTAACATAATAAGACTTAACCTTTGTCACAATGAATCCATACAATATCACTGACATATATGCCAAAATGATTACAATATTTTGCAAGACAATTACTTCGCTATGTGTTAGGATCGGTCCGGAGTGTTTAGAGGGGGGGGGGTGAATGAACACTCCTTCTAAAAATTAATCCTTCGTGATTTCTTTCGGATTAGTGAAAGAAATCTGTTTCTTAATCAATTCTTGTACAAAACAGACCACTGAAAATATAAGTGCGGAACGGTCTGTTCTTGTATGTAAGAACGGCTCGATGGCTAGTGAGAAAGAACGAGTGCAGAAATAAGATACACAGGATATGTTTCTGGAAGTTCGAAGGTGGTGTAATCCTTCTACGTCTCCCCTTCTTCCAATTAAGGAAGGTTTATACTAGAAGACTTTGATTTATACAATCCTGTTGTACAAACCCGATTCAGACTGGATTTACCTCACTACCAATCTGAAACTCCTAGTCACTCAATCTGCTCAGACACACTCTGTCTGACAGTTACAATATGTTTCTCACTTCTATTTTCAACACAGAAAACACAAGATGCGCACAGTGATCCTAAATGATCAAATGTTACAAAGTAAACGTGCTTGAGAATGATTTCAGCTCAAGAGCTTCTGAACTTGTAAGCTTGTGCTGTTTTTGCTTTCTTGTGCGTTTTTCAATTGATCAGCGAGAGTCAGTAGCGAGAGTCAGTAAGTTCCTTTTGTTGCATCCTTTTATAGTTGAAGGTACCAACGACATTATTTCCCTTAATGTGCAACTTTGACTCTGCTTAAACTCTGAGTAGGCTTCAGTCTTCTTCTTCAGGATACTTGCCGTTCTGGTTCATACTTTCGGCGACTGTCAGGTAAGCTCTTCTTTGTCTTCTTACCTATTATGGCAATCTTCAGTCTTTGGTCCTTTGTAGGATTAATTACAACATTAAATGCTACAATAAATAGCCGTTAATGATTCGGACTGAGGAGCCATTCTGTATGTATCCTAAGCTGCTCTGATCTGATAAAGATAGAGATCGATCTGAAGCTTTGGTTGAGTCAGTCTGATATTCATCGATCCGGTCTGATAAGTAATGTGACTTATCAGCTTGTTCTATTGTTGAGCTATCGATATGGTCAGTCTGATTACCCTCGATCCGGTATGATATGCTTTGTCATCTTATCAGCTTGATCTGTTTTGGGCGATCGTTCTGGTCAGTCTGATTTCTCTCGATCCGGTCTGATATGTTTTGTCATCTTTAAAATCTCATCGATAAGATCCGGGACTAACAAATTCCCCCTTTTTGATGATGACAAAACCTAGCTTCTAAGTCTTTTAACCAGTCTGATGAGAACTCTGAAGCGAAAACTTTCGGATCGATTACTCTTTCTTGTTCAAAATAAATGAACATTATTAAGTTGGATCGATTAAACTTTTATTATTAAGCCTTATATTGTAGTTCAAAATAAATGAACACGGACTTAATCGAAAAAGGATTTTTATTGATCACCAAAAAATCCTTAATACAGACAGTCTGAAAATATTATTTTCTAGAAGACTGAGACGGAGGCGGCCTGAAGTCTTTCTTCTTTTCCCCCTTTTTGTCAGCAGCAATCTCTTGAAGAAAGTCAACAACTTGTGCTAGCTGCGCGCTGATAGCGTCAAGACGAACGTCTTGAGCGCGGAGGGAATTGGCAACAGATGCTCTGACTTCAGTGGCTAGTTCGATCTGCTCTTTTCTCAGACTGTTCTTATAAGAGGCTTGTTGAGAAAACAGATCGTTTATGCCTCGCTGAAGGCTTCCGATACTGGCAGCCATCTTCTCTTTGAATAAATCAAAGTCCAAAGCTGTAAGCCTCTGACCTTGATGAACTTCGAGAACGCGTTGAGAGAGGACAGGCAGTTGTCAGAGAGGTGCTGAAGAGTCCTTGCCAGAAATGGAGGTGCATCAGATTGTTGGCTGGGAGAGCGATCTGATGAGGACAAAGCCTGTTCATCGTCTTCAGCAACCGGGACAAGTGAAGATACAACAACTTGGTGACTTTCGATCGGATCAAGGTGACCAGATCCGAAGAAAATGTTTGAATAAAGGCCATATCTTCATCTGATTGGACTGGAGGAGTGCTGGGTCTGGAAGGCTCCTCAATCTGGAGAGCTGCAACAACGGTGGAAACCACCAGATCCGGATCGACGAATTCCGAAGCGCCAACTGTTGCCAGTTCTACTGTTGGACTGATTTGGGCACGGGAGGCTGAGGACCCCAAAGGAATGGAGGTTGTTAAAGAGTTCAACAATACATTCAATGGTTCATCATCGGGCACAGACGGAGCATTAGGCAATGGCTGCTCCGCTGTCTGGTCTGGTAGTGGCTCTGCAGTCTGATCTGGTACTTGCTCTGCAGGCTGATCTGGTATTTGCTCTGCAGGCTGATCTGCTGCATCAGAAGGAATAACCTCAATGAAAGGTTCTGCCATAGTCTTGCTTGCAGAGGGATGATCCGGGCTGGTTGTGGGAGTGGATACACTGAGCTTCTGTCGTTGAAAACGGACAGCTAAGTGAAGAGCATGAACATCCATCTCGAGTTGAGCAATAACAGCCCCATCATCTCTGGCAGTTGGAGCAGTCGGATCAAAATTCTCTTTCTTAGCAGCTAGGAGCAGAGTGGCTATACAGAATCTTTGATTAGCCGTAAATAGCTCTTTGCGCTGCACGGCAAGCCGAACATCATCAGTCTCTGTTCCTTTCAGAACTTCCTCTTCCATCTTCTTCAGTCTGCTCAGCTTACCGAAGAATAACTCAATGTGGTTGATAGTCCGGTACTGGACATATTCATCAAAGACCACAATGAGTGCCTTCACCTTCTCATCAACATCCTCCATAGCTATGTCGATGGCTGTCTGCTCTGCAGATTTGGGTTTAGAGGAGAGGGGTTCGGAGAGAATGGCTTTTCCCTTGCCGGTGGAGGAGGGAGACTTGATCCCCGATTGGGTATAATCTCCCAACTCAGTGATAACTATTCCTTTGACCGTGGGAATGGCAGAGGGGACTCGGATAGTGACTTTGGGTGCAAGGGTTGAAGCCTGTGAAGGTTGGATGGAAGGTTGGGGTGCAGGGGTGGCTTTAGTTGGAGGCAATATGGGTAAGGCTTTCAGGGGTAATGGTTTGCTGGGCTTGGTAATCTGGGTTCTTGGCTTTTTGGGAAGTGGCTTGGTTGGTGGCGAGGGAGCAGACTGAGTTTCTTCCGAATCAGTCTGGATGGTCAGTTTGCGCTTGACGCGAGGTTTGCGCGCAACAGCTGGTTCTTCGCCCTTCTCAATCTTGACTGCAGCCAGAGTAGCAGGAGTAGGCGGAGCACTCTTGTACTTCAGCAATGCAAGTCCTTTGGAGTTTAGAATCTTAAAGGGGCTGAGAGCGGACTGCTTTCCCACCTCAATGTCCAAAGACTCCAGTAGCTTGCTGAGAGGAACAGCAAAGCATACAGCTTGTTTCGATGCAATCACTGTTTCCATCAGAACTCCAAACAGAATCACGGACCAGTTCATCTTCTGTCCGGATACAATAGCCGCCATAGCCCTGAACTTCTCTGCGGTCACAGCGTCAAAACTTCCTGCTTTGCCCAACAGAGGCTTACCCACTATCTCGCACAACACCTGGAAATGAAAGAGCATTTCCTTCTTCTTAAACGATGGTTGCAGGCGGTGGCCAAGAATAGATATCTTCCCTTGAAGATCTGAGAGTGACGCCTGAGGAATCTGTCCAAATTCCGTCAGTCCGGAATTGGGGAGGCCAAAGGTTTTGGCCAGCGTCATCGGCGAGATCTCAAAAGATTTGCCCTTGACAGTAGTAGATATGGATGTCTTCTGGGAGACGGCATTGGCGAATAGTTCGCGGATTTCTGATTCATAACAACGGTGCCGCATTCCAGAAAGTTTCTCAGACCAGAAGATTCCAAAGCTCTGAAGATGGACACCATCTCTGCATCTTCTGCCCTGTAAATATCATTAAACTCAATGGAGAGGGAGTTATGAGTGATGGTAGCCATTGGAATGAAATCAAACGAATGCGAAGATTTAGGAGAGTGAGAGAGTAAGAAAACAGATAGCGGTAATTTGTAAAAAGTGAAATAAAATGAAATGTTCAGCCCGCTAAATAGGAGAGAGAAGACACGTGTCTTTATCTTGATGACTGATGAAAAGAAATTCAAAAATAAACGGTCAGGATAACATATAGTTAAGGAGGTTAAAATGCGATCAGTCCGGGCTGTTTTTGTACAAAAGATGTATTGACCAAACAGATCATGGGATAACATCAGATTGACATAGATCGGTCTGAAAGTTCGGACCGGTCTGTGTCTTTCTGAACATTGTATTATCAATCTGTGGTAACAAAAATCTTTAAGTGCGAAAGTAAGAAAACATCTAAACTATTAAGATAAGTCAATTAATCCAAGAATTTGACGAAAATAATTAAACTTAGCCTCTGGGAGCGGTTTGGTGAAGATGTCTGCTGCTTGCTGCTCTGTTGAGATGTGCTCGATCCGAATTTCCTTTTTGCCAACATGATCTCGAATAAAGTGATGGCGTATATCAATGTGCTTTGTTCGAGAGTGCAAAACTGGATTATACGTTATAGCGATTGCACTTGTGTTGTCGCAAAATATCGGAGAGTCAACAGCTTGGATGCCATAGTCTTTGAGCTGGTGTTGAATCCAGAGCATTGAGCGCAACAGCTTCCAGCGGCTAGATACTCTGCTTCAGCTGTGGATGTGGCAATCGATGTCTGCTTTTTGCTGAACCAAGAGATCAATCTTTCACCTAGAAATTGACATGTTCCACTGGTGCTTTTACGATCAATCTTACACCCAGCGTAGTCTGCATCTGAATATCCGATCAAGCTGAAGTTTGAGTCTTTGGAGTACCAAAGACCAACGTTCTGAGATCCTTTTAAGTATTTCAGAATACGCTTGGCAGCAATAAAATGTGATTGCTTTGGTTCTGACTGAAATCTGGCGCACATACAGACTGAGAACATAATATCAGGCCGGCTCGTTGTAAGATACAATAGCGATCCGATTAGTCCTCTATACATGGTTACTTCAACTGCTGTTCCCCCTTCATCTTTGTCTAACTTGATTGTTGGACTCATAGGAGTTGATGCAGTTGAGCATGTTTCCATTCCAAATCACTTGAGGAGCTCTTTCGTATACTTGGTCTGATTGATGAAAATATCATTGTTGAGCTGTTTTACTTGGAGACCCAGAAAGAATGAAAGTTCTCCCATCATGCTCATCTCAAACTGTCCCTGCATTAACTTAGAAAATTTCTCGCACAATTTGGGGTTAGTTGACCCAAAGATTATGTCATCAACGTAAATCTGAACTAATAGGGTATGTTCCCCCTTAATAAATTTAAAGAGAGTTTTATCTACTGAGCCGATCTGGAAATCATGGTTCAACAGAAATTGAGATAGAGTGTCATACCAGGCTCTTGGAGCTTGTTTCAGACCATACACTGCTTTATTCAGTAGATACACATGATTGTGATGCAAATGGTCTTGAAATCCAGGTGGTTGCTCAATGTAGACTTCTTCCTGAAGCTTTCCATTAAGAAAAGCGCTCTTAACGTCCATCTGATACACTTTGAAGTCTTTAAAGGCAGCATATGCAATAAAGATCCGGATGGCTTCAAGTCTGGCGACTGGTGCAAATGATTCATCGAAGTCGATTCCTTCTTCTTGTCTGAATCCATGTGCCACCAGTCTGGCTTTGTTTCTAACCACAGTTCCATCTGCGTCCAGCTTATTTCTGAAAACCCATCTGGTTCCAATGACAGGCAGATCGCTTGGTCTGGGGGTTAGACTCCAAACTTGATTTTGTTCGAATTGATTCAGCTCTTCTTGCATGGCCTTAATCCAGTTGAAATCAGTTAGAACTTCATCGATTTTCTTAGGTTCCAGAGTAGAGATGAAAGCAGCATGTGTGAATTCATCCATCATCTGTCCTCTGGTTCTGATCGGTGCAGAGGGACTACCAATTACTATATTGGGTGGATGCTTCTTAGTCCATCGATAGCTTGACTCTGGATTGTCTGGTCCGGTCGGATGAGTAGCAGCATGATCAGCATCTGCTTTAACATTTGAGTGAAGATTGTCCGGATCAGCTCGATCTGAAGAAGCTTCAATGGCTTGAACCGGTCTGTCTGGTACTTCTGGTTCTGGTGGATTGTCTCTTGACCTGTTAGCTACAATCTCATCATCACTGTTAGCTTCGAGATGGATATTTTCCATCTGATTTTGAATTGATTCTTTGTTGCCCTCAACACATAACGATTCATCAAAAACTACATGAACAAATTCTTCTACAGTTAAGGTTCGATTATTAAAAATTCGATAAGCTTTGCTAGTTGATGAATATCCTAAAAATATTCCATTATCTGACTTAGCTTCAAATGCTGTAAGATGATTCTTACCATTGTTGTGAACGAAGCATTTGCAGCCAAAAATATGAAAGTGAGAAATAGATGGTCTGTTACCAGTCCATATCTCATATGGGGTAAGGTTCAGCTTCTTGTTGATCATGGACCGATTTTGAGTGTAGCAAGCAGTGTTTACAGCTTCTGCCCAGAACTTTTGCGAAATTCCAGAATCAGCAAGCATTGTTCTTGCTGCTTCCTTGAGCGTTCTGTTTCTTCGTTCTGCAACTCCATTCTGTTGAGGAGTTCGAGCGGCTGAAAACTCATGCTTGATTCCATGATCTTCTAGAAAGGATTCAAGATTCTGATTTGAAAACTCAGTGCCTTTGTCACTACGAATCCTGTCTATGCTGGATGATTTCTCGTTCTGAGTGCGTTTCAGCAGCTTGATCAACTTTGGACCGGTCTGATCTTTACTGCTCAAAAATATAGTCCATGTAAAGCGTGAGTAATCATCAATAACAACAAGAGTATACCGCATTCCCCCTAAACTTGTTATTGGTATAGGACCAAACAAGTCCATATGCAATAATTCTAAACAGCGGGAGGAGGATTTGGCATTCTTGTTTTTGAAGGATGATCTGATCTGTTTGCCCATTTGGCAAGCTTCGCAGATCTTATCCTTAGCAAAATCGATCTTGGGCAGACCGATAACTAAATCATGTTTACACAGGCTGGAAATGGTCTTAAAGTTTATATGATTCAAACGCTTATGCCACAGCCAATGTTTATTATCATTGTTAGCGATGAAGCAAGTAGGATTATCAGGTTGAGCATGATTCCAGTTAATCTTATATGTATTTCCATTCCTGATTCCTACGAGCATGGTTATACCGTCCGATGATTTAACAGTGCAAGTGTGTTTGTGAAATTCTACAGCATAACCATTATCACAAAGTTGACTTATACTAATCAGATTATAGCACAGATTTTCAACTAACAGCACATCATTGATAATAATGTTACCATGGACAATCTTACCCTTGCCCACGGTCTTATCCTTTGAGTTATCTCCGAAGATGATCTTGGGTCCAGTACATTCTGTGACTTCAGACAGCAGCTCGATGTTTCCAGTCATGTGACGGGAACACCCACTGTCCAAATACCAGTCTGATGCGAGTTTCTTCGGTACCTGTCATCAAATATAATTATTGTTGGTACCCAATCCTATTTGGGTCCAGAACGGATTAGCCCTTTGGGAACCCACACCTGTATCAGCTTCAATGGCTTGTGTGTGTAAGGTGTGATGTGTGCTGGTCTGTGTTGATGTTGTGTGTGATAATGTGTGCGCTGTGAAAACCTTTGATTCTCATATGGTAGTCTATATCTTCGTTGAATCGGTTTTGAATTATAGTAATTGTATTGTCTTCCTTGCCTTCGATCTTGCACCTTTGGATTTGGTCTGATAGACGCAAATCTTGCTGGTGCCTTTTCTTTGGTTTGGTCAACATAACCAATTCCTTTTCTCAGATTTTGATTCACGTAAGAGACTCCTGTTTGAATCTTAGGTGCTTCAGTCTCATACTGTGCTGGATTTAACAAATGTCATTTGTTTGACTTGGTTCTTTACCAGCAACAACTCAAATTCATCTTTGGTGCATTCTTTGGTGTCAAAGCCTATGCCGGTGAAATCACCGACGTTTCTTTGAACCTCTTGTAATTCTTCCAAGGATGTTCTGGATTTTGTCCATGTTTTGAATATATGAGAGAGCTTAGCATTTTGTCTGCTAATTCTCTTATTTTCTTCATGGAGCTGATCATAAGAGATTTTCAGCTTATTCAGCTCGATCTGGAGATTGTTGCACTCACCCTGCTCAGAGCAGCTTGGTTTGTTGTGCTCATCCATTTGATCACTGACTTTAGCTTTATTCTTCTCAAATGATTCAGCTAAGATCCTATAATCATTAGCCATGTCTTGCAGTGCGGACACGAGCTCTTCTCGTGTAAATTCATTTGAGTCAAGATCATATACCTCGTCTGTCTGACTCATCTCTTCGTCTGCCATAAGACATTGAATATCTTCTTCGCTTTCGCTGGAAGAATATTCAGAGCTTTCCAAGTCTGAGTCTGTCTGAGCCCATTTGCTGTTTCCTTCTTCAGCTACTAGGACTTTTTGGGTTTTTCCATGATTCTTGCGGTCTTTGTAGTGCTTCTTCTTCCTATCATCACGATGCTTCTCTTTCCGTTCTTCTTTCTTCGGTCTGGTGCAATCTGCAATAAAATGTCCGGTCTTACCACAATTGTAGCAAGCCCGATCGTAAACAGTATCATCTTTCCTTGATTTATAATGATGAGAGGGTTTGAAGTTCCTCTTATTCTTAGACATAAATTTACCGAATTTCTTGATAAATAATGACATAGCATCGTTACTTATCTGTTCAGCAGATCGGTCTGATGTTGAAGCGATCTGGTCTGGAATGGCTGCCAGGGCCTTGTTTGGTTGAGAGATGAATGGCTCTGCTTCACCTCTGCTTATCAGTTCAAACTCATAGGCCTTAAGATCTGCAAACAGATCATGAAGTTCAACCTTGTTAAGATCTTTTGATTCCCTCATGGCAATGGTCTTAACATCCCATTCCTTTGGCAGAGCTCTCATAACTTTCAGAGCGATCTCTCTGTTACAATATTCCTTCCCCAGACCATTCAGTTCATTTATGATGCCAGTGACTCTTTCATCAAACTCATTTAGAGTTTCTCCACTTTTCATCTTTATGCTCTCAAATCTTTGAAGAGCAACAGTTAACTTGTTTTCTTTGGTCTGGTCGTTGCTTTCACATAGCTGTGCTATCTTCTCCCAAATTTCTTTGGCAGTAGAGCACATTTTGATTTTGCTAAACATGTTCTTGTCCAATGTCTTGAACAAGATGTCTTTGGCCACATTATCGAGATTTGCTTTCTTTCTTTCCTCATTCGTCCAGAGGGATCTGTCCTTTTCTACCATTTGTGGTTCTCCACCAGTAATGGCGACTGCTGTATTTATTTTAGAATCTTCATTGGTCCATCAGTGATGACGAACCACATATCGTCATCCTGAGCTGCTAGATGAGCTTGCATTCTGATTCTCCAGTCATCATAGTCTTCTTTTGAGAACATAGGGATTTTGTTGAATGATGCCATCAGCTCGAGTGATTTAGCTGATTAAGATGACCTGCTCTGATACCACTTGTTAGGATCGGTCCGGAGTGTTTAGAGGGGGGGGGGGGGGTGAATGAACACTCCTTCTAAAAATTAATCCTTCGTGATTTCTTTCGGATTAGTGAAAGAAATCTGTTTCTTAATCAATTCTTGTACAAAACAGACCACTGAAAATATAAGTGCGGAACGGTCTGTTCTTGTATGTAAGAACGGCTCGATGGCTAGTGAGAAAGAACGAGTGCAGAAATAAGATACACAGGATATGTTTCTGGAAGTTCGAAGGTGGTGTAATCCTTCTACGTCTCCCCTTCTTCCAATTAAGGAAGGTTTATACTAGAAGACTTTGATTTATACAATCCTGTTGTACAAACCCGATTCAGACTGGATTTACCTCACTACCAATCTGAAACTCCTAGTCACTCAATCTGCTCAGACACACTCTGTCTGACAGTTACAATATGTTTCTCACTTCTATTTTCAACACAGAAAACACAAGATGCGCACAGTGATCCTAAATGATCAAATGTTACAAAGTAAACGTGCTTGAGAATGATTTCAGCTCGAGAGCTTCTGAACTTGTAAGCTTGTGCTGTTTTTGCTTTCTTGTGCGTTTTTCAATTGATCAGCGAGAGTCAGTAGCGAGAGTCAGTAAGTTCCTTTTGTTGCATCCTTTTATAGTTGAAGGTACCAACGGCATTATTTCCCTTAATGTGCAACTTTGACTCTGCTTAAACTCTGAGTAGGCTTCAGTCTTCTTCTTCAGGATACTTGCCGTTCTGGTTCATACTTTCGGCGACTGTCAGGTAAGCTCTTCTTTGTCTTCTTACCTATTATGACAATCTTCAGTCTTTGGTCCTTTGTAGCATTAATTACAACATTAAATGCTACAATAAATAGCCGTTAATGATTCGGACTGAGGAGCCATTCTGTATGTATCCTAAGCTGCTCTGATCTGATAAAGATAGAGATCGATCTGAAGCTTTGGTTGAGTCAGTCTGATATTCATCGATCCGGTCTGATAAGTAATGTGACTTATCAGCTTGTTCTGTTGTTGAGCTATCGATCTGGTCAGTCTGATTACCCTCGATCCGGTCTGATATGCTTTGTCATCTTATCAGCTTGATCTGTTTTGGGCGACCGTTCTGGTCAGTCTGATTTCTCTCGATCCGGTCTGATATGTTTTGTCATCTTTAAAATCTCATCGATAAGATCCGAGACTAACACTATGGCTATGAAATCAAGCCCATAACGGCTCCACACCAGATATCATTCCCAAGTGAAACTCGACTATATCATGTGATTAGACCACATACGGCCCACAAATCTGGTTACAATTCACCAACACATCCCCAGTATACCATCAACTTAATGGAGATCATAATCCCCATCACAATACCACATATGATTGACATTCTCAATCATACTCACGAACGTCTGATACTCGTCAAGTACAACATACGTTGGTAGCACCAACAAAACTGAATTGTTGAGAATACAATTTGGCAATGTATAAATATACAAACGCTTGCTTGAGAAACTCTCATCTCAAGCGCAAATGTGTTATAATACCCATATCAAGTGTACAATAAGCTCTTATTGTCACATCATGCAATCAGTAAACTCGGTACCCACATGCCCAGAAATCAGAGCATCTTCGGCCCAATTACACTTACAGAAACAGATAAGCAAATATGCCAGAGTCGTCAACTATTACATCTCCATCATCACTCATGAGAAATTAATTGCATAGTCATTCGTAGAACATGAGATTCTGTGCTTCCCGACATTGCGACAGGCATGTAATGTCCATACCAACCAACTCAATGCATAAACATATACAAAGTGTTACCCAGCACGCATTTATCCCATCTTACGATGCAGTCCACAGAATCAGATGCCATACTATACATCTCGCAAGCAAACGCACTCAACTTCATACTCTCGTGTCAATCTAGGACACACAATCGTATGTCAACCCATGACATTCCTTTTACAGAATACCATAGAGACATCCATATATGTCTTTCTCATCACACATCATACCGATGGTATCAATACCCATCGCCTATCATACAATATTCAGTACATACGAAACTGGCAGCACAAAGTGCCCATTGTCAGTCGTCACCGAAATCTCATACGGTGTGCATCATCTCCCCAACATGTACCAGCCCGGCTCTCATCACCGTGATAAGTGTGATTTTTACACTTAATTTGATATATGATTAGGGGTGTTTTTGTAGTGATTCCTAGAAAATATTACACGTTTTGGTATATATTTGTATATGTATGGAATCTAGGTCTAAATGCATAAAACTGGATGAAATGGGCTTAAAAATGCTGAAAAAGGACCAAACTGAGCAAATATGGAAAATGAGGGACCAAATCGCAAGATTGGAGATTTGAGGTCCGCGATTGATCGGCAATGACGAAGATCGATCGCCAGATTTCCGCGATCGATCGGCAAATGATGAAGATCGATCGCGGATTTGTTTAATTTGGGTATCACGTCCAGTAGAGATTGAAGATCGATCGCGGAATAACGAAGATCGATCGCCGCGAAGAGTTTTTGGAAAAATAAATACTTTCCATGTTTGGTTCAAGAGGGATTCCTTCCCAATTATTATGGCCCTATATATCAGACCTAGGGACGATTTTTAAAGGACTTTTGCCAACTTTTACACAGACCTAGCAGCCTCTCCTCCATCCAAAGCACCACCACAAATCATTGAAGGGCAAGAGCAACGCAAGGAACGAAAGAACGGAGCGACGCACGGAGCCACATCCTCGTTATCTTAGTATTTCTGAACTTAATTAATTGTTATATCAGATTTTGATGTTAAATTTGTTTAAAGACATGTTTTTACATTATAATTTGATTATGGTTGTTGGCTAGAATATTTGTCAAGACATAGGGGATCCCATGTTTGAACCATTGAGTTAATTAACGGTTTTGATTTGAATTCTATGATCTTTGCGCATAATTTATGTTGTTAATGCTTGTAAAAGATTAGCTACCTTTTGCATGATATTGGTAATCGTAATTGAATTGACCATAGGAGATTACGATATGACGTAGTAAATTAGGCCGTGGGTTTTAGGTTGAGACGGACCAAGTAAAATCTAGCACACATGTGATAGCAATAGATTTACCAAAATCGAAGGCTAGTAGTTTTTATAAAGCGTTTTTGGGTATTAATCATTCAATAAAGACACGGAAGTGATTTATTGTAGATTAATGCTAGACTTGTTATAACCGGACCAATGTATAACGAATGAAATATGAAAACTCGTCACCCTAGAACATAGAACATAGAATCTTAATTAAAAGACAACTTTTGGGGGATTACATGGGTGAATTGACGTCTTGATAATTCGTTTATAAATTCTCTTCAATTATCCAGCACTGCTGGGTAGGTTAACTGTTGTGCTTAAGTCAATTTAGTTTGATAATCATTCCATAATCGTAGGTTAAATATAGAAATTCTAATCGATCGTGGTAATTGCTACTAGTCCCTATGGGTACGACACTCTTTACTCTTAAACCATTATATTAAAACTTGACACCGTGCACTTGCGGTAGAGAATCGCTACATTGAAATAACTGTTTAAAATAAAAGCGATCAAGTTTTTGGCGCCATTGCCGGGGACTAGTCTAAGTAATATCATAGGAGATTAGTTGACTATAATTTAGCCATAATTTTTATTTTTACTTTTATTACGGTTTATACGATTTCACCACTGTTGTTCCTTCGTTGTGTTGAATTTTTGCAGGAGTTGTCTTTGTAGTGCATGCTACGAAGTGACAGACCTATATTAGAGCAACTTGACTTAGAGATTGAGCGAACTTGTAGAAGACTTCGGAAAGAAACTAGAGAGATGGCTGAGAATAATCGAGGGAATGGTGAACAACACAATGATGAAGTGCCAATTACAAGGTCCATGATGGACTATGCACAACCATCTTTTCAAGGCACCATGTCTAGCATCACTAGACCAAGGATTCAGGCTAATAACTTCGAGATCAAGCCTGCCATAATTCAGATGATTCAACATTCTGTGCAATTCGGAGGATCGCATACTGATGACCCTAATGCTCATATCTCCAACTTTTTGGAGATATGCGACACATTCAAGCACAATGGCGTCACTGACGACGCCATCAGGTTACAACTTTTTCCCTTTTCTTTTAACGATAAAGCTAAGAGCTGGTTGAATTCATTGCCTGCAGGGTCGATCACTACTTGGGAGGGGATGGCTCAAGCCTTCCTATCAAAATACTTTCCCCCTTCCAAGACAGCTAAGATGCGCAATGATATCACCACATTCGTGCAACATGATCCGGAGACTCTATATGAATCTTGAGAGCGCTTCAAGGATCTACATCGAAGATGCCCACATCATGGCCTTCCAATTTGGCTTCAGGTACAAACATTTTACAATTGTCTATATTCTGCTAATAGATCCATGATTGATGCAGCAACAGGAGGTACCATTATGAGAAAGTCACCTGAGGAAGCTTTCATACTCTTGGAGGAGATGGCATCCAACAGTTACTAGTGGCAGTCCGAAAGGAATGTGCCCAAAAGACCTATTGGGGTGCACCAAGTTGATGAGGTAACAGCAATAAAAGCTCAATTGGAGGCGTTGAATAAAAAATTGGATGGCTTGAGCATGACAGCGATGCAAGCTCAAGTGGTCATATGTGATTTGTGTGGAGGCAACCATCAGAGCACAGAATGCCAGACAGGTAATCCTTTTGTGCATTCTACTGAAAATGCTAACTTTGTAGGAAACAGGCCTCAACAGGGTAATTCTTACTCCAACAACTATAACCAACCGTGGAGGAATCATCCAAACTTCTCTTGGTCCGACCAAAAGAATGTTTTGAACCCTCAACCACAACCGGGTTACCAACCAAAGCCAAGCATGAAGGAATTACTTGTCAAGTTTATATCATCTACTGAGACCATGATGAATAACCAAGATGCATCCATCAAGAATTTGGAAACTCAAGTCGGACAATTGGCAACCATCTTGGCCGGAAGAGCACAATGAACTCTGCCGACTGACACCGAGAAGAATCCAAGGGAGCAAGCCAATGACGTGACCTTGAGGAGTGGAAAGGAACTTGGTGCCGAGAAGGAAATGGAAAAGATTTCAATGAAGCAAGAGGAGAATGAGCAACCGTGCAACAAGGGTAAGTCCATTGGAGCCAATATACCAATCTCACCACAAGAAAAGGTACACATTCCTCTCCCATTCCCTGCAGCAATTAATAGGGCGAAGGTTGATTCAAACTTTGCCAAATTTTTAGACATGCTTAAGAATTTGCATAACGATATACCTTTTATTGATGCTTTACGAGAAATGCCTAATTATGCCAAATTCTTAAAGAAAATGTTGTCTAAGAAGCAGAAATTGGGAGAGCACGAGACTGTCTTTTTGACTGAGGAATGTAGTGCTATGGTGCAAAAGAAATCGGCCACGAAGTTAAAAGATCCAGGGAGTTTCTCTATTCCTTGCACAGTTGGGCCTATTTCTTCTATTAAATCATTATGTGATTTGGGTGCTAGTGTGAATTTGATGCCTTTGTCTGTTTTTCAGAGACTTGGATTAGGAGAGCCGAAGCCCACGAGGGTAGTGTTGCAAATGGCAGACAAGTCTATCACCTACCCACTAGGAATCATTGAAGATGTACCAGTAGAGATAGATCAATTCACCTTCCCGGTGGATTTCCTAGTGCTGGATATGGAGGAGGATGTGAGAATGCCATTGATCCTGGGACGCCCATTCTTGGCTACTGGAAGAGCCATCATTGATGTTGAAGAAGGGAAGTTGATCCTCCGTGTAGGAGAGGATCGTGTTACATTCAATATGTTCAAATCTTCAACACATGCACACAACGAGCATGATTATCTAAAAGTTAACATGATTGGCACTTTGCTTGTTGATGTGGTGCAAGGTACTAATGAGGTGAACGTGGAGTCTGAGCTAGAGCCTAAGGAAGGCAAGTGCCATGACATGATCAAGTCAAAAAAGGCTAAGAAGCTCAAGGAGAAAAGGACATTCATGAAGGGAGAGACAGTGCAGTTGCATAAAGCGCCACCACCTCGCATTTTCCAAAGCAAGCGAAAGGCGTCATGGGTTGGACCATTCATGGTAACCACCGTCTATGCTCATGGAGCAATTAAGGTAAGTGATCATATTCTAGGCACTTACATGGTAAATGATCAGCGGTTAAGGCACTGCAACGTGGATGACACTAATCCACATACTCCGAACCGTTAGAGCGATGTTGGTAATAAGTCCAGCTTGGGACTATAAATCAAGAACTTTTTCTTAACCCTTTGCTTTGTTTTAGTTTATTTTGGTTTGTTTTGTTTTTGATTTTGGTGAGACTTCATGCGTGCTGTGACGTGTTCCAACACTATGCCCCATGAGCTGATGAGGAATTGGACAACGATCACTGACGATCGTTGTCAACGGTAAATGGTTTGTCCTATTTTCCGTGCCTAGTACATTGAGGACAATGCATGACTAAAGTTTGGGGGAGTGCATTACTGTGTCATGCTTCTTATTTGGAAATTGATCGTTTATTGAGCACCAACAAAATTTTTCTTGAAAACGAGTTCAATTAGTAAGATAAGAATGAATCATAGTAGTGGTCTCTATTCCATGATGATATTAATCCCACTATGCATGTCAACTTGAGTTTTGATGATTGTAAGACTTGTTTGTGAATATCTTGTTTTGAGTAGCATGTCAAAGATGATGAATATTTTGAGCACATTTGAGTCATAATCTTGTGAATTGCACTTGTACTAGTAAAATTTTTGTGAACTTAATGAATTGTTTTTGACCATCTTAGAGTACCTTAGAAACTATTTGATGACGACACTTCAAGGCGAAATTTTATAGTCATGAACTTGATTAGGAGATGATCTAGGCGATCTTTGGACCGTTTGAGCCTTTCAAGCTTACCATGTTTACATTAATCCCTAGTATCCAATTTTAAGCATAATTGAAAAAGAATGGAGTGTGTTTAACATACTATTAGCTCCCATTTAACATTTTTTTTTGGCAACTCATTATACCCACCTTTATGAGTCTAAATTGAAAGAATTCATCCTTACCTAAAGGGAGTATAATGATTCTCATTATTTGCACATGAATTGCTACATTTGGATAGGGATGGCAACGGGGCGGGTTTGGCCAATCCCAGGACCCGCCCCGCTACACATAAAACCCATACCCGCCCCACCCCGCTTAGACCCGCCGGGTTCGCGGGTTTACCCGCCCCGCCCCGCAAACAATTTTTTTTTTTATAAAAAAAAAAAATTTTTGGTAGAAATTTATTTGAAACACAAAAATTGAGTTTTGAGATTGAATTTAATGTTTTCCTCTAGTAAATATTTATAATAGCATCGTAAAACTATCTTTAACTATCAAATATTTATTATTTAGTTTTTATTCCATTCAAAATGTTCAACTTCTTTACCATAAACACATGAATTTTGATATGAAATTAAACAATAACACATTATTGTACAATCAAAGAAGTGAAATGTATATTCATTATTAATTTTGTTTTTTAAAAAAATTAAAATTGCATAGCGGGGCGGGTTCGGCCAATCCCAGGACCCGCCCCGCCCCGCCCCGCTTCCAAACCCGGTTAAAGCGGGTTTGGACCCGCCCCGGCGGGTCGGGTTCAATACGGGTTGCCATCCCTACATTTGGATGAGCTTATTATTGAAAAAAATTGATGATGAGAAAAGAAAAAGATAGATAAAACCTTGAAAAAAAAATATATCTAATTAAGACCCAAAGTGGCCAAGGCTACAAGAAAAAGAAGAGAACCTCAAGTTGTGCTAAAAAAATTGAAATTTACATGATTATACTCTCTTCTTTGTGCTATCCTATCCTTTCTTTGAAGCCAAACACCTAGGCCTAACGCTATAAGCTTAAAAAGACCTAGTGATCCAAGTCTAGGGAGTGACTACATTAGTGGAGAAGCTGTTTGAAAATAGGACTAAGGGGTGCTCAACGATAATCTTACTTTTCATTGACTAGCATGATTTGATCTATGAAATTGCATGAAACTTGAAAGTGACAATAGCACACACGCACGTTCTGAGTTGGCGACGTGTTGCTTGATCTAAGAGAAAAACAAGTTGTTAAACTTTCTGATTGATTCTTGTTCGTCTGTAAGTGAGATGTCTGAGTTACATGATTGACTGCGAAGTGGTTTACTTGAATCTTTAATATTGAACTCTACTGTTTGATTTTATTTCTTGCTCGAGACGATCAAGCTTAAGTTTGGGGGAGTTGATAAGTGTGATTTTTACCCTTAATTTGATATATGATTAGGGGTGTTTTTGTAGTGATTCCTAGAAAATATTACACGTTTTGGTATATATTTGTATGTGTCAGGAATCTAGGTCCAAATGCATAAAACTGGATGAAATGGGCTTAAAAATGCTGAAAAAGGACCAAACTGAGCAAATCTGGAAAATGAGGGACCAAATCGCAAGATTGGAGATTTGAGGTCCGCGATTGATCGGCAATGACGAAGATCGATCGCCAGATTTCCGCGATCGATCGACAAATGACGAAGATCGATCGCGGATTTGTTTAATTTGGGTATCACGTCCAGTAGAGATTGAAGATCGATCGCGGAATAACGAAGATCGATCGCCGCGATGAGTTTTTGGAAAAATAAAGACTTTCCATGTTTGGTTCAAGAGGGATTCCTTCCCAATTATTATGGCCCTATATATCAGACCTAGGGACGATTTTTAAAGGACTTTTGCCAACTTTTACACAGACCTAGCAGCCTCTCCTCCATCCAAAGCACCACCACAAATCATTGAAGGGCAAGAGCAACGCAAGGAACGAAAGAACGGAGCGACGCACGGAGCCACATCCTCCTTATCTTAGTATTTATGAACTTAATTAATTGTTATATCAGATTTTGATGTTAAATTTGTTTAAAGACATGTTTTTACATTATAATTTGATTATGGTTGTTGGCTAGAATATTTGTCAGGACATAGGGGATCCCATGTTTGAACCCTTGAGTTAATTAACGGTTTTGATTTGAATTCTATGATCTTTGCGCATAATTTATGTTGTTAATGCTTGTAAAAGATTAGCTACCTTTTGCATGATATTGGTAATCGTAATTGAATTGACCATAGGAGATTACGATACGACGTAGTAAATTAGGCCGTGGGTTTTAGGTTGAGACGGACCAAGTAAAATCTAGCACACGTGTGATAGCAATAGATTTACCAAAATCGAAGGCTAGTAGTTTTCATATAGCGTTTTTTCGGTATTAATCATTTAATAAAGACACGGAAGTGATTTATTGTAGATTAATGCTAGACTTGTTATAACCGGACCAAGGTATAACGAATGAAATAGGAAAACTCGTCACCCTAGAACATAGAACATCGAATCTTAATTAAAAGACAACTTTTGGGGGATTACATGGGTGAACCGACGTCTTGATAATTCGTTTATAAATTCTCTTCAATTATCCATCACTGCTGGGTAGGTTAACTGTTGTGCTTAAGTCAATTTAGTTTGATAATCATTCCATAATCGTAGGTTAAATATAGAAATTCTAATCGATCGTGGTAATTGCTACTAGTCCCTGTGGGTACGACACTCGTTACTCTTAAACCATTATATTAAAACTTGACACCGTGCACTTGCGGTAGAGAATCGCTACATTGAAATAACTGTTTAAAATAAAAACGATCACACCGCATCCACAAATTGACATAGGGTTAATCACAATAACCCTAACATACAACTGAGCCCTCAAGTCCTCACAAACAGAGTTCAACAAGAACAAAATCTGGAAAACAACCTCACCTACCATTTTCATAACCTCTTTCATAATCAGAAACTCGTCTTCGTATATCTATCTGATAACAACCGAACAATTCGTGACTCAGAATCACAATCTGAAGACATCCAGTCCCCCATCGGTCACCATTCACAGTCTCAATCACACTGACTTTGCACTTGGAGCTGACACCAAGATCTAGTCATCACGGTCCAACCACTCCTCAACTTGCTCCCTAGATTCAGTCCCTTCATAGCAACACACATATCAAGAACTGAATTACTGGCAAGTCCACAGATAAGCATATCTCTCTCCCACTTGCCCTTGGCCCACTGGGAATGGTAGCACACAAACGGGATTAACAACCACAGTTACACTCACAACATCCCATCTAACATTCTTGGGGATTCATAACAAGTCATACCACCATACTGCAACAAGGGTTAACACCAATATAGATAGAAACGGATAAAGCATGTTAACATAACATCATATACGACATGAAGGATATAACATGCTTTCAAGTGACTAGGCATCTCCCTAATTCATTTCCTCTACCCTTGTTCACCCGGTCATCTAACCGTTGCTATGATATGACTAATGTGGGGCCTCATCACCTTAATCCTCAATTATACATTCAATTAAGTAAATCACATATCTTTACTTAT
Source organism: Haberlea rhodopensis (assembly GCA_907163345.1). Taxonomy (NCBI): domain Eukaryota; kingdom Viridiplantae; phylum Streptophyta; class Magnoliopsida; order Lamiales; family Gesneriaceae; genus Haberlea; species Haberlea rhodopensis. Next base: position 390,519 of record CAJQUN010000472.1, on the reverse strand, counting down.
AAGGATTAAGATACTATTACTACTAATCAAGATTTTCCACTATGCCTTTCGTATACATAGTTCATATACATCACAAATTGTGTATCATTTATACACCACAATTCATTCCATCTCGACCAATTTAATTCCTAGCAGCAGAAGGTAGACTCAGAATCCCGGCTTCCCCCCAGCAATGAGTCCCTACAGAACAACCACACAAAACATGAGTATTGAAATGATGTTCACAATCTAACATCAATATAATGAATCAATACGATATAAACAACTTTCTGTAATTCATGCATTTGCAATACTCCTCTATGGTTGTTCATGTACATACCTCGGAACACAATATACAACATAATACAATTGACCAAATATGTCATCACATATTTCATTCAACATCATGTTATAACGGGACCGATATGATATGCCTCTAAGCTTAATATGTCAGTGGCTTGGCCTTCACGTCTCATATTAGCAGCAAATATCATATTTTCGTCCCCGCACGTTATAACAGCCAAAGCATATGCCCAACAAGAGCTTACCTCTCATGTCAAAGCATATGCTCAACAGTAGCATACCTCTTATGGCATCAACTAGATACCTCAACAACATTAGTATAACAGCCAAAGCATATGCCCAACTATGGCACAAAGCATATGCCCCAACAATGCCATACCTCTCTCATGGCATCAACTATATCTCTCAACAACATCAATATAATAGCCAAAGCATATGCCCAACAATGGCATACCTCTCACATGACATCAGCTATATGCCTCACAGCTCCATGCCTCACAGGCACCAATCACATCTGATATTCACAATAATCTCATATCACAATAAACAAGATATCATCATCATATAGCATATTTATGATTATCAATACTCGTACGTCAACACAAACCTGTTGTGTTGTACAACATATATAAGTGTAGGTCATGTCCCTTGTGATGGTGCTACATGAATATCAACAATGTACAATGTTATAATAGGCCTCAATATTTGATTCCACAAAAATATAATATTTTTCAATATTTTAACCCTAGCGATTGATCTCCAAAATTTACCGATCGATCGCCTTTATTGTGATCGGCTGAGAATACGCGATCTATCGCTACACCCTTTATAAAACATTATGCTTCAATGTGATCGATCTCTACTTTCACGCGATCGATCGCTACCTAGCGATCGATCGGTACAAGCTAGTGACCGATCGCTAAACACATCGCCTCTCTTGTGTTTATCCTCGAGCGATCGCTCGATCGCTGCGTACATAGCGATCTATCGCTATGCTCTGTTCTTTTCATAACATGACGATTTTTAAGCTTCTTTCCATGGTTCTCATCTTCCACATCTATTTCCAACATTAAAATTTGATAAACTCATATTACATCAATCTAAGAACATGTTTGTCAACTTATTCCAACATATGACATGGAATTTCACTCATATCAATTCATACAAGTAACATCATATCTCCACATGTTCTAAGCACTACCATACACATACACATGCTAAGGAATCTTACCAACTAGCTTCAACTCTCATCTATAATCAAGTCTCTACTTGATTCCATGACATATCATAGCAACGTTTGTGGAAGAATCCATAAGGGTTTTGAGAGCACCCTGGTAGAGATTTGTAGGTGAATTTAGGTGCATTATGTGTTTCCAAGCTGATTTTCACCTTTTTATATTGCATATTAATCCATGCCATGTTCAGTCCATGTGTTATATCATGCATCAAATGCATGCCTTCCATATAGAGTTACTACTACACTATGTAGAACTCATTTCATAACTCAATATCCATGGCATAATCAATATGTTTTATACCAACTTCTTTTATCTCATTTAATCACATCTTTTCTCTTAACACTTATGATTACCATTTCCTTTGCCATACAATTATACATCATATCAATTTAGTGAGTTACTTGTTTAATGTAAAAGGGTGCCCTCTAGTGTACATCAATAGTGGATATTAATCCTTTCAAGAGAAAAAAAGTGGATATTAGGGGAGTATATCTCGCCGAGAGGCTCAACAGTTTCTTAGATGGTAACTGAACAAGCTTTGCCGGCCAAAAAACTATTTTGACACACAGGGGTTTTTTCTCAGTACTTTGGTCTGTTGGTGATTGCAATCCTAATCTTGGTTTGTTTCCATTTACTTCTTGCCTTGTAGTTTGTGTTGGTGATTGAGCTCTGTTGTTTCTATCTCACGATGGTGCTCTTCTGCTATAGTTTCTACTAGAATTCCAAATTTGTGGTTTTCTTTATTTTGGCCCTCTCTTGTTGAAACTTTTCTCAGTTTCTTTTTACTAAATGCTACTGGATTGATTATTGGGGGTGTGATATTGATTACTAGATTGATCTTGCTCAACAGTTTTACACTGCTGATTTTTTGATACATTAACCACCATATTTGATTGAAGCATAGATGGTTTTTTCAGCTTTAGTTGAATTTTGTTTTATTATAATTAACAAAAATATACGTAACTGATTTCCTTGGTATTGATTTTCTTTTCCCTACCATGTTCTGCATTGTTAATGATGCAGTGAGACTTGTTTAGAAAATGTTTTAGCCATTCCGGTTACTGATGACAACGATTAACATGTATACATTACAATTCGAGATTAACGTAAAAGTTCAAATTAATTTTGTATTATTATTATAATATTTTCAATATTTTATAAATACTACTTAATTCATTATAATATTTTATTAATAATTAAACTAAATAAATAAATTTAATTTGATTAACTTTAATTTAATCTAAATAAAATAATAAAAATAAGTGCAAAACCTATTTAAGGGTATTTTTGTCATTTTACAAATAAAATTATTCTTTACCACATATTATCAACTACACCAAACACAATATTATTTATTATGATTTACTAATCATACTAACCAAATATAATATAGTTTATCCATCAGTTTACTTATCAACCCATTATCCACTTTTTATCATAATCTACTAATCATACTAACCAAACACATTATCCATTATTGGTGTAATCATGGCGAGTCTTATATACCTCCACAGGTTGAACAGTGGGTTGATCCAGCATCTTCATCAACTGCCAATGATGATTTTGCCGACCAACATGGCAATGTGATGCAGAATATGAGTAATGATGTTTACAACTGTTGGATTACGTAAATTGACTGATCGAACCAGTTTAAACAATTATGACGGTAAATAAATTATATTGAAAAACACAGAACGTGTAAACTTACAGTAACAGTTTATAAACTGTAAAAACACAACAGGAAACTGAAAATGATTCTGGAAGAGGCCACAGCAAGCCATGTGCCCGTAAACTCAAATTTGTCTGCCTATAAGCTCCTAGCCTCCCTGACAAGTGAGTTCCAATGTACAATGTCAAATCACCTCTGTTCATTGAAACATAATTCTGAGTGGGCTCTTTAGAACTGTAGTAGTGTGCAACACTCTCAAATATGAATGTACGAATGATTTTCTGGATGCTTAAATATTGGAGCTGGTGCAGCTTATATATTTGAGCAACATACCCCCCTAAGGTTAAAATTTTAATGCAAGGTTTAGTGAGGTAGCTGAAGAGTCTGAACCTCAATCACAGATTTAAGTCTCATACTTAAATCAGATTAACTCGATTTTAAGTCTCACACTTAAGTCAGATTAATTCAGCATTGTTACAATTTTTCCCAGAAATTCGAGTAGTAAAAGATAGGGCTGCCTTCGCAGCAGCGACACTTCACGCCGAGCTGAGCATAAAGACGACGGCGTGTGAGGTGCACCCCTATTTTCCACTTAACTACTCTCTCTTGATTTGTTTCTCAATATAAACAAATCTCTCAATGTGGGATTCTTAGCCAATTCAATTCACTTACCCATTGACCCCGAATTGGGGTTGGGCTTAATTTCACCAACAATCCCCTGCAAGAATGCTATTGGCCAAAAAAATTACACAATGACCAAGATGCTTTGAGAGTACTTCAAGAATTCACTGCATCAGGACAGGTGATGTTTAACCTTGAACCTTCCTTAGTGACATATCATCGGATATATCTGTCAACCAGTTGACGTGATGCTTGAACTGTTCGGCGTTTTATGTATACCAAGACAACAATACTCACATAGCTTTATCTTCACACTATTATTGGTTCTTTCGTTGTTGTCCATTTTGGCCATGGACTACCTTGGTTGTTTCATCAAATGCTCTAGAGATTTAGCCACCTGGTCATCTCATTGAAGCGGCTCTTCACATTTGATGTAGGTGATTTCTCCTAATTAGTATCCTGTCATACCCCACTTTATCATTTCGAGATAGAAGAATCATTAAAAGCATGAGCTCAGCCTTCCCAAAATACAGGTCTATTACTCTTTCATCACAGGAATAGGTAAGGAACTCAATTTCCCGAGTGATTTGTTCGATCTCCTCCACAATTTGGTTTTCCCATTGAACCTGCAAAATGGATTTTACAATTCAGGTTGGGTTGCCATCACGGTTAGAAATCAATTCCGTGGGCTTCACCCTATTCCCCTCGATGAAACCTCTACTCGGTCTCTCGTTAGACCTTTCGTTAATGGTCCGCGATGTTTTCTTTAGACTTCACATAATCTAAAGAAAAAACTGGTTTTCAGTAAATTTCTCACGTATTTATGTCTCCGACGTATGTGTCGATATTTTCCATTATACACATTATTTTGTGCTCTTCTTATAGCTGACTGACTATCACATTGCACACTAATAGGTGGCACATGTTTTGACCACATTGGAATGTCCTCCAAGAAACTTTGAAGCCAATTCAGCGTCTTCTGCTGCAAGATCTAAAGCTATGAATTCAGATTCCATAATCGATCTTGCAATACACGTCTGTTTGCATTATTTCCATGAAATGGCTGCACCTCCAAATATAAAATATATCCACCCGTGGACTTTATATCCTTGGAGTCCGATATCATATTTTCATCTGAGTGCTCTTCAATTACTGTTGGATATCTCGTATAATGTATTCCATAGTTAGAAATGTATCTTAGATATCTAAGAAGTCGAACTACTGCCTTCAAGTGCTCATAACTGAGATTACTCGTATATCTGCTCAATCTGTTGACTGAGTTAGGTATATCAGCTCTAGTGTAGTCCATGAGGTACATTAGACTTGCTAGGATCCTAGAGTACTCAAGTTGTCGCATGCCTTCTCAGCGATTCTTGCAAAGATTTGACACCACCTCCATAGGAGTTCTCGCGATGTTATTATTTCCCATGTCAAACTTGTCAAGTATCTTTTCAACATAATGACTATGGGAGAGAGAATATCCATCTGCATGTTTGGTGATTTAAATCCCGAGAATCACATTATTTTCTTGGTAATTTTGATGTTATCGTTATTACCAACAATTATCACATAGAGATATACTATCACATAGTTTGTATTGTCTCCTTTCAGGTAGACACATTTATCACATTTGTTTGTTTTAAATCCATTTGAAAGCATGACGCTATCAAACTTTTCGTGCCATTGTTTATGTGCTTGTTTAAATCCATACAAGGATTTCACAAGTCTACACACCTTTGTTTCTTTACCTGGAACTACAAACCCTTCAGGTTGGTCCATGTAAACCTCATCTTCTAAATCTCCATTTAGAAAAGCCATTTTGATATCCATATGATGGATCTCTAGGTTATATAATGCAGCAAATGCAATATTAACCTTATCGACGTTTTCTTGGATATAAGAGCGTACGTGTCGAAATAATCAACACCCTCAGTTTTTCTGTAGCCTTTGACTACAAGTCTAGCCTGGTACTTATCTACTGTATCATCAGACTTCATCTTCCTATTGAAGATCCACTTGTGGCCTATTGGTTTACAACCTGCAGGAAAATCCATTAGTACCCAAGTATGATTATTGTAAGATAGATTCAATCTCACTGTTCACCGCTTCTTTCCAAAGATCAGATTCTTGAGAGGACATTGCTTCCTTGAAAGTAGCCGGATCCTTTTCCAACAGATATATTAGGAAATCCAAGCCAAAATACTTATTTTTTTCTCGCTCCTTTACTTCACCTAGGCGATTCTACATTCTCTTAAGATTCTATATCTCACACATATCTCTCAATATTGGTTTCAGTCACTGTCTGAGTTTTGTGGGGAAAGATTTCCTCCAAGTATGAAGCATCCCTAGCCTCAATGATAGTATTTACATGCATTTCTACATTATCTGACGTGTGTACTAGAAATCGATAGGCACTATTATCTTACGCATATCTGATAAATACACAATCCACTGTCTTAGGTTATCCTAATCCGTTTAGGAGGAGGAAATTGTACATTTGCTAGACAGCCCCAAACCCTAAAAAAATTGTAGCTAGGTGCATGATAAGTGTCGTTTTTACACTTATTTTGTTGTGATTTTTGTGTTGATTCCTGGACGATTTTACGCTTTTGGGTATATATTGGTTGATTTCAGGAATCTAGGTGAAAGTGTCTAAAAGTGGAGGAAATGAGCTAAAATGATGAAAAATGACCAAACCTAAACAAAGCGAAAAAGATGAAATTCAAAGCCTCGATCAATTGACGGGCATTGCTCAATCGATCGAGCGTGGCAGGTTTTGACCAACAAAAGTGAGTGTTCCACGATCGATCGACGAAGGCAGAAAATTTGAGTAACTAGAAGGAAGAGCTCGCGATCGATCAGCAGCAGTACTGCTCGATCGATCGCCCGTCAAAGATTTCAGAAAAAAAATTCCTTTTTGAGTTGAGTCGAACAAGGACACTTCCATCCAACTCCTCCACTATATAAGGGACCTTGGGCATGAAAATCTGAAATTTTGCACACATTAATTCAGACCTGGAAGCAGCCTCCTCCATCCCTCATCCATCCAAAAACATCTCAAGCCATTGAAGAGCAAGAGCAAAGCAAAAGACGGAACGATAGAGCAACGCACGGAGTGACGTCGTATTTCTAATCTTATTTAATTTTTATTCTCAGATTTTGATGAGATTGTTGAAAAATATATTTATGCATTATTATTTGATGACAATTGTTGGCTAGTCTTGTTTATCAAGGCTAGGTGATCTCATGTTGAACCCATGATTTTAATATTAGTTTTTGATTCAATTTTTACAATCTTTGCGCATGATTTATGTTTTTAATGCTTTCACAAGATTAGCTACATTTTGCATGAATTTGGTAATCGAAATTGACATGGCCATACGATATTACGATACGACATAGTAAATTAGGCCATGGGTTTTAGGTTATGACGGAAAAGTAAAATCTAGCACAAACATGTGATAGCAATAGATTTACCAAAATCGAAGGCTAGTAGTTTTCACAAATTATTTTCGGTATTAATCGTTCAATAAGGACGCCAGAGTGGTTTATTGTAACATTAATATTAGACTTGTTATAGCTTGACCATAGTATAACAAATGCAATAGAAAAACTTGTCACCTTAGAAAGTATGATTTTGAATCTTAATTAATAAGAAAATTATGGGGGATTACATGGGTGAACTGACGTCTTGATAATTGTTTTTATTATATTTCTTCATATCCATCGTTGCTTTGGTTAATTATTGTGTTTTAGTAAATTTAGTTTAAGAATCACTCAATAATCGTAGGCTAAATATAGTTAATCTAATTGAAAGTTGTACTTACTTTCTAGTACTCGTGGGTTAGACACTCATACTTTGTATCTATACTAAAACTTAACGTCGTACACTTGCGGTATAATCGCGCTACTCTGGAATTTTACTAATTAAATAAATCGCTATCGTTTTTGGCGCCGTTGCCAGGGACTAGCTTAAAGTAATATTAGATGAGATTAGCTGACTGTAGTTTAGCCATTTTTAAATTATTATTTTTGATTTTTTTTCTTCTTCTCTACTACTGTCATTTCTTTGGTTGGATCTTTGCAGGTTGTTATCTCTTGGTGTATGCTAAGGAGTAGCAAACCTATACTTGAGCTATTTGACCCTGAAATTGAAAGAACTCTTCTTAGGAGACTAAGAGAAGTTCGAGCAATATCTGAAAACAATGAAGAGAGGAGGTGGAATAGATGAAAGACGGAACGAGGAGATACCTAATAGACGATCATTATGGATTATGCTCATCCTTCGTTCCATGGATATTGTCTAGTTTTTTAGACCAAGCGTATAGGCGAACTGATAGGCTTAGATATTACGTGTTTTTAGCTGTAATTTCTTACCGTTTTTCGTACTTTTTCCTGGATGAAATTACGCTTTTTGGTATTTATTTGCTTGTTTCAGGAAAATAGGTCGAAAATGGTAGAAATGAGCTAAAATGAAGAAAACGGGTGAATTCGAGGCGAAAAAGAGAAAAAAGAGAAGAATTCAGATTTTGTAAAGAGCCGATCGATCGAGAATATTTCTCGATCGATCGATCCGGGCAGAGAATTCAGCAACAAGTTTATCGAAGTGTCGATCGATCGGAACCAAAATTTCGATCGATCGATCGAGGCAGAGAGTTTAAAACGCTGAAATGAACAGTGCACCGATCGATCGGACAATCTTTTCGATCGATCAAGACGCGAATTTTTAAAAATCTTATCTTCCATATTTGATGGATTCTCGGTGGTTTGAAAAGAAGATCATTTCCATATCGATATATATCATATCAGAGAGGGAAAAAGGGCCGAAAAATTAGAGGAAAAAAACCCTAGTAGCCGCCGAGAAGAATCCGAGGAAAAGCCATCTTCCTCCGTTCTCCGTCCGAGCTTGAGCGACTCATTTCCGGAGTGCAAGGAAGGAGCAAGAGAAGAGATTACGGTGCAACGCACGGATTTGTTCCCACGTTTATCATATTTCTAAACTATGATTTATTTGATTTTCATATTCATTTGAAGTTTTTGAGGTTGAGAGACAATTAAACATCTCATTTATTTGATTTGAATTGAATTGAGTTTATTTTATCGAGTTTGAGTATAATTGTGTTCGAGTTATTGATTCGAATGTGTTTGAGTGGATTGATTTCTTATTGTTCATGAATTATATGCTTAATGATATCAAAGCCTAGCTAACTTTGATTGAATTTGTGAGTTATAACCGAGATCGAGAGATAACGTTAATGTATGTTTAAGATTGAGATCGAGAGATAAAATCACATACGTGAGCACTTTGAATCGAGAGATTTAGAGTAACTAGGTTTTGAAGATTTATGCAATATCGGATTAGTAAATAAGTGAACGAGAGTTACTTGTTCTAAGCTGATATTAGTTTCTTTACAGCTCGAGAGAGTGTATTGAATAACAGCGAAAGCCTTTCACCTTAAGAATCGATTGTTTAGTAGTTGCTTATTCAAACGAATCATTGACGAAAACACAGTTGAACGAAGAGCTAGATAAATTTCTCGAGCGAAATTCCTTTGCATATCCGGAAGCTATTTATTTTATTTATTCTCGTTTTATTTGGGTCCTTTAGTTCTAAATTTGCATTAGTTAATCTTCCCCCTTTTTAATCGTAGGCTAAATATAATTTTACTAGTTCTATTTGGTACTTATACGTTAGTCCATGTGGATTCGACAACCCTTACTTTCATTTAACTATACTAAAACTTGACACCGTTGCACTTGCGGTAAAATCGCTACACTGAGAAATTTTCTGTTTAAAAAATAAGCGGTCACGAACAACTTTGAAATCAAGCCTGCAAGCATACAAATGATCCAGCACTCGGTGCAGTTTGGGGGATCGGCCACTGATGATCCCAACACTCACATATCAAACTTCTTGGAAATCTGTGACACTTTCAAGCATAATGGCGTTACTGACGATGCCTTCAGGTTACGATTGTTTTATTGTTCTTTAAATAATAAAGCTAAATCTTGGTTGCGTTCATTGCCTACATGATAAATTACTACTTGGGATGGGATGGTGCAAGCTTTCTTGTCAAAATACTTCCCACCATCAAAGACTGCTAAGATGTGAAATGATATCACTACATTTGCGCAACATGATCCTGAAACACTGTGTGAAGCATGGGAGCGCTTCAAGGACTTACTGAGGAGATGCCCACATCATGGCATTTCCATCTGGCTACAGGTACAAACTCTTTATAACGGTCTAGTTTCTGATAACCGTTCTATGATTGATACAGCATCAGGATGTACTGTTATGAGAAAGACATTTTAGGAAGCTTATACACTATTGGAGGAAATGACTGCTAATAGCTATCAATGACAGACATAGAGGAACGTGCCGAAGAAGCAGGCTGGAATTCATCAAGTGAGCAAATAAGTGAACGAGAGTTACTTGTTTTAAGCTGATATTAGTTTCTTTACAGCTCGAGAGAGTGTATTGAATAACAGCGAAAGCCTTTCACCTTAAGAATCGATTGTTTAGTAGTTGCTTGTTCAAACGAATCATTGACGAAAACACAGTTGAACGAAGAGCTAGATAAATTTCTCGAGCGAAATTCCTTTGCATATCCGGAAGCCATTTATTTTATTTATTCTTGTTTTATTTGGGTCCGTTAGTTCTAAATTTGCATTAGTTAATCTTCCCCCTTTTTAATCGTAGGCTAAATATAATTTTAATAGTTCTATTTGGTACTTATACGTTAGTCTCTGTGGATTCGACAACCCTTACTTTCATTTAACTATACTAAAACTTGACACCGTGCACTTGCGGTAGAATCGCTACACTGAGAAATTTTCTGTTTAAAAAATAAGCGGTCAAGTTTTTTGCACCGTTGCCGGGGACTAATATGTATAATATCATACGAGATTAGTTAATTGTAATTTAGCCAATTTGTATTATTTCATTTTTGTTTTTATTTTTCGTTTTCGTTAGTTGTTTTTTGTTTTTGATTTTGTATTTTTGTTGTTGTCTCCTTTTGTCTGATCCAGTACAAGAACCATTTCTCTAGTGCATGCTCAGAAGAGAGGAACCCATTCTCGAGCCATTTGATCCTGAAATAGAGAGAACTCTACTTAGAAGACTACGAGAAGCTCGAGCAATGGCCGACAATAACGATGCACAAAACCCAAGATCGATGATGGACTTTGCACATCCAGCATTCCATGGTTTTTTATCCAGCATTACTAGGCCGACAATCCAGGCGAATAACTTCGAGATCAAGCCTGCAATTATCAAAATGATACAACACTCTGTAATGTTTGGGAGAGCTGCCACCGACGATCCAAACACTCACATCTCCAACTTTTTGGAGATCTGTGACACTTTTAAACATAATGGCGTCTCCGACGATGCCATCAGGTTAAGGCTCTTACCTTTTTCATTGAGAGACAAAGCTAAATCTTGGTTAAATTCATTACCTGCAGGATCGATTACAACATGGGAGGGGATGACTAAAGCATTCTTATCAAAGTATTTCCCCCCTTCCAAGACGGCAAAAATGCGGAACGATACCACCACGTTCGGGCAATTCGACCCCGAGAGTTTAAACGAGGCGTGGGATCGTTTCAAAGATTTATTGAGGAGAAGCCCACATCACGGTCTATCCATCTGGCTGCAGATACATACTTTTTTACAATGGTTTGTTTTCTGCTAACCAATCAATGATAGATGCAGCATTTGGGGGATCGATCATGCGGAAGACACCGGAAGAAGCGTATGACTTATTGGAGGAAATGGCATCCAATAGCTATCAGTGGCAATCGGAAAGGAACACGCCTCAGAAACCAATAGGAGTCCATCAAGTGGACGAGATTACTGCCATTTCGGCTCAGTTGGAAGCTATGAACCGGAAGATAGATAGCATGGGTGCAACAGCGATGCAAGCTCAAGCTGTCTTCTGTGATTTATGTGGAGGCGGTCATCTGAGCATTGAGTGCCAAGCAGGTAACCAATTTAATCAAACTACTGAAGCTGTGAATTTCATAGGGAACAGGCAGCAAAACAATCCATACTCAAACTCATACAACCCGGGGTGGAGGAACCACCCAAATCTGAGGTGGTCAAACCAAGAGAATGTGTTGATCCACAACCACAGTCGGGGTTCACACAAAAACCGAGTATGGAGGAGCTGATGGCCAAACTGATTTCGTCGACTGAGGTGAGGATGCAGAATCAGGATGCATCTATTAAGAACCTGGAAGTGCAGATAGGGCAGCTGGCAACGTTGATTTCTGTAAGGACACAAGGTACACTCCCGAGTGATTCTGTGAAGAATCCAAAGGAGCAATCAAGTTAACAGAGAATGAGGTGACAGTCCAGCTTGGGACTATAAATTAAGAACTTTCTTTCCCTTCTTCTTTGTAGTTTGTTTGTTTTTAATTTGTTTTTAGATGTTTGGTGAATGAATCAGTGCGATTTTTGTTGCAGGTGTAAAAACAAGATCAGTAAAGATGTAGGCGAAGCAACCCGAGAGGAAAATTTGTTTTTGGTAGTCTGGTGCTGGCGATCGATCGAGCCAAAATCTCGATCGATCGCCCTGAAGTATTAAAGGCGAAGCAATTCACTGCCTCGACCGATCGATCGAGAAAAATTCTCGATCGATCGATCGAGATAAAATTTTGAAAAAAAGGGCACCGACGCACAGTCTGCACAACACTATCAAATTTTTTTCCCCTCTCTTCTCCAACAAAAACCACATCGCCTCTTCCAATTTTTTCATCATCTCTCATCAATTTTCTCTCCAAATTTCAAATTACTTCAAATCTTTGAAGTAAGAATTGTTTCTGATGAGATTTTATTTGCAGATCTGAAGTATTGCAAACCGAATTGGGTAGAATTGCATCCGAAAGAGAATTCCGAGCCAAGCACCAAATTCATCAAAGATCAGATTTTTCTTGGTAATTGGTTTTAAATTTCGTATCTTTTCATCCTTTGGTGCATTTACTCTGTTGTTGTTAAATTGGGTCAAGAAGAATCGAAGTTTGGGGGAGTTGTCGTTGTGTTGCGGGGTGTTGGTATTGTTGTGTTGCGGGTGTGATGTTTTATTGCAGTAAAGCGGAATAACTGAGAAAAACTTAGCAAGAAAATGGCTCCAAGAAAGAGGTCAAAGCAGGCGGAGGCCTCACAGAAGCAAAAACAGGCGGAGGCCACCACTTCTGAGCAAGCGCATGACGAACGGAAGTTTGAAAATGCCACGGCATCCGACTTGTATCCCAGTTATCACAAGAAACCCCTCAGTCGTGAAAGGGGCATGAGTATGGACAAGAATGAATGTCCTGTCATAAGGGCAGTAAGGCGACGAAGGGGTTTCAGTTTGTTCAAACACCAATGGATGTTGTGGTTCCGCTGGTGAGGGAATTCTACACGAATCTCAGAGTTATCCCACCAAGACGCAGAGCAAATGTTTTTGTCCGAGGGACGGATGTGCTGGTTGATCAGGCATCAATTAATAATGTTTACCGGATGCCATTCATACAAAACTGTGCGTACCAATCCTTCCAAAAGAGTACGATAAATTATGATGAGGTACTCACAGTTATTGGCATGCCGGGAGATGATTGGCAGCGGAACGATAAGGGAGAGCCACAGGTGGTTCTCAAGAAGCATTTGACATCAGAGGCCCAAGCGTGGTTCTCATTTATCACCTCACGGTCATGCCCTCGACCCACACTTCTGAGGTGACAAAGGACAGAGCGGCCCTGGTATTTGCCATTCTCACAGGGCAAGACGTGGATTTGGGCGAGATTATTAGTGCTCACATCTATGATATCGGTAGCAGACCACCTACCTCCGCACTACCGTTTCCATCTACCATCACTGCTTTATGCCAGAGATGCGGAGTGCAATGGGGGAAGACGAGGAGTTACTTCCACCGAAGACTCCGACTGTTGTTAATGGTCCACCACCCCCTACAAGCCGAAGAAGGGCTGAGCCATGACCCTCGGACACCAGACATGCCAGAGCATCATCATCCTCTGCTGCAGAACGTACACACATCACTTTGGACTCCCTTCACAGGGATCTCCAAGACATTTGCCTGGAGCAGCAGAGCATCCATAGCATGCAGCGGGACATACACAGCATGCAGAGAGCATTGCAGTTGGACCATGAGCAGGTAACTCAGCGTCAGATGGAGTTCATGCAATACCAGAGTGCATGGAACACTTCCATGGCCCAGGGCTTCCCAGGATTCCAGTTCCCGCCAGAGCCATACTTCCCACCATATCAGCCGCATGCACCCCCACCTGCTGATTACCCACCATTTCCGCCATACCTGGTGAGGAGCATCACTACCCAGTTCCCCCTCCGGAGCATGATGAGGACGACGATCAGTGACGATCGTCGTCATGGTATGTGTTTTGCCATTTACGTTCATTTTTCTTGTCCATTGAGGGCAATGCACATATTATGTTTGGGGGGGTTTGTTTATATGTGTAGTGATTTTGTTGTTTTGCACTTTTTGCTGCTTGTCTTGTTTCTTTTCTTGCATGACTGCACTCTTATGAGACTAATTCGTCCTTGAGCAATATCAAAAAAAAAAAAAAATTTTTTTTTTTAAAAAATGAGTTATTCTTGATAAATGATGAGTTGGATTTGTAACGGTACTACATGATGAAATTAATCCCCATCTAGATAGGAGTCATGAACATTTTTAACTTGTTTGTATATATCCTTTGTTGAACTTATGTCAAAACTGAGGAATAGTATGAGCACGTTTTGAGTCATGATCGAGTGAAGTATGTGTTGAATAAAGTGAAAACTTGTGTTAACTATGATTTGTCTTGAGCATCTTAGAAAACTCTACAATTTATTTGAAAGCACTTTGAGGCGAAATTTTATAATTAGGAACTTGACTTGAAGATGATTTAGGCGATCTTTGGACCGTTTGTGCCTTTCAAGCTTACCTTGTCTACATCATTCCTTAGTGTCCCCTCTTGAGCTTTATTGAAAAAGAATGGTATATGCATTGCATATAACTAGACCCCCATTCGACATTTTTGGCTAACTCATTATACCTACCTTGGATTGAGCCTAAAGGAAAAGTTTTATCCGTCCCTAAGGGAGTATAATGAATCTCATTCATTGCACTGAATTGTATATGTAGATGAGTTCATTGTGAAAAACAAAATGAACAAAAGAATGAGCAATAAGAAAAGATGTAGAGAGATGCCTTGAAATAAAAAATGAAAACATTCAAATAAGACCCAAAGTGGCCAAGGCTAGAAAAAGTTGAAGAGAATCTCAATATTGTGCGAAAAATTTTGAACTGGTTCTATTATACTCTCTTCTTTGCATTCATCCTACCTTTTCTTTGGAGCCGACACCAAAAGGCCTAACGCTATAAGCTTTTAAAGACCTTCTGATCCAAGTCTAGAGAATAACTACATTAGTGGAGAAGTGTTGGATAGTAGATTTGTAGAGTAATCCAAAGTAATCTTGACTTTGAGTTTTTATGGCACATTTTGATCTTAAAGATATGATTATACCTCATGATTGACAATAGCACACACGCATGTTCCGATGTTGCGATGTATTGTTTAGCTTAGGAGAAAACGCTTTCTGTTGAACTTTGAATGACTCTTACTGATGTGTAAGTAGGATTGCTGAGCTTTTACTTTGAGTTGTAAAAGATGATTCATTCAAAGTAATTAAGTTTAACTCTATTTTTTGAGGTTATTGCTTGCTCGAGGACGATCAAGTCCAAGTTTGGGGGAGTTGATAGGCTTAGATATTACGTGTTTTAGCAATAATTTCTTACCGTTTTTTCGTACTTTTTCCTGGATGAAATTACGCTTTTTGGTATTTATTTGCTTGTTTCAGGAAAATAGGTCAGAAATGGTAGAAATGAGCTAAAATGAAGAAAACGGGTGAAATCGAGGCGGAAAAGAGAATTCAGCAACAAGTTTATCGAAGTGTCGATCGATCGGAACCAAAATTTTGATCGATCGATCGAGGCAGAGAGTTTAAAAACGCTGAAATGAACAGTGCACCGATCGATCGGACAATCTTTTCGATCGATCGAGACGCGAATTTTTAAAAATCTTATCTTCTATATTTGATGGATTCTCGGTGGTTTGAAAAGAAGATCATTTCCATATCGATATATATCATATCAGAGAGGGAAAAAGGGCCGAAAAATTAGAGGAAAAAAACCCTAGTAGCCGCCGAGAATAATCCGAGGAAAAGCCATCTTCCTCCGTTCTCCGTCCGAGCTTGAGCGACTCATTTCCGGAGTGCAAGGAAGGAGCAAGAGAAGAGATTACGGTGCAACGCACGGATTTGTTCCCACGTTTATCGTATTTCTAAACTATGATTTATTTGATTTTCATATTCATTTGAAGTTTTTGAGGTTGAGAGACAATTAAACATCTCATTTATTTGATTTGAATTGAATTGAGTTTATTTTATCGAGTTTGAGTATAATTGTGTTCGAGTTATTGATTCGAATGTGTTTGAGTGGATTGATTTCTTATTGTTCATGAATTATATGCTTAATGATATCAAAGCCTAGCTAACTTTGATTGAATTTGTGAGTTATAACCGAGATCGAGAGATAACGTTATAATACGCTACAATAATTCATGATGTATGTTTAAGATTGAGATCGAGAGATAAAATCACATACGTGAGCACTTTGAATCGAGAGATTTAGAGTAACTAGGTTTTGAAGATTTATGCAATATCGGATTAGTAAATAAGTGAACGAGAGTTACTTGTTCTAAGCTGATATTAGTTTCTTTACAGCTCGAGAGAGTGTATTGAATAACAGCAAAGCCTTTCACCTTAAGAATCGATTGTTTAGTAGTTGCTTATTCAAACGAATCATTGACGAAAACACAGTTGAACGAAGAGCTAGATAAATTTCTCGAGCGAAATTCCTTTGCATATCCGGAAGCTATTTATTTTATTTATTCTCGTTTTATTTGGGTCCTTTAGATAGTTAATCTTCCCCCTTTTTAATCGTAGGCTAAATATAATTTTACTAGTTCTATTTGGTACTTATACGTTAGTCCCTGTGGATTCGACAACCCTTACTTTCATTTAACTATACTAAAACTTGACACCGTGCACTTGCGGTAAAATCGCTACACTGAGAAATTTTCTGTTTAAAAAATAAGCGGTCACGAACAACTTTGAAATCAAGCCTGCAAGCATACAAATGATCCAGCACTCGGTGCAGTTTGGGGGATCGGCCACTGATGATCCCAACACTCACATATCAAACTTCTTGGAAATCTGTGACACTTTCAAGCATAATGGCGTTACTGACGATGCCTTCAGGTTACGATTATTTTATTGTTCTTTAAATAATAAAGCTAAATCTTGGTTGCGTTCATTGCCTACATGATAAATTACTACTTGGGATGGGATGGTGCAAGCTTTCTTGTCAAAATACTTCCCACCATCAAAGACTGCTAAGATGTGAAATGATATCACTACATTTGCGCAACATGATCCTGAAACACTGTGTGAAGCATGGGAGCGCTTTAAGGACTTACTGAGGAGATGCCCACATCATGGCATTTCCATCTGGCTACAGGTACAGACTTTTTATAACGGTCTAGTTTCTGATAACCGTTCTATGATTGATACAGCATCAGGATGTACTGTTATGAGAAA
Source organism: Haberlea rhodopensis (assembly GCA_907163345.1). NCBI lineage: Eukaryota > Viridiplantae > Streptophyta > Magnoliopsida > Lamiales > Gesneriaceae > Haberlea > Haberlea rhodopensis. The sequence continues at coordinate 373,046 of CAJQUN010000472.1, read as the reverse complement.
GACATTTTAGGAAGCTTATACACTATTGGAGGAAATGACTGCTAATAGCTATCAATGACAGTCATAGAGGAACGTGCCGAAGAAGCAGGCTGGAATTCATCAAGTGAGCAACTTCACTGCCTTGGCCACTCAAATTGGGGCATTAAACAAAAGACTAGACAACATGAGCATGACAGTGATGCAAGCCCAAGTGATTACTTGTGACTTATGTGGAGCCAGTCACCCGAGCATTGAGTGCCAAGCAGGTAACCCATTTGTGCAAACTAATGAAGCTGTTAATTATGTAGGAAACAGGCCACCACCCAACAACCCCTACTCCAATGCATACAATCCGGGGTCTAGAAACCATCCGAACTTTCCATGGACCAATCAACAAACTGTGATGAACCCACAAACACCGCCGAATGCACCCAAGCCAAGCATGGATGAGTTGCTAACCATGTTCATTACTTCGACGGAGACTAGAATGCAACATCAAGACGCTTTGATAAAGAACTTGGAAAAAACTCAAGTGGGGCAGTTAGCAACCATATTGACTGGACGAGCACAAGGAACTCTACCTAGCGACACTGAAAAGAATCCTAGGAAGCAAGTACATGACATAACACTGAAGAGTGGAAATGAACTTGGTGACGAAAAGGAGACTGAGAATATTGAAATTAAGCAAGAGGAGAAGGAACAAACACGCAACATGGGTAAGTCTACTAATACCACTACTCCTATTACACTACAAGAAAAGGTACACATTCCTCTCCCGTTTCCCGCAACAGTTAATAAGGCGAAAGTTGATTCAAACTTTGCCAAATTTCTAGACATGCTTAAGAATTTGCATATTGATATACCATTTATTGATACTTCACGAGAAATGCCAAATTATGCTAAATTCTTAAAGGAGGTGTTATCTAAGAAGCAAAAATTAGGAGAGCATGAGACAGCCTTATTGACTGGGGAATGTAGTGCTATTGTGCAAAAGAAGTCGGCCACTAAGTTGAAAGATCCAGAGAGTTTTTCAATTCCTTGTGCTATTGGGCCTATTTCTTCTATTAATTCAATATCTGATTTGGGTGCAAGTGTTAATGTGAGGACCCGTTCCTAACAAGTGTTTAACTATCACACAATGATTATTTATTTGTAAACAGGGAAAGATTTTTTTTTTAATTATATATTATGTCAACAAGTGTCTATAAAAATTTTGGCATGACCTCCCAGCACGAGAGACATACCAAAAAAAATGAAAACACAATAATTATATCCCAGTGCAACAAGTAAATACATAATACTATCAGTAGTAAAAGAACACCGACTAAAAACCATTATTCAAGACTCAACTGAATAAACTTATCTTACATAGTCATACTATCCAGGACACACCTGGTATACTTAATTATCCTACGACTGGGAAAAGACAAAAGAAAACAACCTCAGGTAAGACTTCCATCGAGCATTCCCTCTTTGGGATCCTGGTTACCTGTAATACCTACCATGTCCACACACAAAGACAACAGTCTCCTTGAGGGGTGAGCCAAAGCCCAATATGAAACTATCGAGTAATTACAACATGCATCTATAAAATGTGATATATGATGTAATGCAGTGCAATGTAATGCACTGCATGAAATGTACAATGAATCGAAATCACAAGATACCCAAAATATTGGAGTCCAAAGAAAGGTATCATCAATCAATATCAAGCTCGAGCAGAGGGTGACAACACACACTCTGCGCTAGGAGAATCATCATGTGTTGTGCTCGTCATCCCACGTGTCTAGATTCGGTAGCAGCACGTGTGACTGCAGTTGGTACCTAAACCGTCTGTCATCGCCGTACCCGTCGTCTCCGGCACTCAGAGTAAATCAACTGTCATCATCAAGGATATCAAAGAAGTGGTTAGATCAATATGATATGTCCAATGTGTATGTCATATATCGATGTATATTTATCAAAATGATTTGTGTTAACAAAACATTTATTTTTATACATCGATATGCCAATTAAGATGCTATGAATGCTCATAATTTAATTAAAATCACATTACCAAGTAGTTTCACATAGCCAAGTAGTTTCACGTAATTCATGTAAGTTCAGCAATTCATGTATCAATAATACAGATACATGTCGTATGTTACTGATCGCAATATACCTATTTCACCGATTTGTTTCCAAGCTAGAGGCGATATACAACGTCTCTTCCAAAAGGTTTCAAAAGATGTCAAACCTAAGCTCGTTTGGTAGTTATTAACATAGAAACTTTGATTAACGGCAAAGTTTCATGCTCTCCAAAGTTAAAATCATTCGCCGATAAACAACGGGGTCATATTCTGTAATGGCCCAAAACCATATAATGGCCCAACCATTATGTGGGCCCAAATTTTTTTTTTTTTAAAAAGGGAAACACCCCGAAAAAGGCCAATTAATTGGTCCAAGTTTTCTTCTCCTTCCCAGCCATCAGTTCACGTCTTCTCTCCTTCCCTTCCCATTTTCAGAAAATTAAAAGCCTGACCAGTCATCTCTCTCTCATTTTGCCTTCACATTTGTGCAACTCTAATTCCCCACACAATCGTCTCCTCCCCTTCGTTTCATTTGCTCCATTTGTAACGGAAAAACGATTCATTTTGCCATGCCTCTATTTAGACCCAATCAGACAAAAAAATCGAGAAACGGTCAATAACACCATAAAAGAATGAAACCCTCTTCCTCTGCCATCACAGTCGGATGAAATCTCACCAAGTCTTCAAACCATGGCTGAATGGAATAGAAACCAAAAATCGAGAGGAAAATTCAGAGGCCTCGGGTTGGTATCAAGAAACCTGGAACATTTGTGTAAGGACCCTAGTTCCTTAAGTGCGGATTAAGGCGTAAATAGAGCTAACATACATCTAATAGAGTGTAAAGTTTGTGTTGATGCCTAGAGCTGTTAAGATTACAGTACCAAAATAAAGTTTGCAAAAAGGATTAGTTACATTCCCAACCAATTGAATGTTAATCCTATAGCTTTACACTACTCCTAGAGTATAAACTATACAAAAGAATTATGCCTGTTATACCAAAAGCACTCCTCACAAGCTCACCGCATCAACCCGCCTTAGCCCTTCCTCCCAAAAGTACATACAGGAACAACCCCAAAACCATGAGCATGTAACAAACCATATTCACAATAATATGATTGTAATTTAGAATGCATAAATCGTAAATACGAATCACTTCCTATATTTAATACATTTATATGCTCCCTTGGTTGTTCCTGTACCACAATCATAATCAATAGATTATAATATCTATAATGTATGTCATGACATGCATCCATTCCATGTATACCAATGGTCATTTCCAGTCTTATTATATTAGTGGCATAATACCCTCGCGTTTACATGACAGCGGTATTAATTCCCCTCGCTTCGACATACTAGCGGCATAATATCCCTCGCAATTGTAATATGATAGCGGAATTATCCTTCGCTTCGACATATTTGCGGCAAATATTCTCCATCGCTATAATATGACAGCGGCAAGTATATCATCGCTTCGACATGAAGGCGGCAAGTATTCTTCATGGAATATAACCTTGACTCACAATCACATGCACCAATGCATCCAATATACACATGCAACCATAATGCATATCCAACCCATGTATGCAACCATGATGCATAACCAAGACCATGTATGCAACCCTAATGTATAATTAACTCCATCTGTGCAACCATAATGCATATCCAATTCAATTGCGTAAAAATACGTTTTACCATCCGATGCCCGTACGTCTCACTACGTACCTTAATTCCAAATTGATGTCGAAGGACTTTATCTCCTTGGCTGTGTTACCACCTGGGATGGTTCTACACATTCACACAAACCAATATTAGGAGCCAATAATAGTCCAATACCAAAAAATCCCACAAAAATAACCAAAACATCACTCTTTGGTATCTCGCGATCGATCGCCATTGAGTTGTTCTTGCAAGCTTATATCTATCACTTGACTAAGTTGTTCTTGAGCATCTAATTTTTTTTTTTTGGAAAATGAGTTCAACCTTAAGAAATACTTAAATTTGAATTGTAATTGTGTAATGCCTCGATTTGTTGTATACACGTATGATATGATTAAGGTGTAATTATATCAAATGGTGGTATGTTAATGGGGGTTCTGGTGGAACCAATAATGAAGAAATATATGTATAAAATGATATATGACAATGAGCATGCATTTGAAGGTGCATTAGAATGTACATGTGAGTTGCATTTGACATGAGTTTGAAGGGAATTACATGTGCATGTGAATTTACTTGCAATTGGAATTGCATTTGAATTTGGAGTTCATTTCATGTACATGTTACTTAACATGTAATTAACTTTAAATAACATGATAGCAAGTAAATTAAGGAACTAAGGATCTATATCAAGTGGATTAAGGGGGTGGAATCACATAATACACCAATTTACACCTACAAATCTCTACCAAGCTCCTCTCCATCTCTTTCAAATTCCTTGTGGTTTGAGCTTGGGATTCACTTGTAAATTGAGCTAGGAAGGTGTGTGAAGTGAAAGTGAACTATCTTGGTAAGGATTTCATGATTTTACACTTGAATTATGTAATTGGTATTGATTTATGTGAAGGGGAATATCAATTATTGATGCTTAGAATCATAACTTGTTTCTTTGCCAAGAATTGGATTCTAGGATGTTAGGAACATGTTTATATGATACTAGGGAGTGCATGAATCCTGGTTACATGTGAAATTATGGGTAAGAGAAGAAGAACCATGAAGATAAGCTCAAAATCGCCATTGTCTCATTTTTTCTGATCGTGCCGATCGATCGGCATGTGGTCTCGATCGATCGCCGCGAACAGTAAAGTTTTAAGGCGGTTTGAGCATGAGGCGATCGATCGGTGAGTTTGAGGCGATCGATCGGTACATGTGGCGATCGATCGGTGATTTTATTCGATCGATCGGTGAAGAGTGAACAGTTCAGCGATCGATCGAGAATCAGGGGCGATCGATCGGTGATGGCAGAATGTTGAAAATTTTATATTTTTGTAGAATTTGATTTTAATGCCTATGATAACATGATATATTATTGGCATTGTTGTAGCACCATCACAGGGGACAGGACAACGAGGCAATTAGCCAGGGACGACTGATTTATCTCGTTTGTGTCGCAGTACAGGTACGTGTTGACGTACGGAGTATAGATATTGTGTGATGATGTTATGAGATTGATATCATATGAATTGTGTTATGTTGTTATCATATGATTGGTAGTATCATATTCCTGTACCTTCATGGATATCATATGTATGTGAGATATACGCCTGGTTTGGGTATATGCTCGGTTATGTATTTGAGATATATGCCTGGTTTGGATATATGCTCGGTTATGTGACAGAGAGATATACGCCTTGTTTGGGTATATGCTCGGTTATGTTATATAGCGATATATGCCGGTTTTTGGATATATGCTATGGCTATTATCATTTGAGGACGGTACTATGATATGTGCTGCTAATATGAAGATGTGAGGTGGTTCCACTGACATATTGAGCTGAATAGGCATATCATTTTAGTCTCGTGATAATAGGGTATGTGTTGAGACATGTCATGACATGGTGCATTTGTGGATGCATGAGACAGAACATTCACATTTGATTATTTATTGTGCTTTATCAGTGTTATTGATATTGTGCTTTGATATTGCACTGAGATAGTTGTTTATCTATAATCACGTTTTGTGAATGTTTCTGTAGGGACTCATAGACGTGGGGAGCGTGAGTCTTATTCCGCTGCGAGGTGAACCACTGCATAGGAGTTGTACTGGCTTAGGTTGTTAATTTTACATGTAATGTATATGGAGAAAAACAAAGTTAGTTGGTTTTTGTATCAGGGTTTGGTACATCTTATATCTGTAACAACTTAACTAGTAAGATACTCTAAATCAGTGTATATTATTACTTAATTCCGACTCACATATGTATGTTAACATGATACATAATGGATGAAGTAAAGAGGACCCCACAAATTGTATTACATGATGAAATTAATCCCCATCTCAACTTGAGTCCTGAAATTTTTTGACTTGTTTGTGAATATCATTGGTTGAATTAGTACTTCAAAATTAAGGAATATTTTGGGCACGTTTGAGTCATGATTGTGTGGATTATATGTTGGAAAGTGAAAATTTTTGTGAACTATGATTTGTCTTGAGCATCTTAGAGTAATCTAGAACCTATTTGAGGGGACTTTGAGGCGAAATTTTATAATTATGAACTTGACTTTGACATGATTTAGGCGATCTATGGAACGTTTGAGCATTTCAAGCCTACCTTGTATATATTCATCATTAGTGTCCACTTTTGATCTTCATTGAAAAAGAATGGAAATTAACCACCATTCGACTTTTGTTGATGAAACTCATTTACCTACCTTTATATGAGCCTACAAATAATTTTTATCCTTACCTTAAGGGAGTATAACGAATTTCATGTGCGTACTATGTCTTGAGCTATTAAGTTATTCACGTACTATGTTTTGGGCTATTAAAAAAAATATTCAATGCCTAATGAAAAAGGAAAAAGAAAGGCATAGTGAATTAATAGTATAGTTATGTGATGAGGAACCATGTGACGTCCTACATTGACCATATTTCGTAAAATCTAAAAAAGCCCATGGTCATCAAAGAAAAGAAAAGAAAAAAAATGATGGAGTTGAAGATGTGCTAAGATGAAATTTACAAATTATATTCCCTTCTTTGATTTCCTTACCTTTTCTTTGAAACCCGACACCAAATGCCTAACATTATAAGCTTAAAAAGACCTTTTGATCAAAGTCTATAGAATAATTACTTTAGTAGAGAAGTGCTTGAAAAATAGGCTTATGGAGTGCTTGATAGTAATCTTGACTTTGAGTTTATTAGCATAATTTGATCTTGAAGATATGTATGAAACTCAAAATTGACAATAGCACACACGCACGTTCCGATTTTGCGATGTATTGCTTGACTTAGGAGAAACCACTTCTTGTTGATTGCTGGATTGACTCTTGTTGATGTGTTAGTGGGTTTTCTGAGCTTTACATTTAAGTTGTTGAATTAGTTTTTTTAAAGTATTAAGGATGAACTCTATATTTTGATCTTACTGCTTGCTCGAGGACGATCAAGTCTAAGTTTGGGGGAGTTGATAAGTGTCGTTTTTACACTTATTTTACTGTGATTTTATGTTGATTTTCGTGTTGATTCTTGAACGATTTTACGCTCTTTGGTGTTGATTTCAAGAATCTAGGTGAAAGTGCATAAAAGTTGAGAAAATGAGCTAAAATGATGAAAAAGAACCAAACCGAGTCAACAAAGCGAAAAAGATGAAATTCAAAGCCTCGATCAATCAACAGGCATTGCTCGATCGATCGAGTGTGGCGGGTTTTTTTACCAACAAAAGTGAGTGTTCCGCGATCGATTGACAAGCATTGCTCGATCTGTATGGTCTTCCTACCTTAATATCATTTAGTACACATAAATTGGACAGAACATGCATTTATAACCTCTTAAGGGTTCCGGTTGTAGCTTGAGCTAAGGAGATTACAGGCCAAAATAAAGTTTCCAAAAGCTATTTAATTACATTCCCAATAAAGAATGTTAAAGCTATAGATTTACACTACTCCTAGAGTAGAGACTATCAAAATCCTGCATCCTACATTCATCATGCTCCCTTTAGCTCACTTCCTCAACCCGACCCTAGGCCCTTGGTCCAAAAGTGTACCTACAGGGATAACACATCGTGAGCATACACATATTTACTTAACATTATATAAAAGCATACAATAATGCATAACATCTTAGTTAAGTAAAGGTTATTGATCGTCCTTCGACTTCCTTGTTATCCCTGACTCTTATTCATATATTAGGGCGTCTTACCCCATTGTATGGCATCTTACCATATCATCATCATCGTGTGGCATCTTACCACGTGGGCATCTTACCCAATCATATGGCGTCTTACCATATCATAAACATTGCGTGGCATCTTACCACGGGGGCATCTTACCCACTCGCATACTTTGGGTGGCATCTTACCACATGGGCGTCTTACCCAATCATACACGTCGTATGACCTTATCATAAACTTCGTCATTATAGACGTCCTCATAAACATCATTATCATAAACATCATCATAAGCATCATCATCGTAACATCATCATAAGCATCATCATCGTAACATCATCGTAAGCATCATCATCGTAACATCATCATAAACATCATCATCGTAACATCATCATAAGCATCATCATCATAAATATCATCATAGACATCATCATCATAAATATCATCATAGACATCATCATCATAACATCATCTTAAACATCATCATAATATGTAAGGGTATGGTTTACCGTCCGATGCTCGTACGTCTCTTACGTACCTTAATTCCAAAAGAAGGAGAATCGTAGACTTTATCTCCTTGAAGTCGTGGGTACCTGGGACGGTTCTACATAACCATACAAATTGATATTAGAAGCTAAATATAGTCCAATATCCAAAAATCCCACATAAATATCAAAAATCCATTTTTTTTACAGCTCGCGATCGATCGCTGCCCAGGCGCGATCGATCGCGAGATCGCACTGGACGAGGGGCAAAAATTCCTTTCTTGGCGATCGATCGCCACTTTTGGCGCGATCGATCGCCAGCCTCGCCGATCGATCGCCCAAGAGTGGCGATCGATCGCCAAATGCTACTGGCGGGCACTGGAGGCTCGCGATCGATCGCCAAGAACGGGCGATCGATCGCCGAGTGCTGTGCTCCGAAATTTCGCCATTAATGCTCATTTTTCAAGCTCTTCCTCAAGCCACCCAAAACCAAACTTCTTAAGAACTTCAATAACATCATAACCCACTAAAACCAACATAAAACACTTCAAAAAAACATACCCCAACCATAAACAACACATACCCAAACAAACCCACATAAAACATCAAAAACTTAACCCATTTCAACACCAAACATCATAAAACTTATAGGAATGGTTCCATACCTCTTGTAGGCTCCAAATCCTAGCAAAGATCACACAAACAAAGTTTTTGTGGAACTTTTCTTCTCCTCTTTTGGTGGAACTCGAAAATGGGTAGGGTTTGGGGTTTGGGAAGTGATTTGGGGATTTTTAATAAAGTGAAAGGTAAAGGGGTTAAAGTGATGGGTAGAGGATTTAAAAAAGGGGTTACTTTAACTTAATTAAAATTGTACCCCCAAACTTAACATGATGTATAAAATGCTCCAACATAGTATTTTAAAGGCATTTTTACAAGAATGCTCCAAACTTCATCTAAAATCACATCCTCCTCATATTTAATAATTAACACAATTAAATCATGTTAACATCTTAATACCCAACACATAAATCCATCAACACATGATACATCATATAAACATAATTAATGCCTTACTTGCAATTAATTAATTTCGGGGCATCACATTACTCCCCTACTTACAAGATTTCGTCCTCGAAATCGCATGCACTTACCCAAAAGAAACTAAACATAAATAATACCAGAAAATAGTTCGGGGTAATGCTGCATCATATGCCGCTCCGTCTCCCACGTAGCCTCCTCGACACCCCGACGATCCCACTGAACTTTGACCATCGGTATAACTTTACTTCGTAGTCTGCGATCCTCACGATCCAGAATTCTGACCGGTCGTCAACGTAGGATACATCTGAGTCTAACTGCACTTCAGTAGGCTGTAAAACATGAGATGGGTCTGGCTCATACTTCCGTAGCATAGAAACATGGAAAACATCATGAATCCCAGATAAAGACGGCGGTAGAGCCAATCGGTAAGCCAAAGTGCCGATACGCTGTAACACCTCATACGGTCCAACATACCTCGGGGATAACTTCGAACAACACCCCTGAAGGGTGAGATTTTCAAGAAGACCTTGTCTCCCACTTGAAATTCTAGCGGCCGTCGCCGCTTATTTGCATAGGCTGCTTGCCTATCTTGGGCCGCTTTCATCTTTAAGCGTATCATCTTAATCTTTTCCTCCATGTCCTTAATCATATCCGGTCCTCCGACCGCTTTACTCGTCAAGTCCTCCCAATACAGCGGTGACCTACATCGTCGTCCGTAGAGAGCTTCAAAAGGGGCCATTTGAATGCTCGCCTGATAGCTGTTATTGTATGAGAACTCTACCAGTGGTATAAATTCTTGCCACGGAGTATCAAACTCCAAAACACATGCCCTCAGCATATCTTCGAGCGTCTGTATAGTACGCTCCGTTTGGCCATCAGTCTGAGGGTGATAAGCTGTACTCAGTCTCACCTCGGTGCCCAAAGCTGTCTGGAGACCCTCCCAGAAATGAGAAGTAAACCTTGGGTCTCTGTCAGACACGATCGAGACTGGAATCCCATGCAACCTCACTACATCCCGTACATATAATTGGGCCATCTTTAGATACGTGAAAGTCATACTGTAAGGGATGAAATGAGCCACCTTCGTCAGCCTATCCACGATCACCCAGATCGCATCAAATCCAGAGGCCGACCTTGGCAAGTGGGTCACGAAATCCATAGATATATGCTCCCACTTCCACTTAGGTACCTCTACTCTTCAGCTCGCCACCAGGCCTCTGCCTTTCTGCCTTTACTTGTTGGCAGATTAAACATCTCTTAACATAACTGATCACATCATGCTTCATGCGTCTCCACCAGAATTGACCACTTAGGTCCTTGTACATCTTTCTTCCTCCGGGGTGGATACTGAATCGGCTACTATGAGCCCGTTCTAAAATTCCTTTACGTAACTCTGGTGTATCTGGGACTACCCATCGGTTGCCCAGTCTTAGTGAATCATCTTCAGCCACTCTAAACTTTGTTGGCTGACCTCGAAGTGCTATCGATGACCATCTCTGCACTTCATCATCCGACCTCTGGGCTTTCCTGATAGCCTCAAATACATCTGGCTCGGCCAATAAGGTCGACACTCGCACCGGCGACGTGTCTACATCGAAGTCATAGCCCAGATGGCAATAGGAAGTCATCAAAGCTGATAAACACATAACATCCTCAGCAGTACTCTTCACCTTCCGACTTAAGGCGTCTGCTATCAAATTTGCTTTACCAGGATGGTACTCAATTTCACAGTCATAATCCTTGAGCAAATCCATCCATCTTCTTTGACGCATATTCAGTTCAGCCTGAGTGAATAGAAACTTTAGGCTCTTATGGTCCGTAAAGATGGTAAACGTAGTACCATAAAGATAATGACGCCAAATCTTCAAGGCGAAAATGATAGCCGCCAGTTCCAGATCATGGACTGGGTACCTGGTCTCATGAGGCTTCAACTGTCTCGAAGCATAGGCTACCACTTGTCTGTCTTGCATCAATACACAGCCCAAACCCTGCAATGATGCGTCCGTGTACAAGGCAAACCTCTTATCCTCCGACGGAATCACCAACACTGGCGCTGTCGTCAAACGACGCTTCAATTCTTGGAAGCTTTCCTCACAAGCTTCTGACCAAAAGAATGGGACTCCTTTCTGAGTCAGCTGTGTCAATGGCTTAGCGATCTTAGAAAATCCCTCGACAAAACGTCGGTAATAACCTGCTAAGCCAAGAAAACTCCGTATCTCGGGTACAGAAGTGGGTGCTGCCCACTCCATCACAGCTTCAATCTTCCTGGGATCCACAGATATCCCTTGGCTAGATATGACATGGCCTAGGAATACCACGCTGTCCAACCAGAACTCGCACTTGCTAAGCTTTGCATACAACTGATGATCCCTGAGGATCTGAAGTACTGTCCTCAAGTGCCGTACATGACTTTCTTCGGTCCGAGAGTAGATGAGTATATCGTCAATGAAAACTATGACGAATTGGTCCAAAAATGGCTGGAACACCTTGTTCATCAAACTCATGAAAACAGCCGGGGCATTTGTCACCCCAAAAGGCATGACTAGGAATTCATAGTGCCCATACCTCGTCCTGAAGGCTGTCTTCTGAACATCCTCTTCTCTTACTCGAATCTGATGGTACCCCGACCTCAGATCGATCTTACTGTAGAGCCTCGTACCCTGCAACTGATCAAACAAATCATAGATCCTCGGGAGTGGGTACTTATTCTTCACTGTAGCTTTGTTCAGTTGTCTGTAATCGATGCACAAACGCATCGAACCATCTTTCTTCTTCACAAATAAAACTGGTGCTCCCCAGGGCGATACGCTAGGGCGTATATAGCCCTTATCAAGGAGCTCTTGCAACTGAATCTTTAATTCCCTTAGCTCCGCTGGTGCCATCCTATAAGGGGCACGAGAAATGGCCGACGTCCTTGGTAATAATTCAATCCCAAACTCGACCTCTCTCGTCGGTGGGAATCCGGGAATCTCCTCCGGAAAGACATCGGGAAATTCCGCCACTACGGGCACATCCTCAACTTTTACTTCTTCTTTCTTTTCCGTAACATCAACGGCATATATGAGATATCCTGTGTGGCCTCTTTCCAATAACTGTGCCATCTTGACAGCAGATATCAATGGAATCTTTGAGCGAGAACCATCCCCATAGAACGTCCATGGAATTCCCATATCGGATTTGAACCGTACTGTCCTCTGCCTGCAGTTCACAACTGCCTGATACCTATTCAAAACGTCGATGCCCAGAATGCAGTCAAAATCTGACATTCCCAGAACAATCAAATCTGATCTTAGTTCTTTATCCTCAAAATAAATGAGGCCATTGTAGACGATCCGATCAGTAATCATACTTCTTCCAGCGGGGGTCGAGACTATAAGAGGCGTGGGCGACGGAGAAGTGCATATGTGGTGTCTTTCCACAAAACTTGTTGACACAAAAGAGTGTGACGCACCTGTGTCGATCAAAATAAAAGCAGGGTGCGTAAATAAAAGACACGTACCCGCTATAACCTCCTCCGGAGCCGCTGAAGCTTGCTCCCTTGTCAATGCATAGACTTGTCCTTGAGGTGGCCCCATGGGCTGACCTCCATGCTGACGCGGCACAAATGGGGGTCTGTGCTGTGCTGTCCTATCCGCAGGCCTCCCCGCAGAACCCTGTTGACTTCCCCTGTTGGGACACTGTCTAGCAAAGTGGCCCTTGTCGCCACAAACATAGCACCCCACACAATCTTTCGTCGGATGTGGTTGCCCACAAAGAGTGCATTGGATCTTCCCGGATCTGTCTCCCTGAGACTGCCCCCTTCCAGATGGGGCATCACTCCTTCGGTTCCCTTTCCATCTATTGTCAGACCTCTTACCACTGAACCTTGACGCCGATGAGTTCCCCCTTGACTTGAACTGATCATTCCTTGGCTTCAAATTATCCGGAGTGGATTTCTGAGAGGGTGCCGACGATGGTACAACATCAGGGTATGCACCCACTCCTAGTTCGGCCAGCTCGGCACGTGAGAGTGCATCGTCAAAGCAAGTAGGGACATAAGTGATCACCCTATCGTATAGCTCCGGCCTCAATCCTTTCATGAAATTCCTCATCTTTGCTTGCGTGCTCATGGCAATGTGAGGCACATATCTGAGCAAGGAGCAAAACTGAAGAGCATAATCTGACACTGACATATTACCTTGCTTGAGGTGAGTGAATTCATCTTCCTTAGCCTGTCGTGCTGCAGCCGAGAAATAACGGTTCATAAAGCGAGTTCGAAACATTTTCCAGTTAACTTCATGACCTTGAGCCTCTTGCTCTACCACGGTGGTCTTCCACCACATCAGCGCCTTCTTGGCCAACTGGAACTCTGCTAACCGTATCCATGCTGTCTTCGCACATGGGGCTGCCACAAAGATCTGCTCTATTCTTTCTAACCATTCCTCAGCTCGTTCCCCCGTTTCGGTTCCTTCAAAGGTTGGGGGTCGGTAAGCAAGAAACTGAGTTAAGCTTAGCTCCCCTGGCAACAACTGTTGTTCGGCCGGTTCATCATCAAAAGCTGGCGGGGGTAGGGGATTCGTACGCCCCGCGCTTGCATTGACGCTCACTGCGTCACCTACCTCCACATTTGCTGCCATACTGCAACACAAGGATTAACAACAAGATCCAAAAGCAGTTCGTATAATACTTCGTTAGATAAACAAAACATGTTAGCATAACATCATATACTTCATATGCAACTTATGCACAAAACATGTTCGAAAGTAAGCACCTAGCTAACTTATTGCTAAGGCTACCCTTCACTCATTCCCGGGTTATCTAACCACTGCTCTGATACCACTAATGTAGGGTCTTCCTACCTTAATATCATTTAGTACACATAAATTGGACAGAACATGCATTTATAACCTCTTAAGGGTTCCGGTTGTAGCTTGAGCTAAGGAGATTACAGGCCAAAATAAAGTTTCCAAAAGCTATTTAATTACATTCCCAATAAAGAATGTTAAAGCTATAGATTTACACTACTCCTAGAGTAGAGACTATCAAAATCCTGCATCCTACATTCATCATGCTCCCTTTAGCTCACTTCCTCAACCCGACCCTAGGCCCTTGGTCCAAAAGTGTACCTACAGGGATAACACATCGTGAGCATACACATATTTACTTAACATTATATAAAAGCATTCAATAATGCATAACATCTTAGTTAAGTAAAGGTTATTGATCGTCCTTCGACTTCCTTGTTATCCCTGACTCTTATTCATATATTAGGGCGTCTTACCCCATTGTATGGCATCTTACCATATCATCATCATCGTGTGGCATCTTACCACGTGGGCATCTTACCCAATCATATGGCGTCTTACCATATCATAAACATTGCGTGGCATCTTACCACGGGGGCATCTTACCCACTCGCATACTTTGGGTGGCATCTTACCACATGGGCGTCTTACCCAATCATACACGTCGTATGACCTTATCATAAACTTCGTCATTATAGACGTCCTCATAAACATCATTATCATAAACATCATCATAAGCATCATCATCGTAACATCATCATAAGCATCATCATCGTAACATCATCGTAAGCATCATCATCGTAACATCATCATAAACATCATCATCGTAACATCATCATAAGCATCATCATCATAAATATCATCATAGACATCATCATCATAAATATCATCATAGACATCATCATCATAACATCATCTTAAACATCATCATAATATGTAAGGGTATGGTTTACCGTCCGATGCTCGTACGTCTCTTACGTACCTTAATTCCAAAAGAAGGAGAATCGTAGACTTTATCTCCTTGAAGTCGTGGGTACCTGGGACGGTTCTACATAACCATACAAATTGATATTAGAAGCTAAATATAGTCCAATATCCAAAAATCCCACATAAATATCAAAAATCCATTTTTTTTACAGCTCGCGATCGATCGCTGCCCAGGCGCGATCGATCGCGAGATCGCACTGGACGAGGGGCAAAAATTCCTTTCTTGGCGATCGATCGCCACTTTTGGCGCGATCGATCGCCAGCCTCGCCGATCGATCGCCCAAGAGTGGCGATCGATCGCCAAATGCTACTGGCGGGCACTGGAGGCTCGCGATCGATCGCCAAGAACGGGCGATCGATCGCCGAGTGCTGTGCTCCGAAATTTCGCCATTAATGCTCATTTTTCAAGCTCTTCCTCAAGCCACCCAAAACCAAACTTCTTAACAACTTCAATACATCATAACCCACTAAAACCAACATAAAACACTTCAAAAAAACATACCCCAACCATAAACAACACATACCCAAACAAACCCACATAAAACATCAAAAACTTAACCCATTTCAACACCAAACATCATAAAACTTATAGGAATGGTTCCATACCTCTTGTAGGCTCCAAATCCTAGCAAAGATCACACAAACAAAGTTTTTGTGGAACTTTTCTTCTCCTCTTTTGGTGGAACTCGAAAATGGGTAGGGTTTGGGGTTTGGGAAGTGATTTGGGGATTTTTAATAAAGTGAAAGGTAAAGGGGTTAAAGTGATGGGTAGAGGATTTAAAAAAGGGGTTACTTTAACTTAATTAAAATTGTACCCCCAAACTTAACATGATGTATAAAATGCTCCAACATAGTATTTTAAAGGCATTTTACAAGAATGCTCCAAACTTCATCTAAAATCACATCCTCCTCATATTTAATAATTAACACAATTAAATCATGTTAACATCTTAATACCCAACACATAAATCCATCAACACATGATACATCATATAAACATAAGTAATGCCTTACTTGCAATTAATTAATTTCGGGGCATCACACGATCGATCGACGAAGGGAGAAAATTTGAGTAACGAGAAGGAAGAGCTCGCTCGGCAGCTACTACTCGATAGATAGGTCGCCGAGATTTCTGAAAACAAATTCCTTCTTGAGTTGAGTCCAACAAGGACACTTCCATCCAACTCCTCGACTATATAAGGGACCTTGGGCCTGAAAATCTGAACTTTTGCACACCTTAATTTAGACCTAGAAGCAGCCTCCTCCATCCTTATCCATCCAAAAACATCTCAAGCCATTGAAGAGCAACGCAAGAGACGGAACGACGGGGCAACGCACGGAGTCACGTCGTATTTCTAATCTTATTTACTTTTTATTCTCAGATTTTGATGTTTAGATTGTTGAAAAACATATTTATGCATTATTATTTGATGACAATTGTTGGCTGGGCTTGATTATCAAGGCTAAGGGATCCCGTGTTTGAACCCATGATTTGAATATTAGTTTTTGATTCATTTTGTACAATCTTTGCTCATACTTTACTTTTTTAATGCTTTCAAACGATTGGTTACCTTTTGCATGAATATGGTTTCGCAATTGACTTGACCATACGATATTACGATACGACATAGTAAATTAGGCCGAGGCGGACCAAGTAAAATCTAGCACACGTGTGATAACAATAGATTTACCAAAATCGAAGGCTAGTAGTTTTCACAAATCATTTTTCGGTATTAATCGTTCAATAATGACACTAGTGTGGTTTATTGTAACATTAATATTTGACTTGCTATAGCTTACCGTAGTACAACAAATGCAATAGGAAAACTCGTCACCTTAGAAAGTAGGATTTTGAATCTTAATTAATAAGAAAATTGTGGGGGATTACATGGGTGAATCGACGTCTTGATAATTGTTTTTATCATATTTCTTCATTATCCATCACTGCTTTGGTTAATTATTGTGTTTTAGTCAATTTAGTTTAATAATCACTCAATAATAGTAGGCTAAATACAGTTAATCTAATTGAAAGTGATATTTTCTAGTCCTCGTGGGTTCGACACTCATACTTTAATCTACTATACTAAAACTTAACACCATGCACTTGCGGTATAATCGCGCTACTCTGGAATTTTACTGTTTAAATAAATTATGATCAGTGTGCGACCTTTCCACAATTCATAAGGCGTTTTATCCAACTTTTTTATGTGGTACTCCGTTTAGCACATAGTTGGCGAAAAACATAGCTCCTCCCCACAAGTTCTGAGGTAAGTTAGAACTCATAAGCATTGCATTCATTATTTCCCTAAAAGTTCTATTCTTCCTTTCAACATTATCATTTTTCTTGGGAGAATAAGGCGCAGTGGTTTGATGAATGATGCCACTCTCAGCACATACTTGTGCCAATGATGACTCGTATTCAACGCCTCGGTCACTTTGAAGATTTTTAATCTTTTTATCGAGTTGATTCTCAACTTCATTCTTGTAGTGAATGAACATGTCAATTGCTTCGTATTTACTTCTCATTAAGTAGACATAAGAATATCTTGTACAATCATCAATAAAAGCTATGAAATAATTTTTACCGCCTCTAGATTGTGCGTACTTTAAATCGCATACATCCGTATGGATCAAGTTTAACGGTTTGGTCATTCGCTCAATTGAGTGGAATGATGACTTGGCTAATTTGGCCTCTACGCAGATCTCACACTTGTGTTTATGACTGATGTTAAATGTAGATGATAGATTAAGAGACATTGGCCTTTGTAAAGACTTATAATTCACATGTCCTAATATACCATGCCACAATGTTACGACTCACAAGAATAATCAAATTTTAAAGTTTTATTAGCCATATTGGGAACAATCATTATATTATTTTTGCTTGTGCTAGCCTAATTGACTGCATTTACATCAATCTTAACCTCTATACTAGACTTAGCCTTAGGAGCTAAAGTAATTGCAGTCATCTTGAAGAGGTTATTGGCCAAGTAGCCTTTGCCCCCGAACATACCACCCTTGGACATGATGACTTTGTCAGATTCAAACATGAGCCAAAAGTCTTTCTTGTTCAGCACTACTCCCGAGATGAGATTCTTTCGGATCTCTGGCATGTGGAGCACCTCAGTAAGAGTCAACTCTTTGCTGGAAGTCATCTTTAGCACAACTGTCCCCTTGCCTTCAACTTTTGAGACTGCTGATTTTTCCATGTAGCAGTGCTCATCATTTACCGGTTGATAGGTCTTAAACATCGATTTGTTATAACATATGTGGCGAGTAGCCCCAGTGTCCACCCACCATTCCTTGGAGATCCCACCAACAAGGTTCACCTCCGACACCACAGCAGTCAGATGCATGTCATACATGTCTAAGCTCAAGTTGTCCTCAGCAATGTGGGCATGAGCAGGTCTCTTGCCTTTGCCTTTGGTTGGGACTGCCTTCTTTTTCCCTCATTGATTTGGCGTTGATTGCAGTCCTTGGCCTCATGGTTAGGTTTACCGCACATGTAACAGTCACCGGTGAACCTCATGTTCTGAGTATCTCCCTTAGAATCATAAGTGTGCTTGCGCTTATTCCCACGGGAGTTGTCCCCAACTTCAACCACGTTGGCCTTGGAAATCATAACAATTGATTTCTTGTCAACTTTTCGGTTGTTTTGCTCGATGCGCAGCCTCCTGATAAAGTCCTCGATACTCATCATCTTTCTCTTGTGCTCCAAGTAGCTCTTGAAGTCCTTCAAGGATGTCGGTAATTTTTTTATCATCATCGCCACTTAGAAGGCATCATTTAGCCACATACCTTCGGCAACAAGTTCATGATATATCAGCTGCAACTCTTTGCATTGCTCATCAATGCTCTTGCCATCTACCATTCGATAGTCATGTATCGTCCGGCTACAAATTCCTTTGCGCCTGCATTGTCAACCTTATACTTCATTTCTAAAGATTCTCAAAGATCCTTCGCAGTTTCTTTGGGGGAATACACATTGAAAAGTTCATCTCTATAGAGTTCAGTACGTAGTTGCGACAAAAGTAGTCGGCATTTACATCAGATTGAGGATCATCTTTGTCCTCCACTGGTTTCTCATCTTTTAGAAACCTGGTCAAGTTCAAGGTGGTCAAGAAGAACATCATCTTCTGCTGCCAACGCTTAAAGTTGGAACCTTTGAACTTTTCCGGTTTCTCAAATTGAGGAACGACATTGAATTTCTCAAAACTGGGATAACGACCTCAACGCCACTAGCTTTCACACTGGAATCTCAGTATTCTCAGCATTTCAGTTTGGAATCTGGTTAGTCATAAGCTAAAAGAGAACACAAATGACATAGCACAAATAATATCAAACTAGTTTTAAAACAACAATATAAATCCTTTGACAGTGTACAAACAATGATTGGTTGAAAATTCAATAATTTTCTAATTAACAAAATAGGATTATTTCAAATGATACAGATCCAAAAATTAAATAACATATCTGAAAATTAAATAACAGAAATAAAAAAAAATTGAGTTTACGAATGTTGGAATTGTTTACGTAAATTGACGGCTCAAACCAGTTTAAACAATTGTGATCTAAATAAACTATATTGAAAAATACAGAAACAGTAAACTTACAGTAACTGTTTATAAACTGTAAAAGCACAATAGAAAACTGGAAATGATTCTTGACGAGACCAGAGCAAGCCGTGTGCCCGTAAACTCAAATTTGCCTGCTATAAGCTTCTGGTCTCTTGGACAAGTGAGTTCCAAGTTACAATGCCCAATAACCTCTGTTCGGATTAAACAGAATTTTGAGCAGACTCTTTCGAACTGTAATAGTGTGCAACACTCTCAAATATGAATGTATGAATGATTTTCCGGATGCTTAAAGATTGGAGCTGGTGCAGCTTATATAGCTGACCAACAGACCTCCCAAAGGTCAAAATTTTAATTCAAGGTTTAGTGAGGTAGCTGAAGAGTCTGAACCTTAATCACAGATTTAAGTCTCATACTTAAATCAGATTAATTCAGCATTAAAACAAGAGGTGAAATGTCGGGAATATGAAAATACAATTGTTCCCAAAAATTCGAGTGGTAGAAGGATAGGGTTGTCTTCACGTCGCGTCACACGACAAGGTGAGGCGAGGCGAGCAGACGGACTGACGGCGCGCGAGGCGCACCACTCTTTTCCACTTAACTACTGTCTCTTGATTTGTTTCTCAATATAAACAAATCTCAATTGTTCCAAAATTTAAATGTGGGATTCTTAGCCAATTCAATTCACTTACCAATTGACCCAAAATTGGGCTTGCACTTAATTTCACCTACAACAACTCTGTTTACAGAGGAGACGAACCCCAGAGTCCATAGGTGGAACCACCTCATGGACTAGGGTGGCTTGAGAAAAAAAGTTTTAATTTTCAAAAAATTAATATTTAGCTAAACTATAAATCGTGATAGTCTTTTAACCCTATCTAGTCCAGTCAACCTTAGGTAATTTTAAATTCTGGCTCGTCCCCAGCCAGAATCCAAACCAAACTGCTAAAATCTTGTAAGAGATGCTAAAGGCCTCTAAAACTGAGGTATGACAAGGTAATCCGTATGAGTACTCTCAGTTATCAGCTGTTGCCAAGTTATTGTGCATTAAAAGGCCGAACATCAAAATTTTGAACTATGATGCACGGGCACTCCTAACAATCACTCGGTGCAGTGTCGTACACTTCTCGGACACCGACACTTATCGGACACTCCTCGGACATGTGTCGGACACGCCATGTGGCGTGCCCATTATTTTATTAATAAAATAAAATCAGACACCCGTGTCGAACACTTCCCTCAAAATCGAACACCCGTGTCTGACATGGCTGATGGGCGTGTTCGAGCCGTGTCCGACACAGGTGATAATAATTGTACAATTTAAAAAGTTTTTGGCTAAAATGAAATTTAAAGGTATTACTTAAACTCTATTTAATTGAAGTAATATACATTTGTTGTTAGTATGAGTAACACTATGATAATTTCAGTGACATACATTTATATATATTATTTTTGAATTTGGTAAGAATATTTTTGATGTTATATTTTATTTGGACGTGTTTGTTAAACTTTATATTAATTAAAGTAATATGTATTTGGTGTTAGTATGAGTGATATTATGATGATTCCAGTGACATGCATTTATTTATATGTTTCTTGAATTTGGTAAGAATCTTTTTGTTAATTTTCCATGGTTTTAGAATTTAAAAAATGTGAATTTCTAGTATTTGTAATATATATATATATATATATATATATATATATATATATATATATATCATGAATGTCCCAGCCGTGTCGTATCCTGAAAATTTTGAAAATCCATGTCGCCGTGTCCATGTCGTGTTAATGTCGTCGTGTCAGTGTCAGTGTCCCTGCATCGTAATTTTTGAATTATGTTATATTATTTTTGTCAGCTAATGACGGAGTTGCTGCCCACTGACCATTGTATGACCGATAGTTTTTACGACACCAAAAAATCAAAACAGGGTAAAAGATGATATCTGGCAAAATGATATATTTGGTTTGATTGTTGCCCAACCTTTATAAAATATAGTAGAGATATTGAACATAACAAAAATAAAAATCATAAAATTTTGAAATCGAATATCTATCTCAAATAAGTGGATTCAAACTTTTGAAGAGTACAATCGACTTGCAAACTATACAAACATGTCGAGATGGACAAAGATCGAACTCCGATGTGATCTAGCTCGTCTCGTGTTTATGGTTCTGAATTTCACAAACAAGTCTCATTTCTAAACAATATATATTACATTCACAGCCCACCATTACCTAAATCTATTCTCTATCCCGTGTGTGTAAATTTTATATTCAATCTTACATTTAATTATTCCTTGTAGTATATAAATTCTCCCATTTTGGACTAAAACTAACCAGAAAAAGAATGTATACCTGACACAATCCTAGTTTCTCTCTTTCTTTTATTTTTTCCTTAATTTTTAGGGGTGATTTGAGGGTGTTGACCGCGAAGACGATAATGACAATGTGGATGTAGGAGTCGCCGTCGAGGTGGGAGGCGAATTCCTACACAAGGGGCAACTTCCATTGAGCTTAAGCCACTCATCTATACATCCAACATGGAAATAGTGATCACACTCCGGTATACTCCTCAATGCCTCTTTAGGTTGGTATTCACACAAGCAAATCGGACATGTGCCATTGGCCGGTTCCGGGAGTCGACCACTTTCTCCCAACACGATCTTCGGATACGAGGCGATAGTTGGCATGTCCAGACCACCGATGGCTCGAACCACCACCTGGGGTTCGGAAATCGTGGTGGCTGAATGTTCAGAGTTTTGACGACTTCGAGCCTTAATCATGCCA
Organism: Haberlea rhodopensis; assembly: GCA_907163345.1. Lineage (NCBI taxonomy): Eukaryota > Viridiplantae > Streptophyta > Magnoliopsida > Lamiales > Gesneriaceae > Haberlea > Haberlea rhodopensis. Next base: position 350,518 of record CAJQUN010000472.1, on the reverse strand, counting down.
CATGCGTAACTTGCTAGCCCGATTATACACAGTAGTCCCGGTATTCCGACGCCGATAATGATCCCATATTTTGCACTTCTTGGAAGCCCTGTGTACATCATTGTGGCATCATTAAAGTAACTAACTTAAGATATAGTTATATGCCGCCAAAAATATTTTAAATCAAAGAAAACATATGTATACACAGCTCCAATTTGTGAAATTCACTTGGAAAATTTAAATATATTAATGAAATATTAGACTTATGAATCATGTGGATGAGTATTGCATTAAATAAAGGTGTGGTGATGCTATAATTTATAGTTTCCCGTGAGAATTTCTGTTACCATTTATACTATATTTCTATTTATTAAGTGTTAGATGATTAGAATGTTAATCAATATTGTGGGAAAAATACAATTTTAGTTCGTATACTTTATGGATTTTATGGATGCATTTACTTCGAATGATAGGATAATACTGATAAGTTATATTATTATTGTTAGTGTGATTGATATGATATAGAATAATGTTGGATAAATAATAATGTTTAATTTGATTAAGATTGCAAACTGATTAGATAATGAATTATTGTTTTGTCCATGAATCCTTGTTAATTATTATTATTTTTTATTATTATAAAATTCATTATTTTTAATATTATTAATAAAAGATTTGATTGAAATTATGATAATAAGATTAAGTATAAATGTTATTATTTTTAATTAAAAATAATTATTTTTAATATTATTTATTAAAATTTATTATTTATCCGATTAAAATTCGTTATTATCCCACCATTTTTATGACATTATTAATCAATAGCAAACAATGTTTTTATACCATAATTTGTGGGGGCCAGCCAAGATTATTAATATTAATCCATTGTAAATAAACAAGTCTGTTATCCAGGATAACTAATTAATCCTAGAATTTTGTGCAAGTAAAACACAAAATATTTTTGGACCCTAAACATTTCAACTTAACACTTACTTTTGGTCCGTACACTTTTAAAAATATGACAAAGTTAGTCATTGCCATTATATTTATGGTAAAGGATAACAATAATAACTAATTTTGTCAGTTTTTAAAAGTTAGAGATCAAAAGTATTACATTGACATATTAAGAATAAAAACATTATGGCAAGGCTAAAGTAAATAAAACAAGCTCACGTTACAATGTAAATCTATTTATTTTGTTGTATTTATTACAAAATATATATAATAAAAAATTTAATGCAAAGTTATTGTAGAATTATCAATATTTTTCATAAACATAAATGTAATTGTGCTTAACTATTAAAGTAAGAGTAATAACATTTTCAATCTCATCAAAAAAGATTGGTTATCAAAACTTAATTATTTTATGAGTCCAATTATCAAGTTTATTTTTTGAAATAAACTTTGTCTGATATTTAGACTTTTATACTCAGAACAAAAGAATGATTTTTAATCGATGCTTATGAACATAACATAATACTTTTAAACACTAAAAAGTTTAATAACATTTTCAAGCTCGTCAAAATGGAATATTCCCAACGTACGGTACCGTAAGAGAGCATTGCCCTTAGGTTAGCATCAAAGTAAGGGATGAAATATTTGATGAACAAAACATTTTAGAAGCCAATCATTTTTATTGTTATATGTTTAATTTTAAAATAATATATTACATAAGTTTCAAGTGATAAATTTGAATAATTTACATACACATATAGTTTTTTTTACTATGTTAAAATTTCATATAAATTTTTTGTTTACAATTTTTTGTGTGTATACATATAATAATAACATATTTACCACATTTATTCTTATCAATAATATTTTGAGTTTAAAATAATTTGGCGAAATCCTTTTGGTCCCTAAACTTTAAAAAATTTATTATATTACCTCTTTGTCATTAACTTTAGGGTTAAAGGCTTATAATATCGGTAGGGATTAAATGTGCCACAAATTTTATAATTTAGGGATCAAAGTGTTTAGTTGAAATGTTTAGAGACCATAAACATTTTAGTATGAAGTGTAGGAGTAAAATCATAAATTTTCGAGCTCATAAGCCTAAGCTCACACCCACTTCCACTTTAGAGAGACTTGAGTTTGAGTCCGGCAGTTTGCGAAAAAAATATTTAGCCCACCCTCCTCAAAAAAAAAAAAATCACAAATTTTCCACAATAGGTTTTAGAAAATTGTCCTCATGAAACTAAAAAAATACATCATCGTAAAACAGTAAAAAACAAGTATTAGAAACACAAATAAAAACAAAGTAAATTTTATTAAAATGTTTAAAACATACAAAGAAAAACTAATAATAAACATCAAAACATAGAAAAAAAATATGCTACGTGCTCCAGTGTACTAATATAAATAATTATATTGGTATATAATATTAATATTTACTGACTCATTCCAAATATATGGTAGTTGGTGCACAATTTTCTTTTATCGGTTAACATTAAAATTGCTAGCTCAAGCATATAAAATTGGTTTAATTTGGTGACCATCAACTACCCATATTTATTTATTAATTATTATAAATTGTAATAATTAAATGTCATTTTCGTAGCCACATGCCAAGTCAACATAAATTAATTAGACTATTTTTCATTACCTTCAAAGTAGCATAGAAAATGGCACCCAATCGGCAAATCATGAAATTAGTTAGGTAAGTTTGGTCGTTTCAACTTGAATTTTGTATATAAAAGTTCGGTTTTAGTTCAATAAATAAATCTTTTAAAGTTTTTAATTCTTTCTTGTCAGAGAGAGTGCTTGTAATATCCAATATAATGTAATATTTAATATCCAATATCATGTAATATTTTTTCGTAAACAATACAACTCGAACTCGGGTCATATCTGTAAAGGGGAATGGGTTTTTATCACTCTTCAATTTTATGATACCACGTTTGTAATATTATATACCAAATACCGCATAAGCACATAAAACTAAAATATTTTAATTATTTAAATAAAAAATAAGCCAAATTATTTTCCCCAGCCTTGAAAGAGAAATAAAAAAACTCACCCGGTCTAGAAGAACTGGAGCACCCGATTTCACGACCCGAACCACCCTTAGACACGCAACTACCGCCCCGATTTTCACAATCCCTGCAATCGGGCTCGCTCCACGCCAGCTCCAGATCTTCCGTCAAATCCGCCGACACAAAATAATACTGCGAAACCGACCACTGCAGCGGAACCCGAACTGTCGCAATACTCCGGCACGACGGAGGCAGTGGCCATGCCGGCGACCCCGACATCGCCGCAAAAACCGAGTAGCTCCTCCCGCTCAGACAATCCAATCGCAGGAACGGATTCGAATATGGCGAACTGTAATTTATCCGGTTGGAAGAGCAGTTGTAGAAAGCGTATGTCTTCGGAAAAGCTCCGTCGAATGGAGAATCGGACAGGCTGAAGTTCAGGATCCGGTTCGGGAGACAGAAACCCGGATCGTTGATGAAAAGGGCCTGCCAAATGTAGTCTATGTAGTTTACTCTGAATTCCCCGGACCGAGGAAGATTCAAGATTGTTCGGTTTTTGCGATCGCAATACAGGTCAAAACCCGGGTACCCGCAGCCGTCGGGTTGGCGATTTGTGAGCCGGAAAGGGAACCGGACAAGCGGGCCGGTGAAGGCGTCGCAGGTTGCGGGTTGGCATGGATCGGAAGATTGAGCTAAGACAGAGAAGAAAGTGAGGAGGGAAGAAGAAAGTATGAAGGATTTTGCTATGGTTTCCATTTCTTCCTTTAATTTTGCGATCAAGCCTTCCAAAATGGCCTAGAGTTATGTAAATGTCGTGATTAAGTATTATTATAATTATTTAAAAAATGTGTATATTCAAATGAAAATTGAAAAGGGGGAAGGTGATTTAACATGACGACGTATGTCTCCTTACTATAATTGTTGGAAATGAGGTTATTTAATTAGACAAAAGTGAGTTGTTGCCACTACAAGTAGGGATGTGCACTTTTGGTGTTTGGGTATTAAATCCAGTATCCTACTTAGAAAACTGAGGCCAAAATTGGAGTTTAATTTCGGGTATTTAGGTTCGACACTTTGACTGCTTGCCTGGTTGACTCAAATTTAAATGTCCCTTGTTATTTTGTTAGCTGTAGCAAGAACCCAACCTAGGAAGTGCCCAAGTCCTAAAAGCTTAGGAAGTGAAGGAAACTCGACCAAGAGAAGTATGTTCTTGCTTCGTTTTCTATTCCTGATTCTCTCTTCTTCGAACCCTCTACCTTCAATTCATACTAATTGGGTGTTAGTCTGTTTAATTTTCAAAACCCTAGATCTAAAATTGAGTTTACCCTACCTGGCTGTTGGAATCCGATACAAGAACGCAACGGAAAAAAAAATTCAGATTCCATCAAGGATCTATACAAAGTGAAAACAACCAGTGTTTAGAATTATATCTTTGTAGTGTGTTTGATGCAGATTTCCAGATGAAAAAGTCCACGAGTCACGAGCAAAACTACACAGTTCTGCTTCTATAGTATTCACACGATCAAATCAAAAATATCAATGTGCTATTTCAAACCAAAAGGATTCGACTGCTTAGGGTTTATGACGGCTGATATGTGTATATTTAAAATCCTACGCCACCTAGTGTATATATATATAGGTGAATGCTTATATCTAAAGAGTCTCGAAAACCTAACCTCCCAAAAGTAGCGGCTGATATATAGGGTTTTAAAACCCTAAGCACATCAATATAATAATAATATCTATATATATAGACACACACACACACTCGGGAATCAAGAAACAAAGATTGAATTATACAGTGTGACATTTTACATGGCTCGCGTTCGATCTAGAGACCTAGAACAAAGGGATCATCACAGGTCATATGTAATGTCAAGTCAATGACATTCTCGTACCTTGGGTAGCTTTGATGTGTTGTTAGATATTAGATATCGACTTATTCGAGCATGACCATGCATAGCTCGATCAAGGGCCTAAACACATCTCCTGTTATATATGCGGGAAAACTCATATATTGATTGTTCAACATCCTTTGCATAATTCATAGTATGTTCAATGATTGTCTTTATAATTCACCTTGTTGTAGGTTACGTTGACAAACCAAGATTTAGTGTGAGACCCCGTTATCTCAATCATACGATTAGGTGCAATTAGGAGAATTAAACATACTTTATCAGAGTATTAAGATCGTGTTGACAAATTGAGCTGAAGTTTACATGTATAAAAGACATGCCAAAAGAATTTGTTACACTCTTTAACAAATTGGGTAAGGCTACTTCTACTGTACTCCTAGTAGAACTATACAAAATAAGTCTTTATCTTGCTATTTTGTAGCACTCCTTACAGGTCAGCTTATCAATCTGACCCTGACTCTCCTTAGCAAAAGCACATACAAGAACAACCCCAATACATGAGCACATCATAATTCATATTCAACATAATATGAATGCAAACGTAAATGCATAGATCATAAATACAAACACTTCCTGTATTTCCATTGCATTTACCACGCCCATTGGTTGTCCCTGTACCATAACTCATAAATAATCAACATATGAAATTATGGTTCCTTAATAATGTCATGACATATCTTTACTTCTTAAATCCTTACTTCTATCCTGAGTCATTTTATCATTAGTGTATTTCAATGCTTCTTACTTCTCCACGTAAGCGGAATTCTTCCTCGCTTCTTATGGAAATCTGTAAGGACCCCAAGCCCTTAACCCTTGTTTAGTGTATTAACCACTATGTGTGGTACATGCTTTCAATAAAAATCAATCGGGAAACTCAGATGATGCTTTACCATTGAATGGCAATTACAAAATTTTCTTTAATACTCAATGTTATAAGATCATCATCCTAACAACATATAGACTCATAAAGTTCGCCCATTACCATCCCCTTTTCGCCACTTTTTACATTGTGGACTTTTATAAAAAAATTGGGCAGAGTCTCCCCATAAATTGAGCTATCCCGAAATAAAAGCACAACACATAACATAATTCCCGGCCAGGGAAGCACAATACTTAATAAAATACAGAAATACTAAGTAAATTCCCAGCCAGGGAAAGCACCACACAATAGGACAACAAGAGTGGGCTTCAACACCCACAAAATACACCAATGACTCTCATATCATTTAGCAATTCTACCTCTAATTGCATGCAACATAGAATGAAAGAGAGAAAGGGTCATGCCTTTATATACAACCCATATACAAGTATAATCGTGCTCACATGCGAGCATCATGAATATGTATATAACCCTCAGGTGTATATAAGTACTCTATACGATACCGTGCTCCATCAAGCCCTGGTACCACGATCCTGGGAGTACATCCAATCAACAGATCGATCTCAGCTTCACAGCCATCGATGTACCTGTTCACCTGCCCCAACAGAGACAGCCCCCAACGGGGTGAGCATGCCAATACACAAAATCCCATAATCACAATAATGAAATTCATAATTTACAACAAAAGTAAATACTAATGAATTTTAATGATACTCCCTGGATGGCAACGTCCACATCCGGGATTCCGTGTACTGTCCCTGTTCTCACAATCATCAAACTCATCAAATCTCAAAAATCAGTAAATCAACACATTGATTTAACTCATCGTATGCCTAATTCTCGAATATCAATATATAGTGATTCCAAATTCATTATACAGGCAAATATGGATATCTCAACAACAAATACTGATTTCTCAACCTCGCTATCAATCACAGATAGCTCAAATGCCTAGCATTTATTTTATCAATTCTCCATTATACTTAGACATCTCGCATGTCTTATAATGAATACATGATTTCACGATCATTCTCAGGCATCTCAATGCCCTACAATGGTCATATACATCCCGTACCCCATATACCTTGTAAGAGTTATCCTACTCTAGTATCACGCACGCTTGTGGCGGCGATATCAAGATTTGGTCGCTCCATAGCTATCTCAACACATATATATAACCATGCGCACAACCATTTAATGAAATCAAATACATTATGCATTTCACAAATGCTCTAATATAAAGTAATGCTCGTACGTCGCACGTACCTTAAATCTCCGAAGTTCGAGCCAGACTTTGTTCGAGTTCCACGCCCCGAGGAACGATGTGCTAACACGATAAATAATTCACAATTATTTACGAACATGCAACCCATGCTCAAGCACACCCATAACCCTTATACAAAAATATTGTCAACACACGACAATTCACCATTTAAAAGACCCGGGGCAGGGTACATGCAGGGAGGGAAACAAATGAGACATCAACGAAAAATGCTCAAGAACTCCCCTACAATTTTCGAACCCTCACTCCTCAATTCGAACCCAATTAAGCACCATAAATCATCTAAAACATGAATTAATCGATCACTAACAAGAATCACCGCCCCCTAGCCAAAACCCCCAAAATTCGAACTCAAACCCTACGAAATTAGGGAAATATTTCACACCAACATCACCAAAAAGGCAGGGAATTACATGAGAATGACGAAAAAGGGGTAAGGAAGGTTACCCATACGAAGATCAGAAGGAAATCAGACGAAAATCGAAGAACCCTAGAATTTGGGTCTGTGCGCTTTCCTGCAAAATCCGAACGCAACTCGCGACTAAACTTCGAATTGTTGGTGTGGGAAGCTGCGCCTGGACGAGACGAAGCCAACGACGGGTTGGACGGATGGCGGCCGGACGGCGGCGGGCGCACGGCTTGAAGCGGCGGGGGTTGGGGCAGACGGGAAATGGGCGCGGGGAGAGAGAGAGTAACGGGCTGAAGGAAGAAATGAGTTCCAACACAATATTAGATGTCTCATTACGATCCAATATCAGAAACTAAGCAAAATATGACAATTTACATTTTTCAACTTTCTGTGACCTTCGATCGATCGGCACCTCAAGCTCGATCGATCGAGAAAACACTTAATTCGATGCCCAAGTTCTGCCTTACTCGATCGATCGAAATGGTATCGCCTATCGATCGAGAACCTTCAGCGATCGATCGAGAAATCTTCCGATCGATCGAACCCCTTCTTTAAAATATTCTGCCCCACTCGATCGATCGAGAAGGGAATTCGATCGATCGATCTACCTTGTAAAAACGCGATTTCCAGAATTCTCGAGCACCTCATTTCATACAAGCAATTCTACCACATAAGTCATGAAATATGCTCGAACAAAAACGCCAAGGGCTTCACAAAATTACCATGTATGTACTCAAATCAAAGGTTTACCAAAAACCTAGCTAACATGCATAATAACATCTTTACAAACTTCACTACCATCCCATATTTTCCAGAAAAACAGGGCACTCACCCTACCCAGATTTTCGAACACTACATTTTACATGCTTAAATCCTTCACATAACATATGAAACATGCTCAAGGAAAAATATTGGGAGTTTCATAACAACACCATGTAAGCACTTAAACCGAAGGTTTAAAGAAACCTAAGCTAGCATGCCATTTCTGCTTTAATGAAAACACATGCTTAAAAACTGAAATCTGGGAAAAACATATGATTCCCTACCACTTTTGCTCCTCGATTTTTGATAAACTTCTTTCAACAAAAACGTTGGATTTCTTCTCCTATACTCAGATGAAATGTTGGAACGGCTTTTTCCAGAAAGAGGGGAGAGAAAACGAGAAGGAGCAAGAGGGATGAATAATGGCAAGGTGGATGATTGCCCAACATGTTGCTGGATTCAGGGGATAGGGGCATGGGTTAATGCTGACAGGGGGGGGTGGGTTGCTTGTAGGGTGGTTAAGTGGTGTTTAATTGTGCCCCGATATTTCGTATGATGTATAAAAATATCCCTCTTTGATATTTTATGATTCCACTTAATTAACACATCACTTAAATACCTAACATGCTTCTTAATTAAAAACACCAACCACTAATTTAAATCCCCCAAATTAAATACATGCATTAACACATAAAACATAACCCTTAATCCCCAAATTAAATCGCCTCAATACATAATTATCAACACTTTGATAGCATGTAAACACATAATCCTTTCGGGGATATCACAATACTTCCCTACTTATAAGATTTCATCCTCGAAATCAAACATGTTTACCAAAATAATATAAAACATAAAACACATACCAGAGAACAGTTCTGGATAGTGCTGCACCATGTGTCACTCTGTCTCCCACGTGGCCTCCTCGACACCCCTACGATCCCACTGAACCTTGATCATAGGAATAACTTTGTTCCAAAGCCTGCGGTCTGCCCTATCCAAAATCCTGATAGGCCGCTCCACATAGGAAACATCGGACTCAAACTGCACCTCTGAAGGCTGCAACACATGCGAAGGATCTGGCTCGTACTTCCTCAGCATAGACACATGGAATACATCTGTATACCAGACAGAGAGGGCGGTAAAGCCAAACGGTACGCCAGAGTACCAACACGCTGCAAGATCTCATACGGCCCTACATATCTTTGGGATAACTTTCCCCGCATCCCAAACCGTACCACACCTCTGAAAGGTGAGATCTTGAGAAAGACTCTGTCGCCCAACTGAAACTCCAACGGCCTTCGCCGCTGATTGGCATACGCTGCCTGTCTGTTCTGAGCTGCTTTCATCTTTCTCCTGATGACCTTTACCTTTTCTTCCATATCCTTGGCCAACTCTGGTCCTCCGACCGATTTACGGTCCACATCATCCCAACACAAAGGCGACCTGCAATGCCTGCCATATAGGGCTTCAAAGGGAGCCATCTGTATGCTAGCCTGGTAACTGTTATTATAAGAAAATTCCACCAAGGCTACTGAGTCCTGCCAAGAAGTGTCGAACTCCAGCACACAAGCCCGTAACATATCTTCGAGTGTCTGTATCGTACGCTCGGTCTGTCCGTCCGTCTGGGGATGATATGTTGTGCTCAACCTTAACTCTGTGCCCAGGGCTGACTGAAGACCCTCCCAGAAGTGAGATGTGAACCGCGGATCTCGATCAGACACAATCGAAACAGGGATCCCGTGCAGTCTCACCACATCTCTGATATATAACTGAGCCATCCTTAGGTATGTGAAGGTCATACAGTAGGGAATGAAATGAGCACTCTTAGTCAATCTGTCGACGACTACCCATATGGCATCGAAACCCGAAACAGTCCTCGGTAAGTGGGTCATGAAATCCATAGACACGTGCTGCCACTTCCACTCGGGTATCTCCAAACTCCTTAGCTCACCACCGGGCCTCTGCCTCTCAGCCTTCACCTGCTGACAAATCAAGCAGCGCTTGACGATTGAGGTAACATCCTGTTTCATTCGCCTCAACCAGAACTGGCTGCATAAATCCTTATACATCTTCTTCCCGCCCGGGTGGATACTCATCCTGCTGCAATGAGCTATCTGTAATATACCCTGTCGCAACTCGGGTGTATCTGGAACCACCCATCTGTCGCCAAGCCTCAGAGAACCATCCTCAGCCACTCTGAATCTCGATGGCTGACCTGAATGAACCACTGACATCCATCTCTGAACCTCTGCGTCGGTCCCCTGAGTTTTCCGGATGTGTTCATAAATGATCGGCTCAACTAGCAAGGTCAACACCTGTACCGGAGAAGAAGACACATCATAATCAAACCCCAACTGACAGTAGGAGCCCATCATAGCTGATACATACATGACATCCTCTGCCGTGCTCCTCACTTTCCGACTCAAAGCGTCGGCTGTCAAGTTTGCTTTTCCCGGATGGTATTCGATTTCACAGTCATAGTCCTTCAGCAGGTCCATCCATCTCCTCTGCCTCATATTCAGCTCAGCCTGTGTAAACAAGAACTTCAGGCTCTTGTGATCAGTGAAGATGGTAAATGAGGTACCATATAAGTAGTGTCGCCATATCTTCAAGGCAAACACTATTGCTGCTAACTCCAAATCATGGACTGTCGTGTGGCTTCAACTGCCTAGAAGCATAAGCCACTACATGTCTGTCCTGCATCAGTACGCATCCTAGGCCCTGTAGCGATGCGTCAGTATAAAGAATAAATCCTTTGTTCTCCCTGGGAATCACCAAAACTGGTGCAGTAGTCAGTGCTTTAATTCCCGGAAACTCTGCTCACAAGCCTCTGACCAACAGAATGGGACTCCCTTCTGAGTCAGCTGTGTAAGTGGCTTGGCGATCTTTGAGAAACCCTCAACGAAACATCGGTAATAGCCAGCCAAACCAAGAAAACTTCGAATCTCACTGACTGAAGTAGGGGCGGACCAATCCATAACTGCCTCAATCTTCCTGGGATCTACTAATATCCCCTCTCGAGAGATAATGTGACCCAAGAATGATACACTGCTCAGCCAAAACTCACACTTGCTGAGTTTGGCGTACAACTGGTGATCTCTGAGGATTTGAAGCACCGTCCTCAAATGATCGGCATGTTCCTCCTCACTCCTTGAGTAGACAAGGATGTCATCAATGAACACGATCACGAACTGATCGAGGTACTCTTGAAATACTCTGTTCATCAAGTTCATAAAAACTGCAGGGGCATTTGTCACACCGAAAGGCATTACCAAGAACTCATAGTGCCCATACCGAGTTTGAAAGGCTGTCTTTTGAACATCATCAGTTCTAACCCTTATCTGGTGATAGCCTGACCTCAAGTCAATCTTTGAGTAGATCTTTGTGCCCTGAAGCTGATCAAACAGATCATCAATCCTTGGAAGCGGATACTTGTTCTTTACTGTGGCCTTATTAAGTTGCCTATAGTCAATGCACAGACGCATTGAACCATCATTCTTCTTTAGGAACAAAACTGGCGCACCCCAAGGCGATACACTAGGACGAATGTATCCCGTGTCGAGGAGCTCCTGTAATTGTACTTTCAGCTCTCTCAACTCTGTCGGTGCCATCCTGTATGGGGCACGAGAAATGGCTGATGTTCCCGGCATTAGCTCAATGGCAAACTCCACATCTCTGATCGGCGGAAACCCTGGAATCTCATCCTGGAATACATCAATGAATTCCGTCACGACCGGTATATCCTCGATCCTTAACTCTTCCTTTTCCTCAGAGACGTCCACGGCATAAATAATGTAGCCCGTGTGGCCGCGTTCCAATAACCGCGACATCTTAACTGCTGAGATCACTGGAATCTTGGACGAGAGCCGTCCCCATAAAAGGTCCACTGGAACCCCTGATCAGAAAGAAAACGTACCATCCTCTGTCGGCAATCTACCACAGCTCGGAATCTGCTCAACACATCAATGCCGATAATGCAGTCAAAATCTGCCATCTCTAACTGAATCAGATCGGCCCTCAGATCATTGCCCTCAAAATAAATGAGGCAATCAGATAACAGTCGATCTGTAATCACATGCTTTCCCGTGGGTGTCGAGACCATGAGAGGTGTGGGTAACAGAGACGAGCACAAGCGGTGTCTTTCCACAAAAGCAGAAGACACAAAAGAGTGGGAAGCACCTGTATCTATCAATAAAAATACAGGGTACGTAAATAAATGACACGTACCAGCAATGACCTCCTCCGGGGCTGCCTCAGCCTACTCCCGAGTCAGTGCATACACCTGACCCTGCGGCGGTTCTGCCACCTGACCTCCCAGCGGTCGTGGTGCAAAATGCTGCCTCTGTGGTGTTCTTCCTGCGTCAAATCTTGTCCTATTCGGCCCAGTGTCTGCCTGACCTCCCCGATTGGGGCAACCTCGAGCCAAGTGGCCCATCTTGCCACAAATATAGCAACCCTGGCAGTCACGTGACAAGTGCCATCCTCCATAGTTGTTACATCGGTTTCCTCCTATCTTACTTCCCTGGGATGGCCCTCGGTTACTTTGTTTCTGACCCTGAGATTTCTTTCCACTGAATCTAGAAGATGATGAGGCCCCACGAGGCTTACACTGGTCCCCTCGTGGCCTCAGACTGTCACCAACAGGTCTCTGCGGTGGTGGGAAAGGGGGTACAACTTCCTTGTACACGCCCACCGCAATCTCTGCCAGCTCTGCCATAATCAGAGCGTCATCAAATGAGCTGGGGTTGTTGGAGACAACCCTATCGAATAGCTCCGGCCTCAGTCCTTTCAAGAAATGCCTCATCTTGGCATGACTGCTCACAGCAATATGAGGGACATACCTCAACAGTTAGGAATATTGCATGGCATAATCTGAGACTGACATGCTGTCCTGCTTCAAACTGGTAAACTCATCTTCCTTTAACTGCCTGGCAGCTGCAGAAAAATACCAGTTAAGGAACCGGGTCCTGAATACAGTCCAGTCAACTGCCATACCCTGAGCTCTCAGCTCCATCACAGTGGTCTTCCATCACATAGAAGGCTTCTTCGCCATCTGAAACTCAGCCAACCTCAGCCATGCGGTACGTGCACAGGGCGCAGTCACAAGTATCTGCTCTATCCGCTCCAGCCACTCTTCGGCTGCTTCACCAGACTCAATCCCCTCAAATATAGGTGGATGGAAGTTCAGAAACTGTGTCAAACTGAGCTCCCCTAGTAATAACATCTGTGCACTGGGCTCCACGCCCACAGCAGATGGCGGTAAAGGATTCAGCTGAGCAATACTAGCATTCATACTGCCCATATCCCCTACCTCTTCATTGAGGTTCTCCGGGTTAATAGCCGCCATGCTGCAATACAAAAGTTAACAACAATACCAAAAGCAGTTCATAATATAAGCCGTTAGATAACAAGAGTATCATATTCAAAAGCATGTTAGTATAACACTTATACAAAAATATGCATCACATGCATAACATGCCCAACAATGAATACCTAGTCAACTTGTCTCTAAAGGCTACCCTTCACTCTTCCCTGGTTATCTAACCACTGCTCTGATACCACTAAATGTGAGACCCCATTATCTCAATCATACGATTAGGTGCAATTAGGAGAATTAAACATACTTTATCAGAGTATTAAGATCGTGTTGATAAATTGAGCTGAAGTTTACATGTATAAAAGACATGCCAAAAGAATTTGTTACACTCTTTAACAAATTGGGTAAGGCTACTTCTACTGTACTCCTAGTAGAACTATACAAAATAAGTCTTTATCTTGCTATTTTGTAGCACTCCTTACAGCTCAGCTTATCAATCTAACCCTGACTCTCCTTAGCAAAAGCACCAACAAGAACAACCTCAATACATGAGCACATCATAATTCATATTCAACATAATATGAATGCAAACGTAAATGCATAGATCATAAATACAAACACTTCCTGTATTTCCATTGCATTTACCACCCATTGGTTGTTCCTGTACCATAACTCATAAATAATCAACATATGAAATTATGTTTCCATAATAATGTCATGACATATCTTTACTTCTTAAATCCTTACTTCTATCATGAGTCATTCTATCATTAGTGTATTTCAATGCTTCTTACTTCTCCACGTAAGCGGAATTCTTCCTCGCTTCTTATGGAAATCCACGTAAGCGGAATTCTTCCTCGCTTCTTATGGAAGTTCGCGTAAGCATTAAAATCCTCACTAGGATAATCTTGACTCGTGAAATACACCTCTTATATTTCACAACATACATACGTAAAAACGATGCATATCAACATGTATCATATTATAATGCACTATCTTATGCACATTTTGCTTTACCTTGTGTAAAATATATAAACACATAATACATGTTACCGTTGGGATGCCCGTACGTCGCTTACGTACCTTTCCAAAATATGGTGTATCGCAGGACTCTAACCCCTGCGTTGTGTGGCTACCTGTGATGGCTTTACACAAGTGTACAACACAATATTAGATGTCTCATTACGATCCAATATCAGAAACTAAGCAAAATATGACAATTTACATTTTTCAACTTTCTGTGACCTTCGATCGATCGGCACCCTCAAGCTCGATCGATCGAGAAAACACTTAATTCGATGCCCAAGTTCTGCCTCACTCGATCGATCGAAATGGTATCGCCGAGCAATCGAGAACCTTCAGCGATCGATCGAGAAATCTTCCGATCGATCGAACCCCTTCTTTAAAATATTCTGCCCCGCTCGATCGATCGAGAAGGGAATTCGATCGATCGAGCTACCCTGTAAAAATACGATTTCTAGAATTCTCGAGCACCTCATTTCATACAAGCAATTCTACCACATAAGTCATGAATGCTCGAACAAAAACGCCAAGGGCTTCACAAAATTACCATGTATGTACTCAAATCAAAGGTTTACCAAAAACCTAGCTAACATGCATAATAACATCTTCACAAACTTCACTCACATCCCATATTTTCCAGAAAAACAGGGCACTCACCCTACCCAGATTTTCGAACACTACATTTTACATGCTTAAATCCTTCACATAACATATGAAACATGCTCAAGGAAAAATATTGGGAGTTTCATAACAACACCATGTAAGCACTTAAACCGAAGGTTTAAAGAAACCTAAGCTAGCATGCCATTTCTGCTTTAATGAAAACACATGCTTAAAAACTGAAATCTGGGAAAAACATATGATTCCCTACCACTTTTGCTCCTCGATTTTTGATAAACTTCTTTCAACAAAAATGTTGGATTACTTCTCCTATACTCAGATGAAATGTTGGAAAGGCTTTTTCCAGAAAGAGGGGAGAGAAAAACGAGAAGGAGCAAGAGGGATGAATAATGGCAAGGTGGATGATTGCCCAACATGTTGCTGGATTCAGGGGATAGGGGCATGGGTTAATGCTGACAGGGGGGTGGGTTGCTTGTAGGGTGGTTAAGTGGTGTTTAATTGTGCCCCGGTATTTCGTATGATGTATAAAAATATCCCTCTTTGATATTTTATGATTCCACTTAATTAACACATCACTTAAATACCTAACATGCTTCTTAATTAAAAACACCAACCACTAATTTAAATCCCCCAATTTAAATACATGCATTAACACATAAAACATAACCCTTAATCCCCAAATTAAATCGCCTCAATACATAATTATCAACACTTTGATAGCATGTAAACACATAATCCTTTCGGGGATATCACATTTAGAACTCCATATGTTGAGATCTATAATGATCTCAACTCGTAAGGATTATATACACTATTATGACTATGGGAATCGGTTATGACATACATTCATATAACAATCTATGTAGCATTCCCATTATGGGTCGGTACAGTACATAGTTCTCTAAGATGTACCCATGTATTGATTTGATATCTCATACCCATGACTAAAGTCATCAATCAATATACACTAGTCTCCAGGTGTTATCATTATCATAACTCATGATATCAATTGACTAGGGCCAAAAGAATAGTACATTATCATTCTAAGGATATTAATATATACATTTATTCATAGATATTGAAATAATATATAATAATGAATTGCCATAAATGAAAAAACTATAATAAAATGATACCAAAGTCAATGAATTGTCTTAGGGCATATCCCAACAGTGGCTTCCCGAACTTACGTTGCCGCCAGGCCGCCACGTCAATCAAACACAGTGGAGGAGTCGCATTCATGTTCCCTCGCTATATAGATCTTCTGACGAATAACGTGTCATATACTATTTTCTACTCCTTCCTCCGTCAATGGAAAAGGTTCAAGGTTTTATTTCACTCTTCTTTTTATGTAATTTTCTGAATGTGTGGGTTCAGATCATGTTCTTAAATTTTGTATACGCTTAACATGCATTTTGATAAGTGTGATTTACACTTATTTTGCTATGAAATTATGGGCGATTTTGTATGGATTCTTGGATGATTTTACACTTTTTAGTATATATTTATTGATTTCAAGAATCTAGGTCCAAGTGCATAAAAGTGGAGGAAAGAAGCTAAAAATGATGAAACAGGGTTAAACCGAGCGAACACATCGAAGAAATGATGAAATCTAAAAAAAGGGAATTTGAAGACTGGCGATCGCGACAGTCCAGGATATTTTGGCGCAATCGTCATTCACAGCGATCGATTACGGATGTGCAGATTTTGAAAAATAATTCCAGAATGTTTTGGCGATTGATTGACAATACACCGAGATTGATCGCCAGACGCGAAAAAATCGAGATTTTGTTTTCTTGTTGGATAATTTTTGTCAAAAAGTGGGTGAACTCTTCTCCCACTATAAAAGGGATGAGGTGCCCGAATTTTGGGGACTTTTGGCTCAGATTTCAACCTACAATATCAGCCTCCATCATACTCCATCCCCAACCTTCATTCAAATCATCATAAACCATTGAAGAGGAAGCCGAATCGGGAGCGACGGGACGATGCAGCAACGCAAGGAATCTCTTCTAGCGTTATTTTTGTATTTCTAAACTTTGTTCTTTGTTATTTTCAGATTCTTAATGTTTAATTTCTTGCAAGACATAATTTTTCATTGTTATTTGAGGATGTTTGTTGGCTAAATTTTGTTATCAAGACTAGGGTTCCCATGTTTGAACCCATGATTTAAATTAAGGTTTTTGATTAATTCTTAAAATTCGTTTTGCATAATTTATTGTTCTTCATGCTTTTCAGGGGTTGATCACCTTTGAATGATATCTTATTGCGATTGATTTGACCATATGATATTGCAATACAACATAATAAATTAGGCCGTGGGTTTAGATTGAGACTGACCAAGTAAAATCGAACACACGTGTGATAGCAATAGATTTACCAAAATCGAAGGCCAGTAGTTGTCATAAAATGCCATACAAAGTTGAGTGTTAAATAAGTGCATGACCATTGCCTTGTTGAATCTTAATATTAGATTTGTTATATCTTGACCATAGTATAACAAGTGCATTAGAAAAACTCGTCATCTTAGAATGTATGAATTTAAATCTTAACTAATCGACGAATTATGGGGGATTATATGGGTGAACCGAATTCTTGATAATTGTCTCTACTGATTTCTACACTCTTTACTACTTGTTAGGTTAACTATTGGGTCTTTAGTCAAATTAGTATTATATTCATCACTAACTATCGTAGGTTAAATATAGTTAAACTACTTGAGTTTGGTACTTATTTTTTAGTCATTGTGGGTTCAACAACCTTTTCTTAAATTCACTTTACTAAAACTTGACACCGTTCACTTGCGGTATACAATCGCTACACTGAGGAGTGGAAAGGAGGTTGCTGCAGATACTGATAGAGAGCATGAAGACGAGTTTGCCGAGAAAAAGAGGGTTCAACCACGCTACAAAGGTAAGTCTCTTGGGACTACTACACCATCACACCACATAAGGTACAAATCCCACTCCCATTTCCTGCTGCATATAAAAGAGCAAAATTAGATGCTAAATTTGCTAAATTTCTCAATTTGATTAAGAATCTCCATATTGATATGTCGTTTATTGATGCTATACGATAAATGCCCAATTATGCTAAGTTTTTTAAGGAGGTACTATGAAATAAGCGGAAACTGGGAGAGCATGAAACCATTAATTTAACTGAGGAGTGTTCTGCTACCATTCAAAACAATTCACCTCCAAAGTTAAAGGATCCAGGGAGTTTTACTATACCTTGCAAAATTAATTCTATGTCTTTTCATAGATCTTTATGTGATTTGGGTGCAAGTGTAAATATGATGCCTTTGTCTGTTTATAGGAAGTTGGGTTTAGGAGAGCTCAAACCTATCAGAGTGTCACTGCAGATGGTGGACAAGTCCATCAAGTACCCTCAAGGGATAGTGGACAATGTGCCAATCAATCCATCATTCTAGTGTATTTTAAAGTTTTGGATATGAAGGAAGATGCTGACATGCCATTGATGTGATATCCCCGCAATAATTAATTGCAATTTGGGCATTAATTCTGTTTATGTGATTAATTATGGTGTTAATTAAATTATGTGTTGGAATTAATTATCTTGGTGAAATGCTTAGTCACATGGTAGGCGTGACCCGGTGGTACATTTCAGGGTGCATGTTGTGCATGTTGGGAAATTGGGTGTTAGCATAATTTAATTGTGATAGTTGAAATTACTTGGAAAGCATGTATTTTAATTGAGGTTTTGGGTGCGGTGCATTTTGGTAAAATGCTTTTAAAATACCAGGTTGGGGTATTTTATACATCATGCTAATAATTGGGGTACAAGTTTTTAATTAACCCCTACCTTTATACCCCACTACCCCCACCTTACCCATCACTTTACCAATCCCCAAATCACTCTCCCAACCCTAACCCCTTTCACCATTTTCGAAATTGGCATAAAGGAGGAGGAAAATTTTTTACAAAAGCTTGGTTTGTGAAGTTCTTAGTGAGATTTGGAGTCCATAAGAGGTATGGATACCTCCTTGATGTTTTAATGGTGTTTGGTTTTAATTTTGAAATGGTATTTTGAGTTTTTGAAATGGGTTTGTTTTGGGTTGGTATGGTTTTGATTGGGTGTTGGATTTTTGGTAGTATTGTGATGTATGTTGAAGGTTTAGGGTGTTTTTATGTTGTGGGGTTGATGGTATTTGTGTTGGTGAAGTTGAGGAAGAAAATATGGTGCAAAAATGGTGTTTTTCGAAGTGCAGGAAGCGGCGATCGATCGCCCGCGCGCATACATTACGTTCCAGTAGCGTTTGGCGATCGATCGGCGAGGCTGACGATCGATCGGGGCCTTGCGGCGATCGATCGCGCGACACCAAAATTTGTGTTTTTGGTTATTTTTGTGGAATTTTTGGTATTGGACTATTATTGGGTTCTAATATTGGTTTGTGTGAATGTGTAGAACCATCACAGGTGGCAACACAACCAAGGAAGTGAAGTCCTACCACATCCTACTTTTGGAAAGGTACGTAAAGAGACGTACGGGCACCCCAACTGTACATGTATCTATTATACTCATTGATTATGCATTGTGGATGCGAGTATATATGGAATTGTGTATTGTGGATGCAAATACATGTTGAATTATGCATTATGATTGCATATGTATATGATGATTGTTTGGTGCACATCCCATAACCCCTTTCATGCCCAACAACGGCGACATCATAATCCATCATACGCTCAACAATGGCATCATAGTTATTCATAGTGCATACCAATACAATGAAACAATAATATATTATTCATTAAACACAACAATATTTACATATGGTTAAATATATGTAACCTTGATTCACTATTAAAGATTTCACCAAAATGTTAGAATCATCGTCAAAATTGATTATAAAAATAATACCACATCTCAAAAATTCCAAGAATCATCCAATTTTCCAAAAATTCTCGGCTCGCGATCGATCGCGAGATATCAAAAATTGCTGCCAAGTTTTGTCTCCTAGTGATCGATCGCCGAGCAGCTCACGATCGATCACGAGTCCTGCAAAAAATTGTTATTCTTCTTCGCCTACTCGCGATCGATCGGTACCTCATCCGCGATTGATCTCGAGCTCTATAAATCCGATTTCCTGCACTCTTCACCCAAAAATTCCAACACAAAAAACTTATCCAAATCAATGCCCATCTCTTTTCTTTGAATATCTCAACAACAACTCATAATAAACTCTATTGAACTTCATTTTACCAACATACATACAAACCTCCCATTTTACCCAAAACCAAAACAAACAATACACATTTCCAACTTAATTGAAAGATCAATATTAAAATAAGGATCAGCTTACTCAAGCTTACTTGATCACCATACCAAAAATCCATCAGGATTCAAACCCTGCTTCTTATCAATTGGAAGAAAAAATTGCAAGGGGAGAAACGAGGGTTTGAGTAGGGGATTGGTATGTGTTTGAGGTGTAATGTGTGAAGGTGAACTAGTTTTATTAATTTCAATTTGTACTTTAGTCCCCAACTTTCAGTTACCTCACAAATATTACCCAATAACTATTTATCCCCAAATCTAATAATTATAGCTCAATTTCCATAATTAATTCATAATTCCAAACTCATAATCACCTTCATAAATCACATGTCTCATTTTAACAATTTAATTACCTCAATAATTACGACCCAATCATAAGTCCATATGCAAAATGACATTCATTCACAATTGCTCCTTAATCAACACATTCATCTTCATTTAATTTAAAGTAATTAAGTTCCAGGCATCACATGTTCACACCTCCCAAGTAGCGTGAATGCGCCTGCAAATGTTTTCTGATGGGTTTTTGCACCCTTTGGCATATGGCTATGATTTTTCATGTGGTTACTACCAAATGATAACTTTTGGTAATGTCTATTGGATAAGTATATATATAACAAACCCCTTTGAGTTTATATATACGTTTTCAAGATCAAACACGATTAAAGTGCAAAATTCTGTGTATTTTGTTCATCTTCATCTACTGTTCAAACTTGAGTGCTTTTAAACATTTGTGGTTTAAGGATACATGATTCGTAGTGCTATTATCATGAATCACTACCGTTGTATCTTGAGAAATGAATTACCATCGAAACCGTGAGCACCATAGCGAGAAAATATCGTTTTAAGGACAAAGAGTTGAACTCCTACCTCGGCGTTAATCCTTAAAAGTCATTGTATTATTTTTTTTGCATTAGCCAAGGATACATACCCTACAATCTTAAAAAGATATTTGTAACAAATGGCTTCTTGGAGTGCAACAACGACCCCCATACATCATGTTAAAGACCCGATAAATTCAATGTCAATGATTTCAAGCGTTGGCAAAAGAAAATGTTGTTATACTTGACAGTCTTTGGATTGTGTAAAGACCCACGTGCCCTTAACCCGTTATTAGTGTATTAACCCATGCCATTAGTGCATACAATCATGTCATCAGGGGGAAAAGATTTCATGCAACCCTAGCATGGAATGTCATTTATAAAATTTCTTACATTATTCCATATAATGTCTAACTTCCCCCAACATGGTCCGTAAACATAACATGCACCTTTATACATACACTAACATGCTCTCAATTCATTTTGCAATTTCTAAATAATTGCATGCAACACATAAATGAAAAGAGAAAGACCATTGCCTTCTTTATACAACCCATATACACATAATAGTGCTCACATGCGAGTATTGAATAAGTATACGTGTATCTAATGTATAAAGTATCATGCTCAATACCAGCTCTGGTGCACCTCCAATCAACAGCTCGAGCTCAACTCCAAAGCATCGATGTACCAAATCACCTGCCCCAACAGAGATAGCCCCCACACGGGGTGAGCATACCAATACCCCAAATCCAATAAACACAATATTACAATTCATAATTTACACAAGTAAATGCTATGAATATTAAAAGATACTCCCTGGATGGCATCATCCTCATCCGGGATCCCTTGTGCTGTTCCTGTTCTCAAAATAACCGAAACCATCAAATTCCCAAATACCAGTTAATCATTACAATGATTAACTAACCCGTTACCACATGCCGATACCATAATCAATAATATCAAATCATTAAACAATGATTACAGGTATTCCATATATTTCACTTTCTATTCCGTCGCTCGCTCTACAATAGCGGCGTCATAATCGATGTTCGCTCAACGGTGACAACATCCCAATCATTGCTCGCTCAAAAGCGTCACCATATAATTCCCAATGCATATCAAGTGTTTGCAACAATCATATATTATTCATGCACAACAATTGCAATAATATCACGCATGCTCAATAGCAGTGGCGTCATAACCGATGTTCTCTCAAAGGCGACAACATCCAATCATTGCTCGCTCAAAAGCGGCACCATATAATTCCCAATGTCTATCCATTTATTGCAATATAATGTACCATACATTCAACAGTTGCAATTATATAAAAGGGCTATGTTATACGTACCTTATAATTCCGTACTCCGAATCCAATCTTGCCTTGGTCCCGTGACCGATGAATTATGTGCTAAACACGATTAATAATCCATAATTAAATTCAAGCATGCAACCACGTGCCCAAGAACGTTCACAATCCCCAATTATATCGTCATCCATGATGATTAAACATTTTAAAAGACCCGGGCGAAGCATGCATCGAAAACTCAACATGAAAATAGTCCCCGCAAAACGGCACTGGCGATCGATTGCTTCATCCTTGGCGATCGATCGCGTCTCAAAAATAGACATGGGCGATCGATCTATCCATTCTAGGGGATCGGTTGCCTCTATATGTATTTGGCCTACTGCCTCATGACGATCGATCGCTCCCTTTGAGGCGGTCGATCGCCTCACTATTCATCTTCCTCAAAATTCCATCAATGTCACGGCGATCGATCGCCCCACCCTAGTGATCGATTGCCTCGACCTGTAACAGCCAAAAATGGCGTTTTTCTTGCAAAATTTCCAAAACAATAATCCTCATCCCATACCACATAAATCCTTAACAAGGGACTATAAATCAACCCCAAAACACAACAACCCAAAAATCTTTAAAAACCAATTTCTTAAGCCCAACTCAAATCCTCCCTAACACCACAAAAAAACTATCAAATCGATGATAAATGCGAGGGGATGGATAATACCTTATTACCTTTGAGAAATTTGGCTCCCAAGTCGAGCCTCCATTGACTTTTCATCAAGGGAGAAAAGAGGGAAGGGTTGGGGAAAATGGGGGAGCGCTGATGAGGGTGAGAGAAATGATATCCAAAATGATCGAACATCGAGTCCACTTGGTATATATAGTACCAAAACTCCAAAATCCCGAGTCCTCCACAAATACATCATGACTCATTAAAAATCATTTGTTTTCAATAATTATCTCTCCAACCTCAATTTCCATTACCAGCCCCAGTACAAAGTACTCCGGACCTCAGATCCCACCAAAGACCAAATTCCAAGGTTATCACCACAATGAGAATACTCTCAACCCTTGGGTCCAACGACTCCAAATACAGGATTTAAAATCCCCGGGAGTCTCAACACTGCAATTAATTCATAGTTGCCATAATTAAAATCCATAAAGGATCATTACCACACCGAGATTAACACCATTAATTCCAGGGCATCACAATTATCCCCCACTAATAAAATTTTGTCCTCAAAATTTGCACAGGCGTACTCCACGTATCGTCGAGACCACTCAATCCAGTCGGATACACATCGTCGAATCATGAACATATCGTGAACGACACATCAACTGCGAGGATACCGACCTCGTACCAATACCTGGAATGGGGTATACCTCCCAAACCATCACAAACTCAAAGAAAGACGTCAGCATTCCTCGATGCTAACCATCTCAAAAGCAGTCATCCAACCATAACTGCTAATCAAACGAATCATCCGTGATTCCAAAATAGATATCGCCTCAATGATATCTCTACGATTTAGCCTACGATGTTAAACAGACATTGTTACCAAATAAACCACCAGTACACTACAGTATACTTATACCAAATCTGGTTTCAGCTCTCCAATTCCATCTCCGTCAAAGGAGTAGTTGTGCCACCTTGCAGCACAGATCGGGCAACTTACGGCCACCGATCAACACAAAACACATCTCCAAAGATGTCTACATCCGTATGTTCCAAGAAATCACATCTTGGTCCAAACACATCGTCGAGACTCCACAAGGTCTCAAGTTCTCAAAAGGACATGCAAGAAAATCAATTGCATTCCCGCCATACGTGTCAACCACGACACCTAACAAATTTGAATCATGGCCATCCCTCGTTTACCCTAGGATTCAACAGTCATAACACAGGGAGGCTATCGAATTATCCAGTAATGAATTTCCATGACCCTGAAACACGATAATTCCCTCTTCAGAGAGAGTCAACCGGATCTCACAATCATTCTTCAGAATACATCGTGCCATCGAGATCACCAATCTCAAGGTGCCACAATCTCTCACTGGAGATTCATTCATCCAAGCATACTAACCTGGTGCTCGACGAGTACCAAGTAAAAGCTGGCATTCGTACACACACACTGATATACATGCCTAATTACCAATACAACATGCATACTCAATGCAATCAAATCGGGTATCACCAATCATACCCAGGAGTCCCAATACCAACTGTCAATCCCCCGCTATTCTCACCTCGTGGAGAATAATGATTGACAGACCAATGACTAATGGTGTGATTCCAACATCAACACCACACAAACTGACTCATCGGATCTCTTAAAGATTTCCCTTTAGGTATATAATACCGCCTTCCTCGTAAGGAAAGTGTCATGAACCATGACCTTTCAACCTCGAACCAACGTTCGGAAACCTTGATATATTTATACCAAAACATATCTCGAAACCAAAAATAGGCAACCGATTCAGAATAGTGCATCCTTGCAACTATTACCAATCCGAAATCCGTATACACAACGTATACTCATTCTAACGATGCTCTGTACTAATACCATAGTACTTCACAATCTCGAGCATTTCCCCAGAGACGCCTCCTCGCACGTCTCACCGGAAATATAAAGTCATTACCTAGTCCAGCACTAGTAGTGCTTACCATGTTGATTCACAATCAACCCTCAACCAATACTAGCTGTCTCCATGGCAGTACAATCCAAATCTCTCCAAGAGATAAAATCAATAGTAGTGTCACCCCACTAACTATATCTCACAATCCAATTATGTCCCACATTGCATTCCATATGCAAGGATTCTCAACCAGAGTCAAAAATGACTTGTCGACACTCACGTTGGTACTCCCAACAGAATTGAGTTGTCCCAATACAAGTCCCTCAAAACATTTGACGTATAAACGTCCCCGTGAGTTATTCCTGCCTCAAACCTCATGTGTAAGGCCCCAACATCGCAACACGTTAATAATGCAATTATGACGTCATTTGTGTATGTAAAAATTTCATTCTTTAAACGAATCATTACATGCTTCTCATATACATGATGACTTTTATAAAAATTTGGGCAGAGTCTCCCCATAGTTAGGACTACCAAGAAAATACAAATCACATATGCACCATATTCAACTTCTCAGGTAATCATATAATAAATTCCCCTCAATACTCAACTCGAAAAGCACATGTTCCTCAAAATAAAATGCACATCAATCAACTATAAAAGAAGGGAACTTCAACACTCTTATACAGTCCATATACATGCATCCATGTGCTCAATCACGAGCAACGAATAATTGAATTAATTCTCAATGCATAAATAGGATGTGCCATCAATCAATACTTATACCGTAATCCTGCGAGCACTATTTTCCATGGGCTTAAGCTTTCTTCCTGAGACAACGTCGTACCTGTTATACCTGTTTCAACAGAAACAGCCCCCCACATAGGGTGAGCATACTCCAACTCAATAATCATTCACGCATCAATATACAAAATTGTAATGCAACAATTAAGGTTAGTGAAAATCTATAAAATATACTCCCTGTACAATTCCAAACCGGTATAGCCATTACGAGCTGTTCCTGTTTCAATCTTATACACTTTCATAAACATCAAGTTTAGTATCATTATTCAAAACATGATACTCATCAATGCAATAAATTCAATATAATCACAATTCATCCTTTATGCTCAATCATAACGAATCTCATATCGAAGGCTACTCTGCCTATCAATTAATATCATTCTCAACCATTTCTCATATCGATCATGCCAAAGGCATCAATATTCAACTCGTATACTAGGATCACGTACGTCTACGTATCCACCATTTCACGTGTATTAACTCAATTCTCATGCTCAAATACTTAATCTTAAACATCACATTTAACAATACATGTAGTCATGAATATATAAGTACTGGGTATAGCTGCTCGTACGTCACCACGTACCTTATAGTCGACAACATGAACAAGCCACCCTCGACTTCCAGAAGTTCGTGGAGTATCTATATTGAATATCAATTCAATATTAGCGCATTAATAATACAATTGTTATCAGTAGGTATTTCCAACTCCCAATCTAATACCGTGAATCGATAGCTCAATAAAATGGACATTGTCACATAATCAAGACAATCTATATTAGTCAAATCAACTACACAGTTAATTCATACACTTGCCATTCAAATACTCAATAAAGTATCCAATTCATGCTATTGCACACATGCAATTATATTCATTAATATACACTTTAATACATGTTTATAACACACATTAACATGTATCTAATTCACTATTTACCTACGACACATGCTCTAAGTTATTAGCATCTTTAACCATAGCCCAATACTCTCCAAAACTCTATCATGATATGAGCCATAAAAGTAGACTTTCCCACTACACAATTAGTAGAGCTTTTGCCAACACTTGAACACCACTTAAGCATATTATCAAACACCTTATAAGCAAGTTTTTCAAGTTGAAGTTGGCTTTTATAATCAACCAAGGCAGCCCCAAAAATTGAGTCATAGACACCCCCACAAACTCAAATATGTAGTATCAAGTTTATGCCTCCAAACCACAAGAATTTCAAACCATTGCTAGCATGATTTTCGAACCACCAAGTTGTTCCTTTCACACCCCTTTTAGCAGCAGAATATCAGCCAAACAACAACCCAAAATTTGAGTACAAAAATAGCAGATTTCTCAAGCAAAAACAGCATGGAATCGAGCCAACTAGCTGCTGAAATTTCAAAGTGAAATAGCAAGATTCAAACTCATATCAGCAGCACAATGTGATATAAATCACAACCTCAAAACAGCCTCCTAAATCGATTAAGATAGTGGTGAATATCGAACATAAGAGCAGTAGAAATTTCAAACCAAGCATCAACATTTTGAACCAAAATAGCATCAGATTTTTTGAAATACAAGCAGCAATTTCAAACCATTTAGCTGCAGAATTTTCGAACCAAAGAGAAGCAGATTTTTCGAAATCATAAACAAGACATCAAGCCACAAATCAGCATGAACTACACACACATATACACACAGCAGAAATTCACACACGCACACAGCAGAAATCGAGCCAGCCTGTACAATAACCAAGGCATAGGAATGATTCAGCTATACACTAACCTGAACAAAGTTCGTGTAAGAAATAGAGGTAAAAAGCGTCCATTGCAGCTGCTGGGAGAGGGAAGGCGTGAATGGAGAGAATGGGAGAAGAAAAGAATGAGGGGACGTGAGGTGTAACTGGGAGGGATGAGAGGATATCTTGTTTGCTTTAGCCTAACCCTTGGTTAAATATTGACCATCCAATTCCCATCATTTATATTATTTCTTTGAATTTTAATAAAGGTAGTAGACTAATTACAATCATTCTCTCCAATTCCTTTGTAATTTAATTTCCAACCTGAGATTAAGCATTCTAACTCCGGAACAAAATATAATTCCCAAGAATTTAAGAATCTCCTTGAATTTAACTAACATTCTATATTCAATCCCGGAATCATTTATCCCAACTCCGCTGCAAAATCTAATACCCAAGAATTAAATCCCGACACACCATATAAATATCATAATTAAATCAATTTAACAATTAATAATTATTCCGGACATCACATCATGCCACAAGGTGACTACAAGAGACCATTATGACCCTCATCGTATCATCATTTGATTCACCAATCTCGGTTCCAACGAGCAGTATAATGGCTACAACAAGCACACTATATCACTGCTATAATACCTGGCTAGCAAATCGCTGCCTCCTTAGGTTTATTCCAAACCTACCAACGTATCATACGTTACACCCGGTATATCATACCGTACCATCCATTAAAGTAGTGGGTCATCACCCAAAATTTTTCTAATCATTAAAACACAAAGGACATTCCGGTGTCCTTACTTAACCACAAAGCAATCCTAATCTCATAGGATTTACTCCACACCTTCATGGGTGGATGTGATCATGTCCACTACATGTCACCCCGGTATAAGCAAATAGTTTCCTCAATAACTACTCCTACTACCAGTCACTTGGCCATAGCCATTCCAACGAGTATACTCAAAGGAACCACTACTCGTAAAATATTTACCTTAAATATATGAGCGGTACACTTCCTGTACGGTGCACCCAATAATTCATCGAGCAACCTGCTCGGCATAATGGTCTCGTCAATTAGTGACCCAGCCACTACCCTGTGCCAACCATTGACACTCAAACCATATGACTAAATACATATATATATAAATGTATTATCCATTGTAACGACGGCATCCGTCCACATAGAATATCCTCTATGTCATCGTCATCCCGTGACCGGACATGTCAACACATGAAATCCACAATATCATCGTCAAACATGTGACGGTATATGTCAATACATGACATCCACAATCTCATCGTCAAAACCCTTGACGGTATATGTCAATACATGACATCCACAATCTCATCGTCAAACACTTGACGGTACATGTCAATACATGACATCCATAATCTCATCGTCAAACACTTGACGGTACATGTCAATACATGACATCCATAATCTCATCGTCAAAGACATGACGGTATATGTCAACATATGACATCAACAATAATGCTAACGAAACAGCAATATACCACAACTCATAGCTTATAAGATAGCGGCATACCTGTCTCCGTCGTCCAACAGCGGTACACAATCAGTACCCATAGCTCGTGGGCGGCACAATCCCGTGCTACGTACATAGCGGCATAACCCATCGCTATAAATCAGCGGCATGATTCCTCGCTATAGAGTCAACGGCATAAAACATCGCTATATATATCCGGCGGTATGAACAATCGCCTAAGAACTAGCGGAATGAACCATCACTATATGAATACCCGGCGGCATGGACCATCACCAGTAGAATAGCGGAATGAACCATCGCTATATGAATATCCGGCGGCATGAACCCTCGCCAATAGAACTAGCGGAATGGACCATCGCTATATAGATACCTGGCGGCATAAACCATCGCCAATAGAATAGCCAATCCCTAGTCTTGTTATAGCAGTGTATTTTAATGCACCTCGCTTGTCATGACCGCGGCACTAATACCCCTCGCTTCGACATATCAGCGGTATTGAATAACCTAGTTCAAATGCGACATGCGGCAATACCATCGCTTCAACATTTGGCGGCAAATATTCTTTCCTCGCTACGATATGACAGCGGCAATCATCGCGTCAAGTGACAGCGGCAAAGCATTTAAAATCATCACTCGTCCATAACAACGACTCATGGGATATTCACCAAGCATCCAATCTATGCCTGCAACCACAATGCATGATCCATATTCCAATACACATTGCTATGAGTGTATTTTAATGCACCTCGCTTCAAATGTGACATGCGGAATTTTACCATCGCTTCAACATTTAGCGGCAAAACATTAAAATCATCACTCCAATATATATGCAACCACAATGCATAATCAATAATCCATATACATCACCATGAGTGTATTTTAATGCACATCGCTTCAAATGTGGCATGCGGAATTTTACCATTGCTTCAACATTTAGCAACAAAGCATTAAAATCATCACTCCAATATATATGCAACCACAATGCATAATCCATAATCCAATATACATCACCATGAGTGTATTTTAATGCACATCGCTTCAAATGTGACATGAGGAATTTTACCATCGCTTCAACATTTAGCGGCAAAGCATTAAAATCATCACTCCAATATATATGCAACCACAATGCATAATCCATGATGTATATAAAATGCACGTTACCGTTTGGTGTCTTTCAACCCTGGCCTCAGCCCTTCATGCCAAAACATCCCAACAGGAACAATCCCAAACTATGAACATACAATAATCTATATTCACCACAATATGATTATAATGAGTAAATGCATAAACCATGAGTACAAAGTACTTCATGTATTCCAATGTATTTAAAGATGCTCCCCTTGGTTGTCCCTGTACTACACTCATAATAATAATCAATGGGTTATATTACCGTCCCATAAGTGTCATGACATATAACCATTCCATTTATGACCACATATCATAAACGCACATAAGCAAAACAGTTGTGTCACACAACACTAACTACCATCATGCATAAGTATGTGCTACCCATTTCCATCAACCTGTTCATAGGCCCTCAACAGCCCCAAATAGCAAACCTGGCTCTGATACCACTAATGTAAGGACCCCCTGCCCTTAACCCATTTTTAGTGTATTAACCCATGCCATTAGTGCATACAATCATGTCATCAGGGGGAAAAGATTTCATGCAACCCTAGCATGGAATGCCATTTATAAAATTTCTTACATTATTCCATATAATGACTAACTTTCCCCCAACATGGTCCATAAACATAACATGCACCTTTATACATACACTAACATGCTCTCAATTCATTTTGCAATTTCTAAATAATTGCATGCAACACATAAATGAAAAGAGAAAGGCCATTGCCTTCTTTATACAACCCATATACACATAATAGTGCTCACATGCGAGTATCGAATAAGTATACGTGTATCTAATGTATAAAGTATCATGCTCAATACCAGCTCTGGTACTTCGATCCTGGAAGAACTCCAATCAACAGCTCGAGCTCAACTCCAAAGCATCGATGTACCTAATCAGTGCCACAACAGAGACAGCCCCCACACGGGGTGAGCATACCAATACCCCAAATCCAATAAGCACAATTTTACAATTCATAATTTACACAAGTAAATGATATGAATATTAAAAGGCACTCCCTGGATGGCATCATCCTCATCCGGGATCCCCTGTGCTGTTCTTGTTCTCAAAATAACCGAAACCATCAAATTCCCAAATACCAGTTAATCATAACATTGATTAACTAATCCGTTACCACATGCAGATACCATAATCAATAATATCAAATCATTAAACAATGATTACAGGTATTCCATATATTTCACTTTCTATTCCGTCGCTAACTCTACAATAGCGGCGTCATAATCGATGTTCGCTCAACGGCGACAACATCCCAATCATTGCTTGTTCAAAAGCGGAACCATATAATTCCCAATGCATATCAAGTGATTGCAACAACCATATATTATTCATGCACAACAATTGCAATAATATCACGCATGCTCAGTAGCAGTGGCGTCATAACCGATGTTCTCTCAAAGGCGACAACATCCAATCATTGCTCGCTCAAAAGAGGCACCATATAATTCCCAATGTCTATCCATTTATTGCAATATAATGTACCATACATTCAACAGTTGAAATTATATAAAAGGGCTATGCTCGTACGTTATACGTACCTTATAATTTCGTAGTCCGAATCCAATCTTGCCTTGGTCCCGTGACCGATGAATTATGTGCTAAACACGATTAATAATCCATAATTAAATTCAAGCATGCAACCACGTGCCAAAGCACGTTCACAATCCCCAATTATATCGTCATCCATGACGATTAAACATTTTAAAAGACCCCGGACGAAGCATGCATATGAAAACTCAACATGAAAATAATCCCCACAAAACGGCACTGGCGATCGATCGCCTCATCCTAGGCGATCGATCGCCTCTCAAAACTAGACACGGGCGATCGATCGCTCCATTCCAGGCGATCGGTCGCCTCTCAGTGTATTTGGCTACTGCCTCATGGCGATCGATCACTCCCTTTGAGGCGGTCGATCGCCTCACTGTTCATCTTCCTCAAAATTCCATCAACGTCGCGATGATCGATTGCCCCGCCCTAGGGATCGATCGCCTCGACCTGTAACTGCCAAAAATGGCGTTTTTCTTGCAAAATTTTCCAAAACAATAATCCTCACATCCTTCCCTAACACCACAAAAAAAACTATCAAATCGAAGATAAATGCGAGGGGATGGATAATACCTTATTATCTTCGAGAAATCGGCTCCCAAGTCGAGCCTCCATCGACTTTTCGTCAAGGGAGGAAAGAGGGAAGGGTTGGGGAAAATGGGGGAGCGCTGGTGAGGGTGAGAGAAATGATATCCAAAATGATCGAACACCGAGCCCACTTAGTATATATAGTACCAAAACTCCAAAATCCCGAGTCCTCCACAAATACACCATGACTCATTAAAAATCATATGTTTTCAATAATTATCTCTCTAACCTCAA
Source organism: Haberlea rhodopensis (assembly GCA_907163345.1). Classification (NCBI taxonomy): domain Eukaryota; kingdom Viridiplantae; phylum Streptophyta; class Magnoliopsida; order Lamiales; family Gesneriaceae; genus Haberlea; species Haberlea rhodopensis. The sequence continues at coordinate 317,778 of CAJQUN010000472.1, read as the reverse complement.
TTTCCATTACCAGCCCTAGTACAAAGTATTCCTGATCCCAGATCCCACCAAAGACCAAATTTCAAGGTTATCACCACGATGAGAATACAATCTCAACCCTTGGATCCAACGCTCAAAATACAGGATTTAAAATCCCCGGGAGTCTCAACACGACCATTAATTCATAGTTGTCATAATTAAAATCCATAAAGGATCATTATCACACCGGGATTAACACCATTAATTCCCGGGCATCACAGATTGACAAAGTTCCTCAATGAGGATGCTCTTACTATCGCCAAAAAAGAAACCGACACCTAAAAGAGCATTTCGGTGGATACATGGAATCAAACAAATTTCCTATACAAGAACTACATTTTTAACGGCCTTGACAATACATTATACAATCTTTGGAGAAGAAATATAGATCCGATGATGCCGGCATGAAAAATTCATTATTGGACGATTATTGGACAATCTTTGGAGAAGAAATAGATCCGATGATGCCGACATGAAAAATTCATTCTTGGACGATTATTGGACTTCAAGATGATCGATACTAAGCCGTGATGGAACAATGCAAGAATACAAGTGACCATGCACGATACTCATTTGGAGAGAATGATTCTAAGTGAAACACCATATGGAAGTAAGGACTAACTGTAAGACCCTATTGTCCCAACACGTCAAATGCAATTATGACGTCACATATATCAATAACATTATCAGTTTTTAAAACTGATCTACATGCTTCATAATTATTATGTGGGATTTATTTAAAAATTTGGGCAGAGTCTCCCCGTAAAATCGACTTCCCAAAAATAAACAAGGAGACAATAAAAAATTCTTCCATTATCACAATATCAACATAATTAATTTTCCTTACCAATCACCAAAGTAATGCATACCAATAACAAAAGTAATGCATCATTCATCTACTCAATTCCTAATGCATCTATCTTTCCAAACTAAAATACATCTAACACCAAATATAAGGAGAAACTTCGAAATATGCATACAGACCATATACAGGCATTTGGGTGCTCACAGGCGAGCCACGAATAATGAATACCCAACCAATTGCATAAATAACGTATACCATTTACCCAATCTCATACTACGCTTTCGGAAGCCATATTATCCAACCAAGCTCGATCTTGTGACGCCAAAATAACTTGGTAGTTGTAGTACCTGCAACAGAAACAGTCACCACACAGGGTGAGCATACCAACATCACAATACCCATATCATAACAATGCTCAAAGATCATGATAAGATCATAATATCACAATTTAAGATTATTGAAAATCTATAAAAATGTACTCACGGTACAGTTCTGAAGCTGTATAGCTTCCACGCACTGTTCCTGTTTCAAACTCACACGCTTTCATAACATCAAGTTTAGTATAGTTACTGAAAATATGATACTCATCAACACGATAAATTCAATACAACAAAATCTATTATTTATGCTCAATCATAAATAATTTCATATTAATGCAATTCTGTCTATCAATCTATCTCATTCTCAACACTTTTCATACTGATCATGCCCAAGGCATCAATACTCAACTCGTATGCTCGGATCACGTACAACTATGTATTTCTCATATCACACATATCTATGTACATATTCTTTTCTTTACTCATATATTCGGATCACGTACAATTACGTATCCACCATACCACATATATCATACAAATAAAATTGATTGGGTCCAGTTGGAGAATCAAGATAATTAACATATCTACAACTTCCATTTAGACCTTATCCTCATAAAATGAACATACAATTTCCAGAAATTTGTAGAACAAAGGCTATATGCAGTAAACCTCCTGTCCAGAATCTTTTCACTTGTTTCACATTTTAAACTCCTACTTAGCATTGATGATTCATAATCCATGAATCTAGCATTCAACAATACAGTAGTTTGACAAAACACTTCATGTTGGAACAAAATCTTGGAATCGACAGCAAACCAGTGCACAACGCACACAGCTGCACACATATGCACACGACCACACACACACACACATTTGAATTTTTGAGCCAATGACCGCAAATTTTGAACAAATAACAGCATAATTTATTGAACCCAAAACCCACAAAAGATCGCCCCAAATAGCACAGAAATCGAACCTAAGTAGCAACAATATTTTCCCCAAAATTGCAATAAAATCGAAACAGATAATCGACCAAACTAGGAAAATGTAGGGAAAAATGAACAATTAGGAACTAGAAAGAATCACACACCAACCTGTTGAATTTACTAAAAAGATTTCTTTGAACTCGCTTCTCCTCATTGTTCGATCGAAGGGGGAAGGGGTGGGTCGATGAAGAAAAGGGGAAGGAGAGAAAAGTTTGAACCCAGGTTAATTTCTTCCTCTCAATTAATATATCATCTCATAAAAATCATATAATTTCATTTATTTGCAAACACCCACTCCTCATTAAGTGCATATCCATTTCAACCCATACTTGTTTTACTCCAATTTCAAACCCAACTTATAAGTCCCAAAAATAATTTAATCCCAAGAACATCTATTATATTCCATGAGCAATATATAACTAAATACAAATAATTTCGGGCATCACAATTTTTCCCATCTAATAAAATTTCGTCACTGAAATTTAGTACATGTTTACCTGACAAACAATAAGTCACATTTACATATCAGTGAATAATTCAGGATAGTGTTGTATCATCTCTGTAGAATAAAAATTATCATTTCCGTCATCACAGCTGATATACGTGGTGTACCACATCAACACTCTCCACTGAAGTTCATACAAATTCACTATATTTTTTTCATTACCAATTAATGAGATAGCAAATACAAGTATCCTTATACGTGTAAATCGTTACAAGATTCACATCATCATGTTTTATTATCCAGTAACCTTCATTATTGTATGCTCAATTTACTCAATCACAATTGACCGAATATTTCATAATTTATCTCTGAACAATATTTTACAGAAATGTAAGATTTGACTGTCTTCCATTATTATTCTCATCATCAGGAAGAGAATCTACAGGTTCTGACCAAGTTATAAGCTCTCTGTCTCTGCCAATTCTTCGTAAACAAAGTTTGACTAGACCAATGTTCCCAATTTATGTTAAATATATTATGATAGTGTACTTTTGTTAAATTTAAGCAACAATAGGTCTTATAAACCAAAACAAATTATGCTCTTCTTGCATTCACTTGCCTACCTCATCATATTTAATTCTCGTAGCAATGTTGATTTTGTCTAAGTCATTGATTTTAGTCTACTACATAACCACACTTTCTGGTTTCAATGTTATACAGAATTCGTACAAGATCATTTAGACTCTTATACCACATATGCAAGTCTAATTATGTGATGTCCGGGGATTTATGGCGTTAATCACGGTGTGGTATTAATCCTTGATGGATTTTTAATTGTGGCAATTAGGAAGTAATTGCGGTTTTGTGTCTCCCGAGGTTGTTTAATTGGGCATTTGGGATCGTTGGATCCAAAGGATGAGATTGTATTCTCATTTTGGTGAAAAGCCTATGAGTTGGGTTTTAGTAGGACTTGGTGTCCGGGGTGCCTCATGTTGGGGCCAGTCTGGGGATTTGCTGTTGGAGAGAGAGTTTTTGAAAACAGATGATTTTTAATGAATCATGATGTATTGTGGAGGTATTGGTATTTGGGGGCATTTTTGCTATATATACCAGTTGGACTCGGGATTCCGTCATTTGGAATCCATTTCTCTCCTCTCCTCTCTCTCACCCCAAACCCTTTCCCTTTTCCCCTTTGAAGCAAAAATTGATGGAACTCGATTTAGGGGCCGGATTTCTTGAAGAAAGATAGGTAATCTTCTTCTCCTCTCTTTTGGCTTCAATTTGATAGTGGTATGGTGTGTTATGGTTGAGCTTTTGGGTTGGATTTGTGTTTGGGGGTTTTGGGTTAAAATCTAAAATGTTGATTTCAGTGTTTTCATGGAGTTTAATTGTTGTATTTGAGGTGTTGAGGTTGTATGGGGTGTTGGTTTGGAGTTTGGGTGTGAAAAACACCATTGAAGCTCGAAATTTTCGGAATCCCGCAGGTCACGATCGATCGCGGCTTGGCGCCGATCGATCGCGACATGTTTCTATTTTGGGAAGGCGATGAGCAGTAGCGGCGATCGATCGCGAGAAGTGGGCGATCGATCGCGAGGGCCTTGGCAATCGATCGCGAGATGTGGCGATCGATCGCGGCTTGTTTATTTTCGGGCAGTAGGGTATGGCGATCGATCGCGGCTTGGCGCCGATAGATCGCGGCCCTGTTCCCTTTGTTTTTCTCAAAATTTTGGAAAATGTCGGGATTTTGGAATCGGGGTTTTAAGGGGCCGTTTCCGGGGCAATGTCTACATTCCAATGGGAATACTATACTTTTAAAATGGATTGGTTGAGGCCAAAGTTTAATAAAACGGAATTCCCGGGTGAATTCTTGGTTATCTTTTAAACTTGTTAATAGTATATTTTGGGTATTATGCATGCTTAGCCGGGGGGCTTTTATTTTGGTAATCGTCATGGATTGACGATATGATTGGGAGTCTTGAACGTGCTTGGACACGTGGTTGCATGCTTATACTTGATTGTGGGTTGTTTATGTGTTTTAGCACATATTTCTCGAGGTATGGAACTCAAGCAAAGTTTGGACTCGAGCTACGGAATTCTATGGTACGTATGACGTACGAGCATAGCCTTTTATATAATTGCAATTGTTGAGTGCTTGGTACACTGTATTGCAATGAATGTGTGTGGAAATGCATGACACATGGTATTAGCAATAAACGGAGATTGAAATGCATGGTTTATGGTACTTGCTTCAAATGTCTATATATGCATTGAGAATAGCATGGTGCCGCTTTTGAGCGAGCAATGATTGGGATGTTGTCGCCTGTGAGCGAACATCGATTATGACGCCGCTGCCATCGAGCATGCGTGGAAATGGAATGCCGCTATTGTAGAGCGTGCAATGAAATAGAGCTATGAAACCATAAGTGAGAAACATGGATTGTCTATAATCATTGTTTAATGATTTGATGTTATTGATTATGATATTGGTATATGGCTCGTGGAATTGTTAATCAATGTAATGATTAACTGGCATTTGTGAATTTAATGGTTTCAGTGTTTTGAGAACAGGGACAATACAGGAAACCCCGGATGAGGCTGATACCATCCAGGGAGTATATTTTGTATTTCATAGCATTTACATTTATGTAAATTATGAATTGTATTGTTGTGATTATTGGATTTGGGATATTGGTATGCTCACCCCGTGTGAGGGCTGTCTGTGTTGGGGCAGGTGGTACAGGTGTAGCAGCAGCTTTGGAGTTGAGCTCGGGCTGTTGATTGAAGTACTTCCAGGATTGAGGTACCAGATCTGGAAGGATAGGCGCTCAGATCCAGGGTCGAGATCGATTTGCGCTTGAGAGGTGCTTCCAGGATCGAAACACCAGTAATGGTATTCCGTAGAGTGTTTTATACATTAGATACACGCTTATTCATTGGGTGCTCTTATGTGAGTACATATTACGTGTATATGGAATGTATAAACGAGCTACGGCTCTTCTCTGTTCATTTATGGTTTGCACGCAATTAGATATAGAATTGCTAAATGAACTAAGAGTATGTTAGTGTATTATGAGGGTGCATGTTATATGAATAATCTTGGTTGGGGAATTTGAATATTATGTGGATTAAATGCAAGAAATTTTTTGGATAGCATATGATGTTGCACTTGCATATGGTTTTTCCCCTGATGGTATGATTATATGCACTAATGATATGGCTTAATACACATAACGGGTTAAGGGCACGGGGGTCCTTACATTAGTGGTATTAGAGCAGTGGTTAGCTTTTTGGGGCTGTTGAAGGCCTGGAACATGCTGATAGGGATGAGTAGCACACATTTATGCATGATAGTAGTTAGTGTTGTGTGACACAACTATTTTGCTTATGTGCATTTGTGATATGTGATCATAGTGAAACAATTATATGTCATGACATCTATAGAATCATAATATAACCTGTTGATTATGATTGTGAGTTGTGACACAGGGACAACCAAATGGAGCATTTTGGAATGCATTGGGATATGGGAAGTACTTTGTACTCATAGTTTATGCATTTACTCATATTGTGGGGAATATGGATTATCGTATGCTCATGGTTTGGGATTGTTCCTGTAGGGACACTATGACGCGAGAGGCTAAGGCCATGGTTGAAAGGCACGAAACGGTAACCTACGTTTTATATACATCATGGAATTATGCATTGTGGTTGCATGTGTACATGTAGTGATGATTTTAATGCTTTGCCGCCAAATGTTGAAGCGAGGGGTGGGAGTGCCGCATGTCGCATTTGAGCGAGGTGCATTAAAATACACTCATGATGATGTATGTTGGAATACGGATTATGCTTTGTGATGCAGGTATGGATGAAATACTTGGTGAATATCCCATGAGTCATTGTTATGGATGAGTGATGATTTTAAATGCTTGCCGCTATTTATTGTTTTGTGCCGATAAAATGTGAAGCGAGGGGTGGGAGCGCCGCATGTTACATTGAAGCGTGGTTATCATATGAGGCGAGGAAAGAATATTTTCCGCTAAAATGTGAAGCGAGGGGTGGGAGCGCCGCATGTCCATTTAAGCGAGGTTATTCTATGCCGCCTATATGTGAAGCGAGGGGTGGGAGTACCGCATGTTTTATTTGAGCGAGGGGCATTAAAATACACTACCGTGACAATGACTAGGGATCGGCTATTCTTTGGCGATGGTTCATGCCGCCAGGTATATTGATAGCGATGATTCATTCCGCTATATTGATTGGCGATGGTTCATGCCGCCAGGTGTATTGATAGCGATGGTTCATTCCGCTATATTGATTGGCGATGGTTTATGCCGCCAGGTATATTGATAGCGATGGCTCATTCCGCTATATTGATTGGCGATGGTTCATGCCGCCAGGTATATTGATAGCGATGGTTCATTCCGCTATATTGATTGGCGATGGTTCATGCCGCCAGGTATATTGATAGCGATGGTTCATTCCGCTATATTGATTGGCGATGGTTCATGCCGCCAGGTATATTGATAGCGACGGTTCATTCCGCTATATTGATTGGCGATGGTTTATGCCGCCAGGTATATTGGTAGCGATGGCTCATTCCGCTATATTGATTGACGATGGTTCATGCCGCCAGGTATATTGATAGCGATGGTTCATTCCGCTATATTGATTGGCGATGGTTCATGCCGCCAGGTATATTGATAGCGATGGTTCATTCCGCTATATTGATTGGCGATGGTTCTTGCCGCCGGATATATTGATAGCGATGTCTCATTCCGCTATTCTATTGGCGATGGTTCATGCCGCCGGGTATTCTATTGACGATGATTCGTGCCACCCGATATTACATAGCGACGGGTCATTCCGCTACACCTATGGCGATGGTTCATACCGCCGGATATCTATAGCGATGTCTTATGCCGCTGACTCTACGACGAGAGATCATGTCACTGATTCTATAGCGATGGGTTATACCGCTATGTGCGTAGCGCTGGATTATGTCACCTACGAGCGATGGGTGCTACTTGTGTACCGCTGGTGGACGATGGATACAGGTATTCCGCTATCTTGATAGCGATGAGGTATGACGTATTACTTTGGTTAGCATCATTGTGGATACTACATGTTGTTATACACGTCATGTGTTTGATGATGAGATTATGGATGTCGTGTATTGACATGTACCGTCGTATGTTTGACGATGTTAATTGGATGACATGTGTTGACATATGCCGTCACGGGATGACGATGACATAGTTGATGTTCTATGTAGACGTGTGGCGTCGTTTTGATGATTAATACATTTATCTTATGTATTGAGTTGTATGGTTTGAGTGCCTTTGGTGGGCACATGGTAGTGTCTGGGTCACTAGTTGACGAGACCATTATGCCGAGCAAGTTGCTCGAAGAATTATTAGGTGCACCGTACAGGGATTGTACCGCAGCACATATTTGGAGTATATTGTTCGAGTAATGATACCCTTGGGTATACTCGCTGGTTTGGCTTAGGCCAAGTAATTGGGGGTAAGAGTAGTCATTGAGGAAACTACTCGCTTGTTGTTGTGATCTGCGGTAGGCGTGGTCACACCCACCCTGTGGGTGTGAGATAAGTCCTAATGGGTTAGGATTGCTTCGTGGTTGAGCAAGGACACCGGGATGTCCATTATGCTTTGGTTTTAGAGAAATTTTGGGTGATGACCCACTACTCTAAATGGATGTTATGGTATGATATACCGGGTGGAACGTATGAGACGTTGGTAGGCTTGATATGAGCCTTTGGAGGCAGCGCTTGTTAGCCAGATATCGTGGCAATGTTATAACGTGCTTTTGATAGCCGTTATACCGCTCGTGTGATTCGAGTTCAGTGAATCGTATGATGATACGATGAGGACTTTTGGTAGACTCTTGTAGTCTCTTTGTGGCATGATAATTGAGGCAGGGAATACCTCGCGGAGACGTTTATACGTCAAATGTTTTAAGAGACTTATTTTGGGACGACTCAATTTTGTTGGAAATACCAACGTGAGCGTCGACAAGTCCTTGTTAGCTCTGGTTGAGCATCTTTGCATATGGTATGCGACGGAAGTCACAATTGAAATTGTGTGGTATAGTTAGTGGAGTGACACTAATATATTGACTTTATCTCTTGGAGAGATTTGGATTGTACTGTCATGGAGGCAGCTAGTATTGGTTGAGGGTTGATCGTGAATCAACCAGGGTAAGCCCTACTAGTGTTGGACTAGGTAATGGCTTCGTACTTCCAGTGAGACGTTCGAGGAGACGTCTCTGGGATGATGCTCGAGTGTGGAGTACTATGGCAATAGTACAGGGCATTGTTGTTTGAGTATACATGGTGTATACGAGTTTCGATTTGATGATAGTGGCTTCGATGCACTATTCTGAATCAATTGCATATTTTGGTTCCGAGATATATATTGGTATGTATATATCCAGTTTTTCCGGACGGTGGTTCGAGGTTGGAGGGTCATGGATTCATGACACTATCCTTTTGGGAAAGGCGGTATTGATATACCTGCCGGTTGAATCTTTTGGGAGATTCGTTGCTTTGGTTATGTGGTGTTGATGTTGGAATCACACCCTTTGGCTTTGGTCTGTTGACCACTATTCTCCGTGGAGTGAGAATAATTGAGGCTTGGCAGTAGGTTTTGGGACTTTGGGTATGTTTGGAGATACCCGAGCCTATTGCTTTGAGTGTGCCTGTTGTGGGTGCTTAGACATGTATACCCGTGTATGTATACGAATGCCAACTCTATTTCTTTCCTTGTTGAACGTCGGTTTAGTGTGTTTGGTTTGATGAATCTCCGGTGGGAGATTGTGGCAATTTGAGATTGGTAATCTAGATGGCACGATGTATTCTGAGGAATAAGCGTGAGGTCCGTTTGACTTCCCCTGAGGAGGGATTGTCGTATTTTGGAACCTTGGTAGTTCTTGTTGGATAATTCGATAGCCTTCCTGTTTCAGGATTGTTGAATCCCAGGATAAATGAGGGATGTCCAGGATTCGGATTTGTTTAGTGTCACGGTCGACACGTGTTTGGAATGCAATTGTTTGTCTTGCATTTCCCCTGTGGAACTTGAGACCTTGTAGAGTCTCGATAGTGTGTTTTGGACCAAGATGGGATTTCTTGGAACACATGGTTGTGGGCATCTGTAGTGATGTGTTTTGTGTGGATTAGTGACCATGGTTTACCCGATCCGGATTACAAGTGGTGCAACTACTCCTTTGGAGGAGATGGACCGGGAAGCGAAAATCGGATTTTCTGTGAGTATACTGTTGTATACTAATGGTCCACATCATAACGATGTGTGTTAAGCATCGTGGACGATTGGTGGATATCATGGAGAGATATCTATGTTAGAACCAAAGGGTTTTTGATTGATTTGCAGTCATGATGAACTGACTTCCGGGACGATTCACGTCGAGGTATGTTATTATCTTTCGGGTTTATATTGGTTTTGGCATTTGCTCTATTGTAGAGCTTGGTGCGAGATTAGTGTTCTCGCAGTTGATGATTCGATTCTAATGTGGTCCAGAATCGGGGTTGTGACTCTACTTTGGTTGTGTAGTCCTGGTGTTACGTAGAGTATGCCGGTGCATTTTCGAGGATGAAATATTATTAGTGGGGGATAATTGTGATGTCCGGGGATTTATGGCGTTAATCCCGGTGTGATATTAATCCTTGATGGATTTTTAATTGTGGCAATTAGGAAGTAATTGCGGTTTTGTGTCTCCCGAGGTTGTTTAATCGGGCATTTGGGATCGTTGGATCCAAAGGATGAGATTGTATTCTCATTTTGGTGAAAAGCCTATGAGTTGGGTTTTAGTAGGACTTGGTGTCCGGGGAGCCTTATGTTGGGGCCAGTCTGGGGATTTGCTGTTGGAGAGAGAGTTTTTGAAAACAGATGATTTTTAATGAATCATGATGTATTGTGGAGGTATTGGTATTTGGGGGCATTTTTGCTATATATACCAGTTGGACTCGAGATTCCGTCATTTGGAATCCATTTCTCTTCTCTCCTCTCTCTCACCCCAAACCCTTTCCCTTTTCCCCTTTGAAGCAAAAATCGATGGAACTCGATTTAGGGGCCGGATTTCTTGAAGAAAGATAGGTAATCTTCTTCTCCTCTCTTTTGGCTTCAATTTGATAGTGGTATGGTGTGTTATGGTTGAGCTTTTGGGTTGGATTTGTGTTTGGGGGTTTTGGGTTAAAATCTAAAATGTTGATTTCAGTGTTTTCATGGAGTTTAATTGTTGTATTTGAGGTGTTGAGGTTGTATGGGGTGTTGGTTTGGAGTTTGGGTGTGAAAAACACCATTGAAGCTCGAAATTTTCGGAATCCCGCAGGTCACGATCGATCGCGGCTTGGCGCCGATCGATCGCGACATGTTTCTGTTTTGGGAAGGCGATGATCAGTAGCGGCGATCGATCGCGAGAAGTGGGCGATCGATCGCGAGGGCCTTGGCGATCGATCGCGAGATGTGGCGATCGATCGCGACTTGTTTATTTTCGGGCAGTAGGGTATGGCGATCGATCGCGGCTTGGCGCCGATCGATCGCGGCCCTGTTCCCTTTGTTTTTCTCAAAATTTTGGAAAATGTCGGGATTTTAGAATCGGGGTTTTAAGGGGCCGTTTCCAGGGCAATGTCTACATTCCAATGGGAATGCTATACTTTTAAAATGGATTGGTTGAGGCCAAAGTTTAATAAAACGGAATTCCCGGTTGAATTCTTGGTTATCTTTTAAACTTGTTAATAGTATATTTTGGGTATTATGCATGCTTAGCCGGGGGGCTTTTATTTTGGTAATCGTCATGGATTGACGATATGACTGGGAGTCTTGCAATGACGTACGAGCATAGCCTTTTATATAATTGCAATTGTTGAGTGCTTGGTACACTGTATTGCAATGAATGTGTATGGAAATGCATGACACATGGTATTAGCAATAAACGGAGATTGAAATGCATGGTTTATGGTACTTGCTTCAAATGTCTATATATGCATTGAGAATTGCATGGTGCCGCTTTTGAGCGAGCAATGATTGGGATGTTGTCGCCTGTGAGCGAACATCGATTATGACGCCGCTGCCATCGAGCATGCGTGGAAATGGAATGCCGCTATTGTAGAGCGAGCAATGAAATAGAGCTATGAAACCATAAGTGAGAAACATGGATTGTCTATAATCATTGTTTAATGATTTGATGTTATTGATTATGATATTGGTATATGGCTCATGGAATTGTTAATCAATGTAATGATTAACTGGCATTTGGGAATTTAATGGTTTCAGTGTTTTGAGAACAGGGACAATACAGGAAACCCCGGATGAGGATGTTACCATCCAGGGAGTATATTTTGTATTTCATAGCATTTACATTTATGTAAATTATGAATTGTATTGTTGTGATTATTGGATTTGGGATATTGGTATGCTCACCCCGTGTGAGGGCTGTCTGTGTTGGGGCAGGTGGTACAGGTGTAGCAGCAGCTTTGGAGTTGAGCTCGGGCTGTTGATTGAAGTACTTCCAGGATTGAGGGTACCAGATCTGGAAGGATAGGCGCTCAGATCCAGGGTCGAGATCGAGTTGCGCTTGAGAGGTGCTTCCAGGATCGAAACACCAGTAATGGTATTCCGTAGAGTGTTTTATACATTAGATACACGCTTATTCATTGGGTGCTCTTATGTGAGTACATATTACGTGTATATGGAATGTATAAACGGGCTACGGCTCTTCTCTGTTCATTTATGGTTTGCACGCAATTAGATATAGAATTGCTAAATGAACTAAGAGTATGTTAGTGTATTATGAGGGTGCATATGAGGGTGCATGTTATATGAATAATCTTGGTTGGGGAATTTGAATATTATGTGGATTAAATGCAAGAAATTTTCTGGATAGCATATGATGTTGCACTTGCATATGGTTTTTCCCCTGATGATATGATTATATGCATTAATGATATGGCTTAATACACTAATAACGGGTTAAGGGCACGGGGTCCTTACAAATTACTTTGTTTACATAAATACCAACACTCGTTTACTAGCATTCAAGTTCCGTCCATCACCTAGGATTAGTATCAACATACCAACAATTATCAGGTGTCAATATCCTCAATATATTTTGTTACCAAATACATTGTTTTAGACAGTCTCGATAATCATTTATATCCATTTTATAGAATGACAGTAAATATTGCAATAACATCATACCTGCCTGTATAACTTCAGTTACACTTCATGTGCTCCTCCTCACGAATAAATTATCGAAGCAATAGTCAACAAATCCCGTGTACTCACATTGTACAATTCTTCACATAAAACATCATATTCCATCATAGGGTTACTTTCATTATAGCACACAGTATCACTCATCTTATAGATAACCGTCCCTTTAGTCAATCTAAACATTATACATTTACTTAAGTATGCATTCCTGGAAATCATATGTATATCAGATTATAACAATGCTCCATTATTATACCGTAGTATTAACCTCATACCTCTGGGGCTGCAAAAGAAATCACTGTATAGCAGCATCATAATCTCGTACTCATCACAGATGCTCCACAATGAATTAATAGTACTCATGTACTCTGAAGTATCAATCTCCCCATATATCATCATCCAGCTATCATCTGGTGTAAACAAGTACTAAAAATAAACTCATTAGTACTTCTCACATACACGTATAATAATCGCCCGCCTTGTAAGTCAGGCATTTCTGGATACAACATGCTACAACATACAACTATGTATTGATATTATTACATTTATCAAAAGAAACATAGCTCTTTTTTAATCATTTACTCAGTAGTATCCATTGAGTTCTTAGACATCAGTTTCATCCCATATCATCATCTATCCAATATCTGACGACAAGTAATTACAAGAATATCCATTAGTAATTACTTCAGGCATATGTCATCATTTACATGTTTTTCAGTTACTAATTCAATCTCATAGATAATAAATTATTTAATCGTGAATATTCATCACATTATTCTCATCATGACATTATTACATTGTTCGTCACATTCTGTTTAATTCATCATTAATCATCACATGGTTACTTATCATTACTGTCATTATACACCAGTTAATAACACCATAACCTCACACTTATCAGCGACATTCACGATAGTTCTCCGTCTGCCTGTGACATTTATCACATGTCCACACATGACATTCATAGTGATCCCACGTCATCCCGTGATGTTCCATGTCATCCTGTGACATACTCATTATACCATATCAGCATGATTATATCCACCTCAATACGACAGGTGATTAATCAATTATTAATCTCGCAATATACAAAACTAGCATGCTTTCACATTAATAAATATCATCTCAAGTGAACATTCTCCGCTATTCCATCTGTACAATCGATTCTCATAATCACTATAACTCAATTGAGATAATGCAATCAACATATCTTAACATATATTCACATGCCAAACTAAACGCAATAGTTTACCTCCTTGTTCCTCTTGAACATTCCAATATCCTCTTGAGACTACATCTCATGTACCAAGGAACAACAATAATACAATATCCATTGATATCTGCAAAAAAAAAAAAATCAATAAACATTGCTAACACAATAGCAGTATAACAATACTCATTTCACTACAGTGGTACATAATACTCATCGCCCCACGCGGTACACAATACTCATCACCCAATGGCGTTGCACAATCGATACCCCTCGCTTTGATATGACAGCGGCATAGTCCTCGCTTCGCCATATGAGCGGCAAGTATTCTATTCCCATAAATCATAATCACAAGACAAATATCAATGCATGTTTATACATTACATGTATCATAATATCCACCACATAATCATACCATCATCTCGCCAATAGATGTCATCGATATATCGGTGTCAGTTACACCATGCTGTTGCATCACCACTGCAATAAAAATGAAAGAAAACAATAATGTCTCTTCATCACTCCCTCCATGATTGCTTTCACATTTACATTTGATCATCACGATATGTTAAATCAACAAGGTCATAATCAACATATATTCATCACCCTCCCTCTATAGTGGAGGCACATAAAATACATTGCACACTCTCAATAGTGTCGATCCTGACAATAATCATTGCATGGTCTCTCTAGCATCGACCATGACAATATACACGTCGCATGCTCTCTCTAGCATCGACCCTGACAATGTACATGTCGCATGCTCTCTCTAGCATCGACCGTGACGATATACACGCTGCATGCTCTCTCTATCATCGAGCCTGGCAATATTAATGTCGCACGCTCTCTCTAGCATCGACCAATAACAATATACACGACGCATGCTCTCTCTAGCATCGACCCAATAACAATATACATGTCGCATGCTCTCTCTAGCATCGTGATGTGACTAGAAATAGACACATCTATTGCGCTTAATTATCTACGATTTGGTATATTTTGATTGATAAATTGATACATATGCTACATAATCGTATATTTGTGTAAATGTAGGGAAATGTGAAGAAATCAAGCTAAAATGATGAAAGAATGACTAAAGTTGAAGAAAAGAGGAAAAAACCATAATCCAAGACACATGTTGCTCCTTTCTCCTCATATTTCTATATGTTCGAGCCATGTTTTGGAAATCTGGTCCATAGAAAGTTGTAGAACTTTGAGTTATCTTCGCATGGACAGCTGATTCATCAAATTCGGAGTTCGTACGAGAAAGTTACGGCCACAATACGAAACTCGCCAGAAAAATGGAGGACAGGCGTAATTACGCCATTATCAGGCGTAATTACGCCACATCGATCCAATAACAATATACATATCGCATGTTCTATCTAGCATCGACCCAATAACACATCGCTAGCTCGTCAGCGGCGACCCTGTCACATCATACACTCGTCAGTGGCGACCCAATCACATTGCACACTCATATGTGGCAACCCAATCACATCGCACACTCGTCGGTGGCTCCCCAATCACATCGTACACTCGTCCGTGGTGACCTATTCACATCGCACACTCATCGGTGGCGACCTCGATACCGTAATTCCATACCAAATCACCCTCCACAAGAATTGTCAATCACAATAGCGCCATTAAAAAAAATATTCTGCACCGAAAACCTCATTACCATAGTCACAGTAAAAATACTCGTGAGGGCATAAGTACATCAACAATACATAATACCGTATACATGGATACTTTGAGCTAGTATTAGTACATCGTCACGTACCTGTGTCATCACATTTATGACATACACGTACCCAATCATCACATATCCACAGTCTAGTGCTGCCAAACCATTCATGTCATCTGACATCATATCCCATATCTCATTTTTCTGATTCTCCTGCAAAATCAGATTTTCAGCACTATATACGTATATGGCACATGCATAACTCGATAAGATTCATTCATTCCATTACTAGCAACGACATCAATTTACCATCGACTTTAAGTACCGTCAGTGTGGCAAATCATTCACCACGCATCTCAAAGGATATCATCACTTCCACAATATTCAAGTCATCGATATAATTAAAATGAATTACCGAACTCGTGAGTTTTTCAATACCGCCACCAATAGGTATATCTACTGGAATCAACAGTGATTCCTCATTGCCATGTTCCTCATGATCCCTAATCAATTCTGCAACCGCAACGGTTAGCAATAACACAATTTATATTGTTTCATATCACACATATCATGCTATGCATATAGGTGTAAATGTCACATCACTCTGTCGCAAAACTACAATCATGCGTAAATTATGTGCTATTCAATTCTCTCGACGCACTCTTAGACCTTAAACATCCCAAAGAGCTAACCACTGCTCTAATACCACTAATGTAAGACTCTAGGTCTCAATTATTATGTGGGATTTATTTAAAAATTTGGGCAGAGTCTCCCCGTAAACTCGACTTCCCAAAAATAAACAAGGAGACAATAAACAATTCCTCTATCATCACAATATCAACATAATTAATTTTCCCAACCAATCACCAAAGTAATGCATCATTCATCTACTCAATTCCTAATGCGACATATCTCTCCAAACTAAAATACATCTAACACCAAATATAAGGAGAAACTTTGAAATATGCATACAGACCATATACAGGCATCTGGGTGCTCATAGGAGAGCCACGAATAATGAATACCCAACCAATTGCATAAATAACGTATACGATTTACCAATTCACACTACGCTTTCGGAAGTCATATTATCCAACCAAGCTCGAGCTTGCTACGCCAAAATAACTTTGTAGCTGTAGTACCTGTTTCAACAGAAACAGCCCCCACACAGGTTGAGCATACCAACATCACAATACCCATATCATAACATTGCATAAAGATCAAGATCATAATATCACAATTTAAGATTATTGAAAATCTATAAAAATGCACTCCCTATACAGTTCTGAAGTTGTATAGCTTCCACGCACTGTTCCTGTTTCAAACTCACATGCTTTCATAACATCAAGTTTAGTATAGTTACTGAAAATATGATACTCATCAACACGATTAATTCAATACAACAAAAATCTATTATTTATGCTCAATCATAAATAATTTCATATTAACGCAATTCTGTCTATCAATCTATCTTATTCTCAACACTTTTCATACTGATCATGCCCAAGGCATCAATACTCAACTCGTATGCTCGGATCACGTACAACTATGTATCTCTCATACCACACATATCTATGTACATACTCTTTTGTTTACTAATATATTCGGATCACGTACAATTACGTATCCACCATACCACATATGGCATACTCAACACACATATCAATTTCTTACGTTCAATCGTGATATTCAATAATACATGAATTCAATGAATATGTAATTACCTGATAATATGTATACCTGCCCATACGTCACTACGTACCTTAAAGTCGACGACATGAACAAGCTACGCTCAATGTCCGATGGCTCGTGGAGTATCTATATCGAGTATCAATTCAATATTAGTTCATTTACAATACAATTACTATCATTTATATGTATATCAACTTCAATTCAATTTACTTTCTCCATTATAATCAACATCATTTATCATACCGCGTATACCACACAAATAAAATAATTATCATTCATTCCTTCGAGTTATCACTAACTCAAGTACGTAGTATTTACATTTCTAAGGTTCAATCAATATATATAACATTATTCCATTGTACAAGAATTCCTCAAAATATCATAACCCTCATACAAATAAAATTGATTGGGTCCAGTTGGAGAATCAAGATAATTCACATATCTACGACTTTCATTTAGACCTTATCCTCATAAAATGAACATACAATTTCCAGAAATTTGTAGAACAAAGGCGATATGCAGTAAACATCTTGTCCAGAATCTTTTCACTTGTTTCCCATTTTAAACTCCTACTTAGCATTGATGATTCATAATCCATGAATCTAGCATTCAACAATACAGTAGTTTGACAAAACACTTCATGTTGGAACCAAACCTTGGAATCGACAGCAAACTAGCGCACAAACGCACACAGCTGCACACATATGCACACGACCACAAACACACACACATCGGAATTTTTGAGCCAATGACCCCAAATTTTGAACAAATTACATCATAATTTCTTGTACCCAAAACCCACAAAAGATTGCCCCAATTAGCACAGAAATCGAACCTAAGTAACAACAATATTTTCCCCAAAATTGCAATAAAATCGAAACATATAATCGACCAAACTAGGAAAATGTAGGGAAAATTGAACAAGTAGGAACTACAGAGAATCACACACCAACCTGTTGAATTTGCTATAAAGATTTCTTTTAACTCGCTTCTCCTCATTGTTCGATCGAAGGGGGAAGGGGCGAGTCGTTGAAGAAAAGGGGAAGGATAGAAAAGTTTGAACCCAGGTTAATTTCTTCCTCTCAATTAATATATCATCTCATAAATTATTATTTTTATTTAAAATCATATAATTTCATTTATTTGCAAACACCCACTCCTCATTAAGTGCATATCCATTTCAACCCATACTTGTTTTACTCCAATTTCAAACCCAACTTATAAGTCCCAAAAATAATTTAATCCCAAGAACAACTCTTATATTCCATGACCAATATATAACTAATTACAAATTATTTCGGGCATCACACTAACTTGGTTGAACAAAATATCGGAACAAAAAAAAAAGCTTGACGGTAAAGCCTCCAAGAGTGGAAAGACTAAAAATTCAAAGGTAAGTGTTTCAAATGTGGAAAGTCTAACAATTTAGCAAAGGAATGTCAGAATCAAGACGATCGAGGGAAATCAAGAGATGAAATCAACGTAACTCAAGATGAAATCAACGTAACTGTATCATTGCTTACAGATCGATATACTTCTTTGAAATCAATGTAACTTAAGATGACATATTATCAAATGACTTGTCTATCAAAAAGATTTGGATTATCCAAACTTAGTGTTTTTGGGAAAATGTGATGTAGAGAATAGATTTTCCGAAATAATGTAATAACAATTGAAAGCAATAAAATTTTCATTATACTCATTTGATGGAGTCTTGTGATTTGAGACATGACCGATTGAGTCTTGTAAATTATAGTTCAAAATGCAAATTGATAAAAATGAAATTTATTGCCTTCTGTGAATGTTAACTTAAACATAAGTGTAATCTAATGTGGAGGATAATTTAACAAACCACCGTTCCATTTTTGAATGAAATGCAACATCTCTTGAAGTGATTCACAAAGATGTTTACGATCGAAAGTTTGTGTAAATTAGAGGTGTGAAAAAAGTATTGTGTTACTTTAACGATTGTTGCACGAGATATTGTTATGGCTTTTTTTTTTTTTTTTGCTAAGAAGAAAATATGCCTAAAAGTGCTTAAAACACGACAAGAATGAGATTGTAGACCAATTGCAATGAAGAATTGTGAGTTGATTCTATTTATGTTGTCTAAGCATTTTACGATTAAGACTTGTTGCAAGATATTAAATCTTGACTTCAGGTTTTCCAAGATTTGTATGCATAAAATACAAATGGCGAATAGAATGCCACAATTATTTTTAGTATGCGTTTATGAATTTTCTAAGCATACGCTTAAAGCTCGAACTTGCAAAACATGGAATCTTGAATTCGAGTTTTTTATGTTTGTACGCTTAAAATGCTATTAGTGAATCATGTTCAAAAATATTGTCAAAGTTCCAAATTTTATAAGCAGCGCGCTTAAATAAAAAAATTGCAAGAAATAAAATCTAGAATTTTGATTTATAAATTTGTAAAGTTTAGAATTTGAAACTTGAAAGATGAACACCAAAAAGATCTCCTACAAATAATTAAAGTGTGGGAATGCCTGAATGAAGTAAGTCATAACAAGCGCCAAAAATAACATGAAAAAATTGGCTAAGCAGTGTTGTCAAAACAAGTATGACAAAAGTGACATACGTGAATCATATGTAAGTATGATTGTATATTGATGATATGCTCATTATGGGAAGCAATATAAATATCATGAAAACAATGAAGAAAATGTTCGTGAAACAATTTGACATGATGAAAGTTGGTGCAACAATGTCAAACTTGGAAGTGATGTTTCCAAGACGAATTCTCAAGTTTAAGTTCTAGTTTTAAGTAAATTTCTAAGCTTTTAGCTTAAAATTCAAGTTTGTAAGAAATAAAATCTTGAACTTGTAATTTCTAAGATAAATTACGCTTAAAATTTTGATTTGTGAATTAAAATAGATAATTTCTTATAGTTTCAAATTTTGTGAGAACTTAAATCCAAATTTACAAAAAAGAAAAATCTTGAACTTGGATTTTTAAGCTACAACGCTTAAAATTCGAAACTTGAGATATCCTGATATCAATTGGTTATCTGACACAAAATGGTGTTGGGATATGCCCTAAGATAATTCATTAGACGATTGATTTTGGCATACATTGTAATATGATTTTCATTAATGGCAATTCATTTATTATATATTATTCCAGTATCAGTGTAATATGAATATATATATTAATGTACTAAAAATAATATTGTATTATTCTTAAATATTGTCCATGGTCAAATATTATCATGAATTAGGATAATGATAATGCATTGAGACTAGTATGTGTTGATTGATGAATTTGTTCATGGATATGAGATATCGAATCAACACATATGTACATGTTAGAGAATTATGTACTGGACAGACCTACCATGAGAATGCTACATGGATTGTTGTATGAATGTCATAAACAATTCTCATAGTGATAATAGTGTATGTAATCCTTAAGACTTGAGATCACCAGATATCTCAATATAAGGAGTTGTGTATCTTGAAATTGTCAAATTATTTCATGTAACAGGGTAAACTATAAAGACAATCATTGGATATACTACGAATTATGTAGAGGGATGTTGAGTGATCAAGATAAGATTTGTCCCACCTATTTAACAGGAGAAGTGTTTGGGCCCTTGATCAAGTGAGACTAAAATGCATGGCCATGCTCGAATGTGTCGATAAGTGATATCGAGCTTTTTCGTTTATTCTAGTCTACTCGTTGATCAATAAATAAAAGATTGAACTATACGAGTATGACTTATTCCATGACTCGTGTTTAGTCTAAACACCTAGGACAAAGGGATTAAGTTACATGGTGAATCAGGCCATAGGTAATGTCGAATTAATGACATTCTTGCAATTTGGGTAGCCTTGATGTGTTGCTAGATACCGCTCATTGCTTGTGACATAAAATAAGATTTTATGTCACTGTCAAGATCCTAGCGGGTTGCACAAAATATTAAAACGATAAAGGGAGATAAAATTCATTGAATGAATTAAATTGATTAGGAAGAGTCCTAATCATAAAATAATATATATATATATATATATATATATATATATATATATATATATATATATATATATATATATATATGCAAGATATATAAACAGATTAAGAGGTATATGGGCTAAGGGTTTTTCGGAAAACCCAATTTCTTATTAGCCACCTCATATATATATATATATTTATATATATATTTTCATGTTAGGGTTTAGGTCAGACGTAATTTCATATTATCAAACTCATCGAATAGGGTGAAGCCGACACCTCTTTCTTTCGGTTGAATTATCAAGTCTAGCACCTTGATAACTTCAACATCCCTTACCGACTCGATCGTGTGGATACCGTAGAACCAAAGCTGTGAAGTTTTGCAAGACTCGTGGACCTTGAGGACGTTCTTCTGCATCAAACACGTTACAAAGGTATTACTCTAATCACCTGACATGGTTTCTTCGTATAGATCCTCGGTTGAAATCCGATATTTTAATTTTATTCCCCTGCGTTTGCTCATCGAATTTCTTATAGTAGTATCAGAGCCGTGTACGAAGCCCATATCGGGTTATGTGATAAATCATTTTATCATGTTTTGAGTTTTTGTAATCATGCTCGAAACTGTATTGATTAATAAGAACATATGAGATATGTTATATTCGACATATGAGATATGTATGTGGGAAACTATGGTAAATATATATATATATATATATATATGTGATATATTGACGAGTATTTATGTATAAGGTACATATGTGTGCGCGCGACCGAGCCAAGCAAGGCAGGCGACCGTAGGTCGATGGTCGGGCGAATGGAACGCGCATGGGCAGGCGACCGCCTTGCATGGACAGGCAACCACGGGCGACCGCGCCCGTGGATGGGCGGGCGACCGCCGCTCAAAGGCAGGCGACCCCGAGGCATGCAATATTTTTCCCATTTAAACCTATTGGCTTTAATCATAGTTTATCCACCTAAATTTTAAAAGGTGTAGAATTTAATTCGTTAATTGTTATGTCCTAGCATGTTTTATGTGTTGTTTGAGCATGGTGCATGGTATAGCCAAATGACCAATTAGATTGGATTTTTGTGAATGATTGTAATTTTAATACTGCTTATGAGTCGCGCCTTCTCTATTTTTGAATGTATTCCCTCTCCCCTATGCTCCCCTCGAACTTAACTCGAGGTCTTCTATATATGATGTAATTGTTATATAATATAGTTTTAGTATTTGTTGATGGAGATCAATGAAAATGGACCATAAGTGCCGAGACGAGGAAACCATTCA
The DNA here is from genome assembly GCA_907163345.1 of Haberlea rhodopensis. Lineage (NCBI taxonomy): Eukaryota > Viridiplantae > Streptophyta > Magnoliopsida > Lamiales > Gesneriaceae > Haberlea > Haberlea rhodopensis. The sequence goes on along the minus strand of CAJQUN010000472.1, from coordinate 295,105 downwards.
CAATAGACCGAAGAGGTGCTTGGAGAAGTTACCCGTAGATTGACCCTTTAGATTTTCTCATTGGCTTGAGAAAACCAGTAGTTCGGGCAATAATCATGTCATGTTTATTTTATGTTAATGTATGTTATGCATTGTTTATCATTTGATATTTAATATTGATGGATGATATATTTATATATGTATATGTACATGGCAGATTTTCATAATCAATATTAATAAAATCATGAGATTTTAAATCCCTCTAATAATATTAAGTCAAGATAGATGCCTTCCGATTAATAGTACTCGTCAAGACTTCGATTGAACATGTGTATGTTTACCAAAGCAAAGTACCGTGACAATCTTAGTAAGGCGCGATAGGATAAAAGTGATATCCATGTGACTATAAATTGGGTTTGACTTAACTGGTGTTATCTCAATAGGATTGGGAACCTAGAGGCATGGGGTTGGGTAATAATCAATTAGATGAATTAGAACAAAGTGTTGTTCGCCAACCATCCAAGAGTTACATGTGATGTAATTGATAAAATGTTGTCTACCTAAAGAACCGAGTCTTGGGTGATTAGCCAAAGCTAACTCAAGGTTAGGTGAAAAATGGATCGTGGCCCACTAATAGCTTATGAGGGTTGATGATTCTTGGGAGTTTCATTTAATAAAGACCTTATTAAATGATTAAAATCATAATACTTATTTTGCATATTTATATTGTAGATATCCATGGCATCAAACAATGTTACTAGTACACTATCACTGCGACCCATCCTTGAGAATGACAAATTGAATGGGACAAATTTCTTAGACTGGTATAAACAACAGAAAAAGCAATATGTCCTAGAGGATCCCTTACCTGTTGAGGAACCTCCTGCTACGGCCGCAAGGGCTGATAGGGATGCTTACAAGAAGCATCAAAATGACGCTCTTGATGTTGGCTGCCTAATGCTTGCAACCATGAACTCTGAGCTTCAAAAGCAACATGAGGAAATGGATGCGTTCAATATGATTGAACATCTGAAGCAACTTTACCAACAAAAAACTATACAAGAAATGTATGACGTCTCTAAAGCGTTATTTCTGTGCAGAATGGTAGAAGGGAGCCTTGTTGGAACTCATGTACTCAAAATGATTGGATACATTGAGAATCTTGAGAAATTGGGTTTTTCGTTGGACCAAGAGTTGGGCACTGATGTGATCTTGCAGTCGTTGCCTGATAGCTATAGTCAATTTGTTCTGAATTACAATATAATTGAAATTGAGAAGACCCTACCACAATTGCTTGGTATGTTGAGAACTTACAAGGCAAACACAAAGAAGTCTAAGCCCACAAATATTCTTATTGTGAATAAGGGCAAGGGAAAGGCTAAAGCAAAGGGCTTTAGAAAAGACAAGAAAGTCTTTGTCAAATTTAAGCCCCGTGCCACTGCACTTAAGTCAAAGGGAGGAGTGACTAAGGAGGGAAAATACTTCCATTGTGGTGAGACCGGACATTGGAAGAGAAACTGCAAGATTTACCTGGAAGATCTTAAAAAGACGAAGGGAATTGTGACTTCTACTTCAGGTATTTTTGTTATAGAAGTCAATTTATCTACTTCTTCATCATGTGTATTAGATACTAGATGTGGTTCTCACATTTATGTTAATGTGCAGGAACTCAAAAGGAGTAGTGAATTGACTAAAGGCGAAGTTGACCTACGAGTGGGAAATAGAGAAAGAGTTGCTGCATTAGCTATAGGAAATTATTCATTAACTTTGCCTTCTGGTTTAATTTTAGAATTACAAGATTGTTATTTTGTGTCTTCAATTACTAGAAACATTATTTCAGTTTCTTGTTTGGACAAGATGGGTTTTTCATTTATGATAAAGGACAAATGTTGCTCCATTTATTTAAATAAGATGCTTTATGCTAGTGCACAATTGATTAATGGTCTCTATGTTCTAAATCTTGATATGCCATTCTATAACATAAATACTAAGAGGATTAAGACCAATGATTCTAATCCAACTTATCTTTGGCATTGTCGCTTAGGTCATATAAACGAGAATCGTATTTCAAAACTTCATAAGGATAGAGTTTTAGATTAATTTGATTTTGAATCATATGAAACATGTTAATCTTGTTTAATGGCAAGATGACTAAAGCCCCTTTCAAGGGACATGCTGAAAGGGCAAATGATTTATTAAGTCTCATACATAGTGATGTATGTGGCCCAATAAGCACACAAGCTAGATGTGGTTTCAATGCTTCGTTACATTTACTGATGACTTTAGTAGATATGGGTATGTGTACCTAATGAAACACAAATATGAAACTTTTGAAAGGTTCAAGGATTTCAAGAATGAAGTACAAAACCAGCTTGGCAAAAGTATCAAAATCCTCCGATCAGATCGAGGAGGTGAATACTTAAGCCAAGAGTTTCATGACTATCTAAAGGAGTGCGGGATAGTCCCACAATTCACACCTCTGTATACTCCACAATGGAATAGTGTCAATGATGAGTCATTCCGATTTCCTTTTGGGGATATGTTTTAGAAACAATAATATTTTTACTGAACCGTGTTTCATCTAAATCAGTTGAAAAGATGCCATATGAGATATGTACTGGGAAACGTCCCAGTATGTCTTTTATGAAGATTTGTGGTTGTGAAGCTTAGGTGAGACGTCACGCCTCCAACAAACTTGGACCCAAATCTGATAAGTGCTTATTTGCAGGGTATCCCAAGGAAACAAAATGATACTATTTCTATTATCCCATAGAGAACAAAGTGGTTGTTGCTCGGACAAGTGTTTTTCTTTTAAGAGAATTTATTTCTAGAAGAACCAGTGGGAGACAAATAGAACTAAGTGAAGTACAACCACAACAAAACACTGAACATGATATATAGATGGAAATAGAGCAGTCACCACAAACGGTTGTGGAACGTGAACCACAAGTTGTTGTGGACGTAATGCCTGCTCAAGAGGCAGAAGCCCAGTGTAGGTCTATAAGAGTACACCGGGAGCCACAGAGATATGGATTTCTTATGACTCAACAAGGTGACTTACTACTCATTGATGAGGATGCGTCTTCGTCCTATCAAGAAGCTATAATGGACCCTGATTCTGAGAAATGGTTGAGGCCATGAAATCTGAAATGGATTCCATGTATGTAAACCAAGTATGGACTTTGGTTGACCCACCTGAAGGGGTAAGAACCATAAGGTACAAATGGATTTTCAAGAAGAAGACTGACATGGATGGTAACGTACAAACATTTAAAGGATTATTGGTTGCTAAAGGTTTCAAACAAATTCATGGTATTGACTATGAGGAAACTTTTTTGCCAGTTGCCATGGTTAAATCATTCAGGATCTTACTTGCAATAGCTGCATTTCATGATTATGAAATATGGCAGATAGATGCAAAACTGCTTTCCTTAATGGAAAATTATTTGAGGATGTGTATATGACACAACCTGAGGGTTTTGTCGATCCAAAGGATGTTGGAAAAATATGTAAGCTACAACGATCCAGTTATGGATTGAAGCAATCTTCTCGGAGTTGGAATCTTTGTTTTGATGATGCAATCAAAGAGTTTGGTTTCATCAAGAACGTAGATGAACCTTTTGTCTACAAGAAGATTAGTGGGAGCATAATTATCTTCCTAGTGTTGTATGTAGATGACATACTTCTCTTTGGGAATGATATCCTGCCTTTCAATCTGTAAAGATTTGGTTAGGGAATTACTTTTCTATGAAAGACTTGGGTGAAGCCACCTATGTGTTAGGTATCAAGATTATAGAGACAGATCAAGAAAATTACTTGGCCTAAGTCAAAGTACATACGTAGATAAAGTGCTAAAATGGTTTAGCATGCAAGAATCAAAGAAAAGGTTCGTGCCTATGACACATGGGATACATCTCTCAAAGGATCAGTGTCCTTCAACACAAGATGAGAGACAACGCATGAATAAGATTTCATATGCAGCAGCTATTGGATCTATCATGTATACCATGATATGTACTCGTCCCGATGTTTCGTATGCTTTAAGCATGACTAGCAGATACCAGGTTGATCCAGGTAAATGTCACTGGATCGCTGTCAAGAATATCCTGAAGTACTTAAGAAGAACTAAGGATACGTTCTTGATTTATTGAGGTGAGGAAGAACTCAATGTAATAGGTTACACTAATGCAAGCTTCCAAATCGACAAGGATGATTTTGGATCGCAATCAGGATATGTGTTTTGCCTAAATGACGGTGTTGTGAGCTGGAAGAGTTCAAAGTAAGAGACAGTAGCCGATTCTACAACTGAAGCTGAGTATATTGCTGCCTCAGATGCAGCAAAGGAGGCCGTTTGGATCAATAATTTCATTTCTGAGCTTGGGGTTATGCCTAGCATTCTAGATCCGATTGAACTCTATTATGACAACACTGGAGCCATCACCTTGGCTAAGGAACCCAGATCTCACCAGCAATCCAAACACATACTTCGGTTTTAATTCATCCGAGAAATCGTTGAAAGATGAGATGTGAAAATATGCAAAGTACCAACTGATGATAATGTATCTGCCCGCTAACGAAACCAATGTCATAGCAGAAGGATGATCGTCATTCTAGATCTTTAGGCATTAAATACATGTCTGATTGGTCTTAGTGCAAGTGGGAGATTTGTTGAGATATGCCCTAAGATAATTATTAGATAATTGATTTTGGCATACACTGTAATAAGATTTTTCATTAATGGCAATTCATTATTATATATTATTCCAGTGTTTGTGTAATATGAATATATATATATATATATATATATTAATGTCCTTAGAATAATATTGTATTATTCTTAAATATTGTCTCTTGTCAAGTATTATAATGAATTAGGATAATGATAATGCATTGAGACTAGTATGTGTTGATTGATGAATTTGTTCATGGATATGAGATATCGAATCAACACATAGGTACATGTTAGAGAACTATGTACTGGACAGACCCACCATGAGAATGCTACATGGATTGTTATATAAATGTCATAAGCAATTCTCATAGTGATAATAGTGTATGTAATTCTTATGACTTGAGATCACCAGAGATCCCAACATAAGGAGTTGTGTATCTTGATATTGTAACAACGTTACTTGTAACTGGGTAAACTATAAAGATAATCATTGGATATACTACGAATTATGTAGAGGGATTGTGATATCCCCGAAATGATTATGTGCTTTTAAAAATTAATTATGTTATGAAGATTATGGTATTAATTCATTTGGGTTGAATTAATAATATTGGGGAAATGCGTTTCAGGGTGCATGTGATATATGTTGGGAATTTGGGTTATGGCATGATTATTTGGGGTGGATGTTGTTTGTTTTGGGTAAAGCATGTTTAATTGGAATTTGAAGTATTTTATTGATTAAATACTATAAAATATCATGTGAGGATATTTTAATACATCGTGCTAAATACCGGGACCAAAACATAATACATCACACCACCCACTACCCAACTACCCCCCTCAACCCATACCTTCCCTGCTCCACCCATACCTTTTCCCCACTCTCCCACCACACCTTCTCATCTCAGAATTCCTGCCCTTCTTTCACCCAAAAATCGTCGAACATACCAGCTGCATGTAGGAGGAGAGATTTGATGATTTGTTGACCAAATTCTTGCAAGAAAAGAGGAGCAAAAGTGGTAAGGGACCATGTAATTTCTGGGTTTAAATTCTTGTGAAGGTTGAGTTTTTATTGGTGTAAAAATGGCATGTTTAGTAGCCTTTTGTGTGATGCTTGTTATGGGTAGCCACATGGTAGTATATTGGTGTATGTTGCATATTAACTTGTTGGGGGATGATGATTTATGGTGTATTTTATGATAGCTTTAGGTATGTGTTTGAAAATGGCATTTGTTCGCGATTTGCAGGTATTGGCGATCGATCGGTGCTTTTTCCCGCTCGATCGCGAGCACTAGGTGCGAGGCAGAACACTTCAGCAATCGATCGCGAGTTTGGCGCGATCGATCGGTGAAGCCGCGATCGATCGGCACAACATCAACGATCGATCGCGGAAGGCAGAATTTTGAATGTTGAGGCAGTAGCATCTCACGATCGATCGGGGCATATTGGCGATCGATCGCGAGAAGCCAAAACATGTATTTTTAATTGTTTTGTGGGATTTTTTTTTATATTGGGCTATTATTGACATCTAATATTGTGTTGTACACTTGTGTAGAGCCATCACATGTAGCCACACAACGCAGGGGATAGAGCCCTGCAACTGAAGATATTTTGGAAAGGTACGTAAGCGACGTACGGGCACCCAACGGTAACGTGTATTATATGTTTATTATTTGACATGCGATAAATGCAAGTTTGTGCATTATGAGTGCGATACATGTTGTTATGCATTGTTGTTGCATATGTATGATGTGGAACATTGGGTGAGTATTCCACGAGTCACGGTTATCACAGTGATGATTTTAATGCTTACCGCTATAATACCGCTAAAAATGTGGAGCGAGGGGTGTAGGTCCGCTTGCACATGGAGGCGAGGTTTACCATACGAAGCGAGGATAGAAATACCGCTTGTATGAAGAAGCGAGGGAGGGGAGGACCGCTTATTCTAAAGTTATGAAGCGAGGGGCATTAAAATACACTGATGATAAACTGACTAAGGATTGAAGTAAAGATTTAAGAAGTGAAGTTATGTCATGACATTTATTTAAAGAAACCATAATATCATATATTGATTTGATTATGAGTTATGGTACAGGGACAACCAAAATGGGTGTTTTAAATGCATTGAAAATTCAGGAAGTATCATATGCCTATGATTTATGCATTTATGCTTTACATTCATATTATGATTGATATGAACTATGATGTGCTCATGTGTTGGGGGTTGTCTTTGTAGGTGCTTTTGACATGGAGAACTAGGGTTGGGGTTGATACGCTGAGCTGTAAGGAGTGCTACAGGATTAGCAGAACAGAATTTTCCTTTTTGTATAGTTTCTACAAAGAGTAGAGTAAAGCTATAATTTGGTACCTTTTGTTAGGAATATGTATAATTCCTTTTGAACTTTTGGTATTGTAATCTCTTAAGCTCAGGATTATCAACACGGCCTAATACTCTGATTTATGAATGATTAGTTCTCTTAATTGCACTTAGAATCTTGTTTAGATAACGGGGTCTCACAGGGATGTTGAGTGATCAAGATAGATTTTGTCCCTCCTATATAACAGGAAAAGTGTTTGGGCCCTTGATCAAGTGAGACTAACATGCATGGACATGCTCGAATGTGTCGATATGTGATATCGAGCTTATTCATTTATTCTAGTCTACTCAGGGATCAAGAAATAAAAGATTGAACTATACGAGTATGACTTATTCCATGACTCGTGTTTAGTCTAAATAACTTGGACAAATGGATTAAGTTACATGGTGAATATTATCACATGCCTTACGTAATGTTGAGTCAATAACATTCTTGCAACTTGGGTAGCCTTGATGTGTTGCTAGATATAGCTCATTGCTTGTGACATAAAATAAGATTTTATGTCACTGCCAACGTTGCAAGATCCTAACGGGTCACACTAAAGATTAAATCGATAAAGGGAGATAAAATTCATTGAATGAATTAAATTGATTAGGAAGAGTCATAATCATAAAATAATATATATATATATATACATATATTTATATATATATATATATATTAATATGCAAGATACATATACGGATTAAGAGGTATATGGGCTAAGGTTTTTCGGAAAAACCCTATTTCTTATTTGACGCCTCATATATATATATATATATATATATATATATATATATATATATATATATATATATATATACATTTGTATGTTAGGGTTTAGGTCAGATTGTAATTTCATATTATCAAACTCATACCATTCGAATAGGGTGAAGCCGTCACCTCTTTCTTTCGGTTGAATTATCAAGTCTAGCATATTGATAACTTCAACATCCATTATCGATTCGATCGTGTGGATACCGTAGAGGCAAAGCTGTGTAGTTTTGCTAGACGACTCGTGGACCTTGTGGACGTTATTCTGCATCAAACACGCTACAAAGGTATAACTCTAATTACCCGATATGGTTTCTTCGTATAAATCCTCGGTTGGAATCTTATATTTTGTTTTATTCCGCTGCGTTTGCTCATCGGATTTCTTACAAATGGTTATGCGTTTACCATTGGGAATGCTGATGTGTCATAACGAAGCAAGGGAAGTTCTCTAAACAAAAAGTGTGTAGCTCAATCCACAATGAAATCAGAGTTCATAGCGCTTGATAAAGCGGAGATGTAAGGACACTAGTTCCTTAAGTGCGGATTAAAGGCGTAAATAGAGCTATCATGCATAAACAGAGTATAAAAAGATTCATGTTGATGCCTTGAGCTATTAGATTACAGTGCCAAAATAACGTTTCAAAAGGGATTAATTACATTCACAACTAATTGATGTTAATCCTATAGATTTACACTACGCGTAGAGTAGAGACTATACAAAAGAATGTGCCTGCTACCAAGAGCACTCCTCACTAGCTCACCGCATCAAACCGCCTTAGCCAGTCCGCCCAAAAGTACCTACAGGAACAACCCCAAAACCATGAGCATGTATATAAATCATATTCACAATAATATGATTGTAATTCAAATGCATGAACAGTAAATACGATTCACTTCCTGTATTTAATACATTTAAAAGCTCCCTTGTTTGTCCCTGTACCACAATCATAACCAATGGATTATAATACCAATAATGTATGTCATGACATGCACTCATTCCATGTATACCAATGGCCAGTTCCAGTCTTATTATATCAGTGGCATAATACACATCGCGTTTACATGAAAGCGGCATTAATACCCCTCGCTTCGACATATTAGCGGCATAATATCCCTCGCAATAATATGACAGCGGCATTATTCTTCGCTTCGACATATTTGCTCCAAATATTCTTCATCGATATAATATGACAGCGGCAAGTATTCTATCATCGCTTCGACATGAAGGCGGCAAGTATTCTTCATCACTGGAATATAATCTCGACTCACAATCACATGCACCAACGCATCCAATATACACATGCAACCATAATGCATATCCAAACCATGTATGCAACAATAATGCATAAGACCATGTATGCAACCATAAGGCATAACCAAATTCAACATGTAAAATATGTTTTACCGTCCGATGCCCGTACGTCTCACTACGTACCTTAGTCCCAAAATGTGTTGTGTCGTGTACTTTATCTCCTAAGCTGTGTGGCCACATGGGATGGTTCTACACATTCACACAAACCAATATTAGGAGCCAATAATAGTCCAATATCAAAAATTCCACAAAATTGTCCAAAACACATTTTTTTGTGTCTCGCGATCGATCGCCGCGAAAGGCCGATCGATCGCGAGACCTCTCTGCCCGCTACCAAAATTTTCAGTCTCTGGCGATTGATCGCCCAAAAGTGGCTATCGATCGCCAGCCACAGCAAACGCGCACTGCCCGCGCGCGATCGATCGCCAGAAACGGGCGATTGATCGCCGATGTCTGTTCCTCGAAAAATCACCATTTTTGCTCCAAATTTTCTTCCCAAACCATACCAACACTTATACCTTCAAACCAACAACATAAAAACATTGTAAACCTTCAAAATACACCTTAAAACAACCAAAGATTCAACACCCAACCAAAACAACACCAACCAAAAACAAACACATTTCCAAATCAACCAAAACCATTTTAAACCCAAACCAAACACTATAAAAACAACAAGGAGGTATCCATACCTCTTGGGGACTCCAAAACATACCAATAATCTCACAAACAAGACTTTTGCAAAGATTTCCCCTCCACTTTTTAAGCCAAAACGAAAATGGAGAAGGGTTAGGGTTGGGAGAGTGATTTGGGGGTTTTAATAAAGTGATGGTAAGGTGGGGTAGTGGGGTTAAAAAAAAGGGGTTAATTAAAATTGTACCCCAACAATTACCATGATGTATAAAATACCCCAACATGATATTTTAAAAGCATTTCACCAAAATGCACCAAAATCTCAATTAAATACATGTTTCATCAAATAATTATCAACCATCACATTTAACCCATGATAACACCCAATTACCCAACATGCATAACATGCACCCTGAAATGCTCTACTGGGTCACGCCTACCATGTGACTAAGCATTTCATCAAGATAATTAATTCCAACACATAATTTAATTATCACCAAAAATAATCACATAAACATAATTAATGCCCAAATTGCATATAATTATTTCGGGGATATCACAACACTCCCCCACTTATAAGATTTCGACCCCGAAATCGCATGCACTTACCAAACGAAACTAAACATAAATCATAATTATTTTGGGTAGTGCTGCACCATATGCCGCTCCATCTCCCACGTGGCCTCCTCGACACCCCTGCGATCCCACTGAACCTTGACCATCGGTATCACTTTGTTCCGAAGCCTGCGATCAGCCCTATCCAGAATCCTGACTGGCCGTTCCTCATAGGACACATCAGAATCTAACTGCACCTCAGAAGGCTGCAACACATGTGAGAGATCCGGCTCATATTTCCGCAACATAGATACGTGGAATACGTCGTGAATACCAGATAACGACTGTGGCAAGGCCAAACGGTAAGCCAAGGTACCGATGCGTTGTAAAATCTCATACGGTCCAACATACCTTGGAGACAATTTCCCACGCATACCAAACGTACCACACCTCAGAAAGGTGAGATCTTCAAAAAGACCCTGTCTCCCAACTGAAACTCCAACGGTATCCGCCGTTTATTCGCATAGGCTGCCTGCCTGTCCTGGGCTGCCTTCATTCTCTGACGGATAACCTTTATCTTATCCTCCATTTCCCGAAAATCAGTTTGGGTCCTCCCACTGCTTTACTGGTCAAGTCATCCTAGTACAATGGCGACCTACAACGCCTACCATAAAGAGCCTCGAACGGAGCCATCTAAATACTCGCCTGATAGTTGTTGTTGTATGAGAACTCTGCCAAGGCCAATGAATCTTGCCATGAGGCATCAAACTCTAATACACAAGCCCGTAGCATGTCCTCGAGCGTCTATATAGTACGCTCGGTCTGACCGTCCATCTAGAGATGATATGCCGTACTCAACCTCACCTCAGTACCCAAAGCCGACTGTAAACCTCCCCAGAAATGAGATGTAAACCGTGGATCTCTGTCAGATACAATAGACACTGGAATCCCATGTAGTCTCACTATGTCCCGGACATACAATTGAGCCATCCTCAAGTATGTGTACGTCATACTGTAGGGAATGAAATGAGCTACCTTCGTCAGCCTATCAATGATCACCCAAATGGCATCACAACCCGAAGTAGTCCTCGACAAGTGGGTCACAAATGTCATAGATATGTGCTCCCACTTCCATTCCGGTATCTCTAAGCTCCTCAGCTCGGCACCAGGTCTCTGCCTCTCTGCCTTAACCTGCTGACAGATCAAACACCTCTTAACAAAAGCGATCACATCATGCTTCATCCGTTTCCACCAGAACTGATCACATAGGTCCTTATACATTTTTCTCCCGCCTGGGTGGATATTAAATCGGCTACTATGAGCTCGCTCCAAGATCCCTCTACGCAACTCCGGCGTACTCGGAACCACCCAACGGTCACCCAATCTCAAGGATCCGTCCTCAACCACTCTGAACTTCGATGGCTGACCAAGATGTACTAATGATGACCATCTTTGAATCTCATCATCTGACTTCTGAGCTCTCCTGATATTCTCATAGATATCTGGCTCGGCTAATAAGGTCGATACATACACTGATGATGTATCTACGAAGTCATAGCCCAGATGGCAATAGGAAGTCATCATGGCTGACAAATGCATGACATCCTCAGCAGTACCCTTCACCTTCCGACTCAAGGCGTCTGCTGTCAAGTTTGCTTTCCCCGGATGGTACTCTATTTCACAGTCATAGTCCTTGAGTAAATCCTCCACCTCCTCTGACGCATATTAAATTCCGCCTGAGTAAATAAGAATTTCAGGCTCTTATGATCCGTATATATGGTAAAGATGTACCATACAGATAATGCCTCCAAATCTTCAGGGAAAATATAATAGCCGCCAACTCCAAGTCATGGACTGGATATCTAGTCTCATGCGGCTTCAACTGCCTCGATGCATAAGCTACTACATGCTTATCTTGCATCAATACACATCCCAAGCCCTGTAGCGATGCATCAGTGTATAGAACAAACCTCTTGTTCTCCGTGGGAATCACCAATACCGGCGCAGTCGTCAATCGATGCTTCAACTCTTGGAAGCTCTCAGCAACGGCTTAGCAATCTTAGAAAATCCTTCGACGAAGCGTCGATAATAGCCAGGCAAGCCAAGAAAACTCCGTATCTCGGGCACAGAAGTGGGTGCAACCCACTCCATCACAGCCTCAATCTTCCTGAAATCCACTGATATACCACTGCTGGATATGACATGCCCCAGAAACACTACACTGCTCAACCAAAACTCACACTTGCTGAGCTTGGCATATAATTGGTGATCTCTGAGGATCTGGAGCACTGTTCTCAAGTGTTTCACGTGCTCTTCCTCGCTCCTAGAGTAGATGAGTATGTCGTCAATATTCACAATGACTAACTGGTCCAAATAGGGTTGGAACACCCTGTTCATCAAACTCATAAAGACAGCCGGGGCGTTCGTCACACCGAACGGCATAACTAAGAACTTGTAGTGCCCATAACGAGTCCGAAATGCTGTCTTCTGCACATCCTCCTCTCTGACTCGTATCTGATGGTAACGTGACCTCAAGTCAATCTTGCTATAAAGCTTAGTACCCTGCAACTGATCAAATAAGTCATCAATACTTGGGAGAGGATACTTGTTCTTTACCGTGGCCTTATTCAGTTGCCGGTAATCGATGCACAAACGCATCGAACCATGCTTCTTCTTCAAAAAAAGAACCGGTGCGCCCCAAGGCAATACGTTAGGGCGTATATATCCTTTATCAAGGAGTTCCTGTAGTTGCTCCTTCAACTCCCTTAACTCTGCCGGTGCCATCCTGTAAGGGGCACGAGAAATAGCGGATGTCCCCGGTAACAACTCAATCCCAAACTCGACTTCCCTAGCCGGTGGGAATCCTCGAATCTCCTCCGGGAACACATCAGAAAATTTTGCTACCACTGGTACATCCTCAACTCTTAACTCTTTACTCTTTCCCGTCGTGTCCATGACATAAATAAGATAGCCTGTGTGTCCACGTTCCAATAATTGGGACATTTTGATTGCCGAAATCAACAAAATCTTTGCACGAGAACTGTTCCCATAGAAAGTCCACTGAATCCCCAAATCAGATCTGAACCGAACTGTCCTCTGTCGACAATCCACCACTGCCTGATATCTGTTCAAAATGTCGATGCCTACAATGCAGTCGAAGTCTGACATACCCAATACAATCAAATCCGACTTTATCTCATTGCCCTCAAAATAAATGAGGCAGTCCATCAGAAACTGATCAGCAATAACTTTCCTTCCGGTGGGTGTCGAGACCAATAAAGACATGGGTAACGGAGACGTGCACATATGATGTCTCGCCACAAAATCCGCAGACACAAAGGAGTGCGAAGCATCTGTGTCTATCAAAGGCGGAATATGTAAATAAAAGGCACGTACCAGCTATCACATCCTCTGGAGCTGCATCGGCCTGCTCCCTGGTCAGTGCATAGACCTGTCCCTGAGGTGGCCTCATCGCCTCCCTCCCATAAGTCGAGGTACCCTCAGTTGCCTCTGCTGTACCGTCCCACTAGAAAATCTCCCTCGACCTTCCCTAAGATCCATCTGTCCTTCCCGATTGGGACAACGTCGAGCAAGGTGGCCCAGCTTGCCACATATGTAGCACGCAGAACAATCACGCATCAAATGCGGCCCTCCGCAAAAGTGACACTTAACATCCCCAACTCTACTAGCTTGAGTTGGTCCCCCAAATGCACCACCCCTCTGGTCCCCTTGCTTCCGGTTATCCGGCCGCTTTCCGCTAAACCGGGAAAAAGAAGAAGTCCCACGTGACTTAAAAGATCCTCCCTCAGATTCTCAGATGTAGATCTTTGTGATGGAACTGGTGGCGCACGGCATCAGTATAAGCACTCACCCCTATCTCTGCCAACTCCGCTCTAACAAGCGCATCATCAAAAGATGTCGGGTTATTGGAAATAACCCGGTCAAATAGTTTCGGTCGTAGCCCCTTCAAAAAGTGCCTCATCTTGGCATGCCCGTTTGTTGCAATATGGGGAACATACCTCAACAATGATGAGTAATGCATGGCATAGTCCGAGATTGTCATGTTCCCTTGTTTCAAGCTCGTGAATTCGTCCTCCTTTGTTTGCCTAGCCGCAGCAGAGAAGTACCGGTTTAGAAACCGGGTTCTGAATAAGGTCCAGTCAATCACCATACCTTGAGCCCTCAACTCCATCACAGTCGTCTTCCACCACATGGAAGACTTCTTCGCTAGTTGGAACTCCGCTAGCCTCAACCAAGCCGTCCTAGCACAAGGCGTGGACACAAATATCTGTTCCAGTCTCTCTAGCCACTCTTCGGCCTCTTCCTCTGTCTCTGTCCCCTCAAACATGGGCGGGTGGAAAGTCAGAAACTGGGTCAGACTAAGCTCCCCACGCAACAACAACTGTGCCACTGGTTCCACTCCCACAGCCGGTGGAGGTAAAGGATTTGTCTGAGCTATGCTTGCATTAACGCTTCCAACGTCCCCTACCTCTTCATTGAGGTTTCCCAAATTCATAGCCGTCATGCTGTAACACAAGGGTTAACAACAATTCCAAACAATAGATATACTACACCTTAGATAATATGAATGACAATAAGCATGTTAGTATAACAATTGTATATACAAATATGCGCCACAAGCATAAACATGCCCAAATATAAACACCTAGCCAACAATCCTAAGGCTACCCTCACTCGTTCCTGGGTTCTCTAACCACTGTTCTGATACCACTAATGTAAGGACCCTAGTTCCTTAAGTGCGGATTAAAGGCGTAAATAGAGCTATCATGCATAAACAGAGTATAAAAAGATTCGTGTTGATGCCTTGAGCTATTAGATTACAGTGCCAAAATAAAGTTCCAAAAGGGATTAATTACATTCCCAACTAATGAATGTTAATCATATAGCTTTACACTACTCGTAGAGTAGAGACTATACAAAAGAATGTGCCTGCTACCAAGAGCACTCCTCACTAGCTCACCGCATCAACCCGCCTTAGCCCGTCCACCCAAAAGTACCTACAGGAACAACCCCAAAACCATGAGCATGTATATAAATCATATTCACAATAATATGATTGTAATTCAAATGCATGAACCGTAAAGATGATTCACTTCCTGTATTTAATACATTTAAAAGCTCCCTTGTTTGTCCTTGTACCACAATCATAATCAATGGATTATAATACCAATATATGTCATGACATGCACTCATTCCATGTATACCAATGGCCAGTTCCAGTCTTATTATATCAGTGGCATAATACCTCTCGTGTTTACATAACAGCGGCATTAATACCCCTCGCTTCGACATATTAGCGGCATAATATCCCTCACAATAATATGACAGCGGCATTATCCTTCGCTTCGACATATTTGCGGCAAATATTCTTCATCGCTATAACATGACAGCGGCAAGTATTCTATCATCGCTTCGACATGAAGGCGGCATGTATTCTTCATCACTGGAATATAATCTCGACTCACAATCACATGCACCAATGCATCCAATATACACATGCAACCATAATACATATCCAAACTATGTATGCAACCATAATGCATAACTAAGACCATGTATGCAACCATAATGCATAGCCAAATTCAACATGTAAAATATGTTTTACCGTCCGATGCCCGTACGTCTCACTATGTACCTTAGTCCCAAAATGTGTTGTGTCGTGGACTTTTTTTGTGTCTCGCGATCGATCGCCGCGAAGGGCCGATCGATCGCGAGACCTCTCTGCCCGCTGCCAAAATTTTCAATCTCTGGCGATCGATCGCCACATTTGGCGCGATCGATCGCCAGCCTCACCGCTCGATCGCCCAAAAGTGGCGATAGATCGCCAGCCACAGCAAACGCGCAATGCCCGCGCGCAATCGCCGCGATCGATCGCCGATGTCTGTTCCTCGAAAAATCACCATTTTTGCTCCAAATTTTCTTCCCAAACCATACCAACACTTATACCTTCAAACCAACAACATAAAAACATTGTAAACCTTCAAAATACACCTTAAAACAACCAAAGATTCAACACCCAACCAAAACAACACCAACCAAAAACAAACCCATTTCCAAATCAACCAAAACCATTTCAAACCCAAACCAAACACTATAAAAACAACAAGGAGGTATCCATACCTCTTGGGGACTCCAAATCCTACCAATAATCTCACAAACAAGACTTTTGCAAGGATTTCCCCTCCACTTTTTAAGCCAAAACGAAAATGGAGAAGGGTTAGGGTTGGGAGAGTGATTTGGGGGTTTTAATAAAGTGATGGTAAGGTGGGGTAGTGGGGTTGAAAAAAAGAGGTTAATTAAAATTGTACCCTAACAATTACCATGATGTATAAAATACCCCAACATGATATTTTAAAAACATTTCACCAAAATGCACCAAAATCTCAATTAAATACATGTTTCACCAAATAATTATCAACCATCACATTTAACCCATGATACACCCAATTACCCAACATGCATAGCATGCACCCTGAAATGCTCTACCGGGTCACGCCTACCATGTGACTAAGCATTTCATCAAGATAATTAATTCCAACATATAATTTAATTATCACAAAAAATAATCACATAAACATAATTAATGCCCAAATTGCATATAATTATTTCGGGGATATCACAGGAGAAGAAGCTGGATGGTTTCTAAGTTTTTGTTAAGTGAAAATTTCTTGTCGAGAAAATAATGTGTACTTGAATTTAAAATTATTATGATAGTGAAACACCTATAATGAAGTCACAAAATAAGAATTATACGTCTCATGCGTTGAAGACATGATACCATGTGGCAAAGTGACCTCTAGTAGCATATTCTTAATTGGTCACGTGAGAAAAGTAGTGGATCCACTTATGGAAGGTTAACCGGAAGATTACATGAATTATCTACCGAGGGGAATGAGATTAAACACCCCAAAATTAAAATATTGTAGTAGATACACAACCTAATTGACTGAAAATCCCAAGATCTAGGTTCAAAAGATACAACCAAATTGCGATATTGGAGAAACACCTTGGAAGAATAAATCCAACCCATTCCTATGATAAGATGTGTAACCTACAAAATAAGTACGAGGATAGATAAATGCCTTTAATGATTCTTAGAACATATAAATAAATATGTTGGAGTATAGCAGGATGCTCTTTTAGAAGATCACCTAATTTGGAATAACACTTACGAAACCAAGCGTGGTCCAAGATCGGAATGGATACAACCGTGAGAAACCAATACAAATGTTAGAATTGTTATAGTGTGGGTTCAATTGTATTGGTTTACACCAATCACTAAATAATTTAAGACTATAAATTCACTATTAAGACAAGTAGATACGAATGAATACCACTGCTGAAGGTTCAAAGCCGCAAGCTACCTATCCAGATGCTATAATAGTTAGCTAAAAGCACTCTTCATATAGCATATGCATTCATACATCAATTTAATTCATATGGAGATTGTTGGAAAATATGCTTAATGAATTGAAATTAAGCATAGATGAGTTGAAAAATTGAATGAAAGAAAAAACTCGGAACAATGGAAAAACGTTGATCCCGAACGTGGCGTGAACACGCCATTTGTGCTGTCCAGTTCTGCCTGGGATCAAGGGTGGCATGTTCACGCCTCCCTGATGGCGTGAACATGCTACCTATCATGTCTTGGAGTATCCCAGGCAGTAGGGAAGCGCGGTCATGCATCCCAAGCGGCGTGAACACGTCTATTAACGTTTTCTAATAGGTTTTCGCACCCTTTGGCATTTTGCTGCAATTTTTCATGTGAAGTTACAACAAAATCATGTGTTTTGGTGATGTCTATTGGAATAGTATATATAGAACAACCCCCTTTGAGTTTATATATACATTTTGAAGATCAAACAAAAGATTAAAGTACAAAATTATGTGCATTTTGTTCATTTTCATATCTTATTTGAGTACCTTTAAACCTTTTGTGGTTTAAGGATTCATGATTTATAGTGCTACTATCACGAATCATAGTGGTCGTTTCTTGGGAAACGAATTGTCATCGAATGAGCAACAAAGGCGGACAATGTCGTTTTAAGGACAAAAAATTGAACTCTTGTCTCACATTCATCCTTAAAAGCCATTGTATTACTTTGCTTGTTATTAGCCCAAAGATACATACACAAAAATTTGTATTCCTATATAATGTCGGGTACCCGATGCTACCCGAAAAGTTTCCGTTACCCTACATTCGGATAGTTTACTATTTCTGTGCGGGTATTAAAAACTACCCAATATTTTTGATACCCAACCCGAAACAGCCCGATGTAATGCCCACTCCGCAATCTGTTAAAATGTGTATCAATCATGTAGTTTGACTTTGTATAATATATTTTAATTTCATTTTAAAAATATAGTGTTCCCATTCAGACTTAAATCGATCGATCCAGATTTTTGAATCGGTTGAATTTAGAGTCGGAGCTTACCTCTTGATAGTATATTCATGGAGACATTCTTTTTAATGAAGTTATTTTAACAAGTATAAAATTTAATAAAAATAAAAGGTAATTTCAATTTTAAAATTTTAGGGTTCACTCCCTAAGTCGCGTAATTGCCATACATCCCTTCACGCAATGGCGCCCGACCACGAACTATCGTACTGAGTACTTGTGCGGAGATTTAGGATGCACTAAGTTTTATTAAGTCGTGCACTGCAGCTTTGTCGTGATCAGTCGCATTGAGTGCGTGTGTGGTGCTTTATAATTAAGTTTTATTAAGTCGCTTATTAAGTTTACTAAGTCGTAACTTAAATGTAAGACATTCTTAATTCTTCGAAAATAATATAATTCATTTTTAATAAATTCATACTATTACAAAAATGTTGTAACATATATGTAATATTTAGTTTTATTTTTGGAATTCATTATCTTATGACCAAATAATAATTCGATATATATATATATATATATATATATATATATATATATATATATATTAAGGCGCATCCACACTCGAATATATATATATATATATATATTAAGGCGCATCCACACTCGAATATTTTGCAAATTGGCACACTCGTATATCTGCACCCATATCATATGACTTAGTTCACTATTTCACTCCATGAAAAAACGGATCTGGCCTATTTTGACTCATCTTCACTCCATGGAAAAGCAAATAATTTATAGGCTGAATGCGTGAACTTTGTAGTTGCTAAAACGAAAGTCGAACCATACATAGAAACAACTCCTAGTTGTTATAGCTTTAAAATAATACGGTACTGTTTGTTTGAATGAAAGGATTCAATGTCTGCTGATATTAAATTTCAGAAAATATCCATTTAATTACTTGAATCATTTTCAAATTTATATTTGTAAGACACTTTAGCTTTTCAGTCAACTTTTATAATAATAATAATAATAATAATAATAATAATAATAATATGCCAATGTTAATCACGCCCGATTTCAAAATTTAATTGTTCAAAATAATTTGAAAACCAATTTTCGTTTTAAATTATGCAATTCATAATGCACCATGGAAATTCTCAATGTCGTAGTTAAATGGTCAAAGTAAGCCACAATTTCTCCCCCAAATCACATTAAATTTTATTTAATTAATAAAAGAACAAGAAATTAGTGTGGTAATCTACATTTATCAAGTATGTGCATTTATCAAGTATGTGAAACAAAGTCAACTAAATGAATTGAGGTTTGAATCAAAAGATGCATGTCACATATCATAATTAATGTTCGTGCACCAATAATATTTGTAGTGATTCTTTATTTTGAGTATTAGAACATCACCAACGGCTGCTCTGTAATAGCATAAACGCTATTTTATCGTGAAAAATCTACTCCAATGATGCGCTATATGTTGCACCATTTGGTGTATTGCTACAGTGCTGCACCAAATTAGCATCAAATTTGGTACAGCACTGTAGCAACAATATCCTTATTTTATTTTATTTTTTTAAATTAATTGTATTATTATTTTAATTAATTAATTAAATTGAATTACTTATTAAATTTAATTATCTAAATAAATTGTAATAGATAATTGATTGAATAAAATAATTGTTACAAACAAAATTGAAAGGAATATTGTAAGGAATATTCCTTTTGGTATAAAATTTAAAGTAGATGTGTTGGAGATGAGTTTTGTGTTTGGTGCAGAAATTACACTATTTTGATGGAAAATCTGCGCTAAAATGAAGTAATGGGTTGGAGATGACCTTAGATGTGATATCCCTGAAATAATTATGTGCATTTGGGCCATTAATTATGTTTATGTGATTAATACGGTGCTAAATTATTTATGGTGGTGAAATGTATAGTTATGCGGTGGGCATGACCTGGTAGTACATTTAAGGGTGCACGTGATGCATGTTGTGGAATTTGGGTTTTGGCATGGTTTATTTGAGGTGGGTGTTAATTATTTTGAAAAGCATGTTTAATTTGGGTTATGGTGCATTTATTGGTAAATGCTTTTAAAATATCATATTGATATATTTTACAACATCATGCTAATTTTTGGGGGCATGTTTTAACTAAACCCCCTACCACCCCTTTTACCCTCATTATTCCCATCACTCTTTACCCAAAACACTCAAACCCTTTCCCCAAACCCACTAAATCGATCAACACAAGGGAAGAGGGGGAAACTTTGGAAAGCTTGTAAATCTTTGATTCTTGGTAGGAAATTAAAGCTTAAGGGGTAAGGAACCTTTCTTGTGAAGCTTTGGATTTGTTTTAGTTGGGTTTTGAGTTTGTATTTTAGGGAAGAAAATGAGTTTGTTTTGGTATTTGTTGTTTGTTGGTGGGTTATGGGTTTTCATGTGTTATATGTGAGTTTTATGGAGTTTAAATGGTGTTGGATTGATGAGGTGATTTGGTTTGTGGTATGTGTTGTTGTAGCATGAACTTAATGCTCAACAATGGTGTTTTTCGCGTTTACAGGACGCGGCGATCGATCGCCGAAAATGGGCGATCAATCGCGAAGTCAGTACCGGGCAGAGGCGTTTGGCGACCGATCGCCAAGTTGGGGCGATCGATCGGTGAGTCTAGCGATCGATAGCCCCAAACTTGGCGATCGATCGCTGATTACAGAATTTTGGAGATTTGGGCAATGGGATCTCGCGATCGGTCGGGGCTTGATGGCGATCGATGGCGAGATGCCAAATTTTGAGTTTTTGGTTATTTTGATGGGATTTTGGTATTTGACTATTATTTGACTTCTAATATTGGATTGTGTGGTTGTGTAGAGCCTTCCCAGGTGGCACCACAACAAAGGAGATAAAGTCTTACAACATTTCCACTTTTGGAAGAAAGGTGCGTAGTGAGACGTACATGCATCGGATGGTAAAATGTATTTTTACGTATTGGATTATACATTATGGTTGCACACATATTGGATTATGCATTATGGTTGCATATAATATTGAATGCATTGGTGCATGTTATTATAAGTCGAGGTTATATTCCAGTGATGAAGAATACTTGCCGCCTTCATGTCGAAGCGATGATAGAATACTTGCCGCTGGCATATTATAGCGATGAAGAATATTTGCCCCAAATATGTCGAAGTGAAGGATAATGCCGCTGTCATATTATCGCGAGGGATATTATGCCGCTAATATGTCGAAGCAAGAGGTATTAATGCCGTTGTCATGTCAACGCGAGGGGTATTATGCCACTGATATAATAAGACTGGAAAATGGTTATCGGTATTGATGGAATGGATGCATGTCATGACATGCATTAATGGTATTATAATCTGTTGATTATGATACAGGGACAACCAAAGGGAGCTTTTAAATGCATAGAATACAAGAAGTGATTTGTATTTACGGTTATGCATTTTATATCATAATCATATTGTTGTGGATATGGTTTATTATATGCTCATGGTTTTGGGGTTGTTCCTGTAGGAGCTTTTTGGCACGGAGGGCTAAGGACCGGGTTGATGCAGTGAGCTTGTGAGGAGTGCTATCGGTATAGAAGGACATGATTATTTTTGGCACTGTAATCCTTAAGCTCGAGGCATCACCAAGAAACTTATACTCTGATTTATGTATGTTTAGCTTTCCTTATGTCTTTAATCCTCACTTAAGGTAGCGAGGACTTACATTAGTGCTATCAGAGCAGTGGTTAGAGAACCCAGGAATGAGTGAATGGTAGACTTAGCAAACATGTTGGCTAGGTGTTCATTTATGAGCATGTTTATGCATGTGGTGCATATCTGTGTATATATTTGTTATACTAACATGCTTAGAATATTGTTGTTCATGTTATCTAACGGTGTAATACATGAATTGTTTCTGGTATTGTTGTTAACCCCTGTATTACAACATGGCAGCCAGAAATCCTGAACAACTTAATGAGGAGGTGGGTGATGTGGGGAGTGTAAATGCTAGTATTGCACAGACTAATCCCCTACCGCCACCTGTGGGCATAGAACCTATTGCACAGCTGTTACTACCTGGAGAGCTGAGTCCGACACAGTTCTTGACCTTCCATCCGCCCTGCTTTGAGGGAACTGAGTCTAGGGAGGAAGCAGAAGAATGGCTGGAGAGGATTGAGCAGTTTTTTGTGTCTGCACCATGTGTTAAGACTGACTGGTTGAGGCTAGCAGGATTTCAGTTGGCCAATAAGTCTTCCATGTGGTGGAAGACGACAGTGATGGAAAGGAGAGCTCAAGAGATATTGGTGGACTGGAGTTTGTTTAGGACCCGGTTCCTGAACCGGTACTTTTTTGCTGCTGCTAGGCAGATGAAGGAAGACGAGTTCACCAATTTAAAGCAGGGTAACATGACTGTTTCGGACTATGGTATGCAGTACTCATCACTGTTGAGGTACGTCCCTCACATTGCTACTAATGGACATGCCAAGATGCAGCATTTTCTGAAAGGCTTGAGGCCGGAACTGTTTGATCGGGTTATCTCCAATAACCACAGCTCCTTTGATGATGCTCTTACCAGAGCAGAGCTAGTAGAGATTGGAGTTAGTGCTTATACAGATACAGCTACTGTACCCCCGCAAGTTCTACCACAGAGGCCAGTATCTGATAACCTGAGGCCTCGAGGGGAATCATTTAAATCTCGTGGAACCTCATTATCTTCCCGATTTAGTGGGAAGCGGACGGATAGCCGGAGACAAAGGGACCGGAGGAGCAATGCATCCACCAATAGAGGGCAAACTCAAACGAGTAGAATTGGAGAAACAAAATGTAATTTCTGTGGAGGACCGCATTTGATGCACGACTGTTAGGCATGTTACAGATGTGGCAAGACGGGCCACATTGATCGGTATTGTCCTAACCGTGAAGGACACATAGATCTTTGGGAAGGCAGGGGGAGATTTACTGGTGGGACAGTACAGCAGAGGCAACCAATGATGCCTCAACAGTCGGGAGGTCGGGCGATGGAGCCACCTCAGGGGCAAGTATATGCTTTGACTAGGGAGTAGGTCGAGGCAGTTCCAGAGGAGGTGATTGCTGGTACGAGTCATTTATTTATGTACCCCCGCTTTTATTTTGATCGATACAGGTGCCTCCCACTCTTTTTTATCTACGGATTTTGTGGAAAGACACCATGTGTGCCTGTCTCCATTGCCCACGCTTCTTATGGTCTCGACACCACTGGGAAGAAGGTGATTGCTGACCGATTACTATCTGACTGCCTCATTTATTTTGACGGTAATGAGCTGAAGACGGATTTGATTGTTCTGGGTATGTCAGATTTTGATTGCATTGTGGGCATCGATGTATTGAACATATATCAGGCAGTGGTTGATTGCCGGCAGAGAACGGTTCGTTTCCGATCTGATCAGGGGATTCAGTGGACAATTTATGGGAACGTTTCTCGTCCGAAGATTCCGTTGATATAGGTTGTTAAAATGTCATGGTTATTGGAACGTGAACATACGGGTTATCTTATTTATAGTATCGATATGGCCGAAAAGAAGAAAGAATTGAGGATTGAAGAGATACCCGTAGTTGCGGAGTTTGCCGACGTGTTTCCGGAGGAAATTCCAGGGTTTCCGTCGAGTAGAGAGGTCGAGTTTGGAATTGAGTTGTTACCAGGAACGTCCGTTATTTCTTGTATCCCTTATAGAATGGCACCGGCAGAGTTAAGGGAACTTAAGGTACAGTTACATGAACTTCTTGACAAGGGATACATACGCCATAGCGTATCGCCTTGGGGTGCACCGATTTTGTTCGTAAAGAAGAAAGATGGTTTGATGCGTTTGTACATCGATTACCGGCAATTGAATAAGGCAATGGTAAAGAACAAGTATCATCTTCCATGGATTGACGATCTGTTTGATCAGTTGTAGGGCACGAAGCTTTATAGCAAGATTGATTTGAGGTCTGGGTACCATCATATTTGGGTCAGAGAGGAGGATTGTTCAGAAGACAGCATTTCGGACTCGATATGGGCACTACGAGTTCTTGGTTATGCCATTCGGAGTGATGAACGCCCCGGCTGTCTTTATGAGTCTGATGAAAAGGGTGTTCCAACAGTATCTTGATCAGGTCATCATTGTGTTCATCGACGACATTCTTATCTATTCTCGGAGTGAGGAGGAGCATGTGAGACATTTGCGGTAGGTGCTCCAGATTCTCAGGAATAATCAATTGTTTGTCAAGCTCAGTAAGTGTGAATTCTGGTTGGACAGTGTGGTGTTTCTGGGGGCATGTCATCTCTAGTGATGGGATATCAGTGGATCCCAGGAAAGTAGAGACAGTGATGAAATGGTCTGCGCCTACTTCTGTACCCGAGATATGGAGCTTTCTTGGTTTGGTCGGGTATTGTCGACGTTTTGTTGAGGGATTCTCGAAGATTGCTAAGTCGTTGACACAGTTGACTCAAAAGAGAATACCATTCTATTGGTCTGAGGCTTATGAGCAGAGCTTCCAAGAGTTGAAGCACCGATTGACGACAACACCTGTATTGGTGATTCCTACGGAGAACAAGAGGTTTGTTCTATATACTGATGTATCACTATAAGGTTTGGGGATGTGTGCTGATGCAGGATAAGCATGTGGTAGCTTATGCATCGAGACAACAGTAGCCACATGAGACCAGATATCCAGTTCATGACTTGGAGTTGACGGCTATCATTTTTACCTTGAAGATTTGGCGACACTACTTGTATGGTACTTCGTTTACAATCTATACGGACCATAAGAGCCCGAAGTTCTTATTCACTCAAGCAGAGCTAAATATGAGGCAGAGGATATGGATGGGCTTGCTCAAGGACTATGATTGTGAAATAGAGTACCATCCCGGAAAGACGAACTTGACAGTGGACGCCTTGAGTCAGGAAGTGAAGTGTATTGCAGAGGATATCATGTATTTATCAGCTATGTTGACTTCCTACTGTCATCTGGGCTATGACTTGATGTGGATACATCACCGGTACGTGTATCAACTTTATTAGAAGAGCCAGATATTTTTCAGAATATCAGGAAAGCTCGGAAGTTAGACAATGAGATTCAGATGTGGTTAGCATTGGTGTGTCTTGGACAACCATCGAAGTTCTGAGTGGTTGACGACGGTTCTTTGAGACTTGGTAACCGTTGGGTAGTTCCGAGTACGCCGGAGTTGCGTCGAGTGATCTTACACCGAGCTCATAGCAGCAGACTTAGTATCCACCCAAGCGGGAGGAAGATGTATAAGGACTTATGTGACCAATTTTGGTGGAAGCGGATGAAACGGGATGTTATCACTTTCTTTAAGAAGTGTTTGATTTGTCAATAGGTGAAGGCAGAAAGGCAGAGGCCTGGAGGCGAGCTAAAATCTTGGAGATACCTGAATGGAAGTGGGAACACATATCCATGGACTTCGTGACCCACTTGCCGAGGACTGCTTCAGGGTTTGATGCGATTTGGGTGATCGTGGATAGACTGATGAAGGTAGCTCACTTTATACCGTACAGTA
Source organism: Haberlea rhodopensis (assembly GCA_907163345.1). NCBI lineage: Eukaryota > Viridiplantae > Streptophyta > Magnoliopsida > Lamiales > Gesneriaceae > Haberlea > Haberlea rhodopensis. The sequence continues at coordinate 268,907 of CAJQUN010000472.1, read as the reverse complement.
TGACATTCACATACTTGAGGATGGCTCAGTTGTATGTCTGGGATGTGGTGAGATTACACGGGATTCCAATTTCTATTGTGTCTGACCGAGATCCGTGGTTTACATCTCACTCGAGGACATGTTACGGACCTGTGTCTTGGAGTTTGATACTTCATTGCAGGATTCAGTGGCATTGGTAGAATTCTCGTACAACAATAGCTATCACGCGAGCATTCAGATGGCCCCATTTGAGGCTCTTTATGGTCGACGTTGTAGGTCATCATTGTACTGGGATGACTTGGCTAGTAAATCGATCGAGGACCCGAGTTGGTCCGGGAGATGGAAGAGAAAATAAAGGTGATCTGGCAAAAAATGAAGGCAGCTCAGGATAGGCAGGCAGCCTATGCAAATAAATGGCGGCGACCGTTGGAATTCCAGTTGGGAGATAAGGTCTTTTTGAAGATCTCACCTTTCATATGTATGGTACGGTTTCGAATGCGGGGGAAATTATCTCCGAGGTATGTTGGGTCGTTTGAGATCTTGCAGCAGATTTGTGATGTCCCCGAAATGATTAATTGTGTTTAAGGCATTAATTGTGTTCATATGATTAAATATGATTAATTATGGTGGTAATTGCCTTGTGTGTTAGAATTAATTGCCATGTGGAAATGCTTGGTCATGTGGGCTGGTAGAGCATTTCAGGGTGTATGTTATGCATGTTGGGTAATTGGCTGTTTTAATGGCTTACATGTGTTGGTAGTCATTTATTTTGTGAAACATGCATTTAATTGGGAATTGGTGCATTGTGGTGCAATGTATTTAAAATACCATGTTGGGGTACAAATTTAAGCAAAGGATTTAACCCTTTACCCCACCACCTCATTTCACTTTACTCCTTACACCCCCCTTACACTCTAAATCCCCAATTCTTTACCCAAACCCTCATTTTTTCCCCCAACTCGTTTTTGGCTCCAAGGAAGGAGAGGAATCCTTGCAAAAGCTCCACCCTTGTGATTCTTGGTAAGATTTGAGACCTAGGAAGAATATATATACCATCCTTTGTTGTTTTGAAGTGTTTGTGTTGAGTTTGGAATGATTTTAAAGGATTTTGAAATGGGTTTGTTTGGGTTAGTGTGATTTTTGGGGGATGTTAGATTGTGGGTGTTTTAATGATGTTTGATGAAGGTTTTTAGTGTTTTTGTGTTTTGAGTTTGTTGGTATAAGTGTTGTGGAAGTTGGGAAGAAATTTTGGTGCAAAAATGGTGAAAATCGCGACTTCTGGTAGTGGCGATCGATCGCTACAAATGCAGCGATCGATCACCGAGGGGCAGTGGGCAAATCAAGTGTAGGCGATCGATCGCCTTAAATGGCGCGATCGATCACCGAGGGCCAGTAGCTTTTCAACGCAACAGGCGATCGATCGCCTCAATTGGAGCGATCGATCGCCGCAAGGCAAAAAGTGAGGCGATCGATCGCCTCGTGTAGCGATCGATCGCCACTGTTTAAAAGTTGGAAAATGATGAATTTTGATGAATTTTTGGTATTTGGCTATTGTTTAGCTTCTAATATTGATTTGTATGGTTGTGTAGAACCATCCCAGGTACCGACAACGTCAAGGAGATAAAGTTATTCAACTTCTCCACTTTTGAGACTAAGGTACGTAGTGAGACGTACGAGCATCGGACGGTAAAACGTGCCATACCTTTGATTATGTATATTGTGGATAGTGAATCCTTATACGTGATGGTATATGTGAAATGACTGTGATTTACTGTGATAATGGAATCAACTATTGGTTTGATTAATGTGATGGAATTGATGAATGTTCCGGTAGCCTTTATCTCCGAGCGAGTGAGGTACTTGCCGCTGTCATATGAAGCGATGGTAATATGATATTTGACGCTGTCATGTCTAAGCGAGGTAACATGCCGCTGTCATTGTCGAAGCGAGGGAAATCATATGATGCCGCTAAATGTCGAAGCGAGGGGTCCTAAAATTCCGATGTTGTATTGGGACCGGAACAGTCACAATTCTAGTGATTAATGTGGAATATTGTGGATATAATTGGAAACGCGTTATCGATCATTATATTGTGAACTAATGATTTTGTGCATAAGTTTGTGAAACAGGAACAACAATGAAATGTGCTAATGTGGTGATCGAGGAGCATATCTATTAATTGTCTCATGCGCTTAATTATTTTATTAAGTTGAATTGTGTTAAGTGGTGATATATATATATGCTCATGGTGAGTTGTTCCTTAAGGTACGCTTTTGGACCAAAGGGGCTAAGGGTTGGGTTGAACTGTGAGCTGAAGGAGGCATGAAAGAAGATAGAATACAGGATTTTTGATAGTCTTAACATTCATATTGGGAATGTAATTAACTAACTGTCGAAGTTTATTTGGCCTGTAATTTCATTGAGCTCACATAACAACCAGAACTCTAAGATGTCTCTAATACATATTTAGCCCTGTTTATATCTTGATTTCACTGTTAAGGTAGAGAGGCCTTACATTAGTGGTATCAGAGCAGTGGTTAGAGAACCCGGGAACGAGTAAATGGTAGCCTTAGCAATAAGTTGGCTAGGCGTTTACTTTTGAACATGTTGTGCGCATATGAAGTATGTGACTGTTATGCTAACGTGTTATAGCTTTCTAACGATGTATTATGTGAATTGTTTTTGGATATTGTTGTTAACCCTTGTGTTGCAGTATGGCAGCAAATGTCGATGTTGGTGATGCAGTAAGTGTAAATGCTAGTGCTAGGCACACAAATCCCCTACCGCCGCCAGCCTTGGGCGAAGAGCCGTCCGAACAGCAGTTATTGCCGGGAGAACTGAGTTTGACTCAATTTCTAGCTTATCGACCCCCGACTTTTGAAGAGACTGAAACAGGGGAGAAGGCTGAGGAATGGCTAGAAAGGATAGAGCAGATATTCGTGGCGGCCCCGTACGCAAAGTCAGCCTGGATTCGACTAGCAGAGTTCCAATTGGCCAAAAAGGCGCTGATGTGGTGGAAGACCACAGTAATTGAACAGGAGGCTCAGGGTCAGGAAATAAACTGGAAGCTGTTTAGGACTCGATTTCTGACCCGATACTTCTCAGCGGCGGCACGGCAGGCTAAAGAGGATGAATTTACTAGCTTAAAGCAAGGTACTATGCCGGTGTCTGACTATGATCTCCAGTACTGTTCCTTACTAAGATTTGTGCCTCATATCGCCACTAGCACCCAAGCAAAGATGAGGAACTTTATGAAAGGCTTGAGGCCGGAGTTGTATGATAGGGTGGTCACTTATGGCCCTACTTGTTTTGATGACGCCCTGGCACGAGCTGAGCTGGCAGAATTAGGAGTGGGTGCATATCCAACTGTGGCACCGCCTCCAGCACCATCACAGAGGCCGACCCCTGATAACTTGAAACCAAGGGGCGACCATTTTAAGTCAAAGGGAAACTCATCATCTTCCAGATTCAGTGGTAGATGGCAAGATGCTCGTGGAAGGGGCGGTCGTGGAAGTAATGCTCCGCCTCATAGGGGACAGTCTCAGGCTAACAGTTTCGAAAAAGTTAAGTGTTTTCTGTGCGGAGGACCCCATTCAGTGAAAGGATGCTCTGCTTGTTATGAATGTGGTAAACATGGCCACTTGGCCCGGAATTGTCCTAACCGGGGAGGGCCACAGAACACAATGGGGAGACCTTCAGACAGGCCAGCGCAGCAGAGACCACCATTTGCACCGAGGCCATTGGGAGGACAGCCGTTGGGGCCACCTCAAGGGCAAGTGTACGCCCTAACTACGGAGCAGGCTACAGCAGCTCCAGAGGAAGTGATAGCGGGTACGTGTCATTTATTTACGCACCCTGCTTATATTTTGATAGATACAGGTGCATCACACTCCTTTGTGTCAACGAGTTTTGTGGAGAGGCACCGTATATGCACGACTCCGTCATCCACGCCTCTTGTGGTTTCGACACCCGCTGGAAAGAGTGTGTTTGCAGATCGGTTTGTTGATGGCGGCCTCATTTATTTTGAGGGCAACGAGTTGAAGTCAGATTTGATTGTTCTGGGAATGTCAGACTTCGACTGCATTGTGGGTATTGATGTGCTGAACAGATATCAGGCAGTAGTGGACTGCAGTCAGAGGACAGTACGGTTCAGATCTGATTTAGGGGTTCGGTGGACTTTTTATGGGGATGGTTCCCGCTCAAGAATTCCGTTGATATCGGCCTTAAAGATGACTCAGTTATTGGAACGTGGGCATGAGGGTTATCTTATTTATGCCATTGACATTGCTGGAAAGAAAGAAGAGTTAAGAGTCGAGGATATACCCGTAGTTGCCGAGTTTGCCGATATATTTCCGGAGGAGATTCCCGGATTCCCGCCGGTTAGGGAAGTCGAGTTCGGGATCGAATTATTACCAGGGACATCCGCTATTTCTCGTGCCCCTTACAGGATGGCACCAGCGGAGTTAAGAGAGCTGAAAGAGCAGCTAAGGGTTACATACGCCCCAGCGTATCACCTTGGGGTGCGCCTGTATTATTTGTGAAAAAGAAAGATGGGTCGATGAGATTGTGCATCGACTACAGGCAATTGAATAAGGCCACAGTGAAGAATAAATACCCTCTTCCGCGGATCGATGACTTGTTTGATCAGTTGCAGGGCACGAGGTTGTACAGTAAGATTGATTTGAGGTCGGGGTACCACCAGATCCGAGTTAGAGAGGATGACGTGCAGAAGACAGCCTTCCGGACCCGTTATGGTCACTATGAGTTTTTGGTCATGCCGTTTGGAGTGACAAACGCCCCGGCTGTGTTTATGAGCTTGATGAACCGAGTGTTCCAACCCTATTTGGATCAATTCGTCATCGTATTTATTGACGATATACTTATCTATTCTCGGAGCGAGGAAGAACACAGGAATCATTTGAGGACAGTGCTCCAAATTCTGAGGGACAATCAGTTGTATGCGAAGCTGAGCAAGTGTGAATTTTGGTTGAACAACGCGGTATTTTTGGGGCATGTGATCTCTAGTGATGGGATATCTGTGGATCCCAGGAAAGTGGAGGCAGTGATGGATTGGTCTGCGCCTACATCTGTGCCCGAGATCCGTAGCTTTCTCGGTTTAGCGGGTTACTACCGACGTTTCGTCGAGGGATTCTCTAAGATCGCTAAGCCGTTGACGCAGTTGACTCAGAAGGGTGTTCCGTTTTCATGGTCTGAGGCATGTGAGCAAAGCTTCCAAGAGTTGAAGCACCGGTTGACTACAGCACCTGTTCTGGTGATCCCCTCGGAGAACGAGAGGTTTGCTTTGTACACGGATGCATCACTGCAGGGATTGGGCTGTGTACTGATGCAGGATAAGCATGTGGTGGCTTATGCATCGAGGCAGTTGAAGCCTCATGAGACCAGGTACCCGGTTCATGATTTGGAACTGGCGGCCATTATTTTCGCTTTGAAAATTTGGCGGCATTATCTTTATGGTACTTCTTTTACCATTTACACGGACCATAAGAGCTTGAAGTTCCTATTTACCCAAGCGTAACTGAATATGAGGCAAAGGAGATGGATGGACTTGCTCAAGGACTATGATTGCGAGATAGAGTACCATCCAGGGAAGGCAAACCTGACAGCTGACGCCTTAAGTAGGAAGGTGAAGTATACGGCAGAGGATGTTATTCAGTTATCGGCCTTGATGACCTCTTGTTGTCATCTGGGATATGACTTTGATTTAGATGCATCGCCGGTGCTTGTATCGACCCTATTGGCAGAACCGGACATCTTTGAACTTATCAGGAAAGCTCAGGTGACAGACGTTGAGGTACAGAGATGGTTATCATATTTGCAACTGGGTCAGTCATCAAAGTTCAGAGTGGCGGAAGATGGTTCCTTGAGGCTAGGTAACCGTTGGGTAGTGCCGAGGGCACCAGAGTTGCGTCAAGGAATCTTGCATCGTGCTCATAGTAGCAGATTTAGCATCCATCCAGGTGGGAGAAAGATGTACAAGGACTTGTGTGATCAATTTTGGTGGAGACGGATGAAAAGAGACGTTATATCATTCATTAAGAAGTGCCTGATTTGCCAACAAGTGAAAGCAGAAAGGCAGAGGCCCGGAGGCGAGTTGAAGAGTTTAGAGATACCAGAGTGGAAGTGGGAGCACATCTCTATGAATTTCGTGACCCACTTGCCAAGGACTGCCTCGGGATTCGATGCGATCTGGGTGATTGTGGATCGACTGGCGAAAGTGGCTCACTTCATCCCATATTGTATGTCTTACACATACTTAAAGATGGCCTAGTTGTATGTACGGGACGTGGTGAGATTGCATGGCATCCTAGTCTCGATGGTGTCTGATAGAGACCCACGGTTCACATCGCACTTTTGCGAGGGTCTTCAATCGGCTTTGGGTACAGAAGTGAGGCTGAGTACGGCTTATCACCCTCATACAGATGGTCAGACAGAGCGTACCATACAGACGCTTGAGGACATATTGAGGGCATGTGTTTTGGAGTTCGATACTCCGTGGCAAGATTCAGTGCCACTTGTAGAGTTCTCTTACAACAACAGTTATCAGGCGAGCATTCAGATGGCTCCATTCGAGGCCCTTTACGGTCGACGCTGTAGGTCACCATTGTACTGGGAAGATTTGACTAGTAGGACGGTCGGAGGACCGGAATTGATTCGAGAAATGGAAGAGAAAATCAAAGTGATCCGTCATAAAATGAAAGCGGCTCAAGATAGGCAAGCGGCCTATGCTAATAAACGACGGTGACCATTGGAATTCCAAGTGGGAGACAGAGTCTTTCTGAAAATCCTTTCAGAGGTGTAGTTCGTTTCGGTATGCGCGGGAAGTTGTCTCCGAGATATGTTGGGCCGTACGAGGTATTGCAACGCATCGGCACTTTGGCTTATCGTTTGGCCCTACCGTCGTCCTTGTCTGGTATACATGATGTCTTCCATGTATCTATGTTGAGGAAGTACGAACCAGACCCGTCTCATGTGTTGCAGCCTTCAGAGGTTCAGTTGAGTTCAGATGTATCCTATGTTGAACGGCCAGTCAGAATTCTGGATCGAGAGGATCGCAGACTTCGAAGCAAGGTTATACCGATGGTCAAGGTTCAGTGGGATCGTCGGGGTGTCGAAGGGGCCACGTGGGAGACGGAACGGTATATGGTGCAGCACTACCCGGAACTATTCTCTGGTATGTGTTTATGTTTAGTTTCTTTTGGGGTAAGTGCATGCGATTTCGAGGACGAAATCTTCTAAGTAGGGGAGTATTGTGATGTCCCCGAAATGATTAATTGTGTTTAAGGCATTAATTGTGTTCATATGATTAAATATGATTAATTATGGTGGTAATTGCCTTGTGTGTTAGAATTAATTGCCATGTGGAAATGCTTGGTCATGTGGGCTGGTAGAGCATTTCAGGGTGTATGTTATGCATGTTGGGTAATTGGCTGTTTTAATGGCTTACATGTGTTGGTAGTCATTTATTTTGTGAAACATGCATTTAATTGGGAATTGGTGCATTGTGGTGCAATGTATTTAAAATACCATGTTGGGGTACAAATTTAAGCAAAGGATTTAACCCTTTACCCCACCACCTCATTTCACTTTACTCCTTACACCCCCCTTACACTCTAAATCCCCAATTCTTTACCCAAACCCTCATTTTTTCCCCCAACTCGTTTTTGGCTCCAAGGAAGGAGAGGAATCCTTGCAAAAGCTCCACCCTTGTGATTCTTGGTAAGATTTGAGACCTAGGAAGAATATATATACCATCCTTTGTTGTTTTGAAGTGTTTGTGTTGAGTTTGGAATGATTTTAAAGGATTTTGAAATGGGTTTGTTTGGGTTAGTGTGATTTTTGGGGGATGTTAGATTGTGGGTGTTTTAATGATGTTTGATGAAGGTTTTTAGTGTTTTTGTGTTTTGAGTTTGTTGGTATAAGTGTTGTGGAAGTTGGGAAGAAATTTTGGTGCAAAAATGGTGAAAATCGCGACTTCTGGTAGTGACGATCGATCTCTACAAATGCAGCGATCGATCGCCGAGGGGCAGTGGGCAAATCAAGTGTAGGCGATCGATCGCCTTAAATGGCGCGATCGATCGCCGAGGGCCAGTAGCTTTTGAACGCAACAGGTGATCGATCGCCTCAATTGGAGCGATCGATCGCCTCAAGGCAAAAAGTGAGGCGATCGATCGCCTCGTGTAGCGATCGATCGCCACTGTTTAAAAGTTGGAAAATGATGAATTTTTGGTGTTTGGCTATTGTTTAGCTTCTAATATTGATTTGTATGGTTGTGTAGAACCATCCCAGGTACCGACAACGTCAAGGAGATAAAGTTATTCAACTTCTCCACTTTTGAGACTAAGGTACGTAGTGAGACGTACGAGCATCGGACGGTAAAACGTGCCATACCTTTGATTATGTATATTGTGGATAGTGAATCATTATACGTGATGGTATATGTGAAATGACTGTGATTTACTGTGATAATGGAATCAACTATTGTGTTTGATTAATGTGATGGAATTGATGAATGTTCCGGTAGCCTTTATCTCCGAGCGAGGGAGGTACTTGCCGCTGTCATATGAAGCGATGGTAATATGATATTTGCCGCTGTCATGTCTAAGTGAGGTAACATGCCGCTGTCATTGTCGAAGCGAGGGATATCATATGATGCCGCTATATGTCGAAGTGAGGGGTCCTAAAATTCCGATGTTGTATTGGGACCGGAACAGTCACAATTCTAGTGATTAATGTGGAATATTGTGGATATAATTGGAAACGCGTTATCGATCATTATATTGTGAACTAATGATTTTGTGCATAAGTTTGTGAAACAGGAACAACAATGAAATGTGCTAATGTGGTGATCGATGAGCATATCTATTAATTGTCTCATGCGCTTAATTATTTTATTAAGTTGAATTGTGTTAAGTGGTGATATATATATATGCTCATGGTGAGTTGTTCCTGTAGGTACGCTTTTGGACCAAAGGGGCTAAGGGTTGGGTTGAACTGTGAGCTGAAGGAGGCATGAAAGAAGATAGAATACAGGATTTTTGATAGTCTTAACATTCATATTGGGAATGTAATTAACTAACTGTCGAAGTTTATTTTTGGCCTGTAATTTCATTGAGCTCACATAACAACCAGAACTCTAAGATGTCTCTAATACATATTTAGCCCTGTTTATATCTTGATTTCACTGTTAAGGTAGAGAGGCCTTACAGCATTGGTACTTTGGCTTACCGTCTGACTTTGCCACCGTCATTGTCTGGTATTCAAGACGTATTCCATGTATCTATGTTGCGGAAATATGAGCCGATCCGTCACATGTGTTGCAGCCTTCAAAGGTTCAGTTAGATTCTGATGTGTCCTACGTGGAATGGCCAGTCAGGATTCTGGATAGAGCTGATCACAGACTTCGGAACAAGGTGATACCGATGGTCAAGGTTCAGTGGAATTGCAGGGGTGTCGAGGAGGCTACGTGGGAGACGGAGCGACATATGGTGCAGCACTTCCGCGATCGATCACCCATGACAGAAATTTTGATTTGCTTCGCTCAATCGATCGGCTCAACTTACCGATCGATCGCTCAGCCCCATAACTCGAAATTTCTCCATTTTTGACATTTCAAACCTCTACCAACAAATATATCACCATATACTTCACTCCATTTAACTACAACACACTCACACACCATAATTCAACTACCCTCTTCATATTACAAGTTATAATACACAAATCCTTCCCAAATCACACTCATCAATACAATATCCAACACACATACTATACAAACCTGACATATATTCAACAATAAACAAATACTAAAGCATAAACTTACTCACCCAAATATTTCCTTCAACTTTCAAACAAGAATTGGTGAAAAATTGGTCCAAAATTTTCAGAAAATGAAGAGAAGAGAAGATGAGGTTTGTCTTTAATCGTTATCCCATTATACATCAGATTTTGGGATTTAAATACTGAGATTTGCAATTTAGTCCTTTAGGTCTAGTCATCTCATCAGTTTGACCCTCCCCCACTTGCAAGTTAATCATTTACAATGTCCTGATTGCATTTAAGTCCATAAAGTGTAACCAAGTTCAATTTGTTACTCATTTCTTTTATTATCCAAAGTTCATCTTAGCTATAACGTAATATACAAATTATACCCCTTAATATGTTAACTAAACATGATTTACTATGGGAAATCACATAGCAACTTGGGGAACTTTTCAAAAATACATATTCAACACCACGAATGCATTACTTATGTGTGAAAACTCAGAACTCTACTCTCAATTTAATAGCAATATGCCACTAAGTTGAATCATTCATGGCCTATTTGTCATGATTCTACGTCCATTAGATGTTCAACAACACGAATGCATTACTTATGTGTGAAAACGCAGAATTCTACTCTCAATTTAATAGCAATATGCCACTAAGTCTAATCATTCATGGCCTATTTGTCATGATTCTACGTCCATTAGATGTTGGAATTATTTTAAATTCATAATATTTTATCTATAATTCTAATTTTTCAAATCATATCGAGGCCAATTAATTTGGAGTCGAGCAAGTCAGACCCATATACAAAGTTTTCCAAATATTTATGGGCGGTACTTCTTGGATAACAATAATTCATCATAGTATGCTGAAAAACAACAATTCATCATAGTCTGTTGAAAAACAACAATTCCTCTAAGTCCATTATTGGTTGAAATGACATCAATAACCACATGTGGTCCAAGTGGTCCACGCGTCCAACCAACTTTTAATTTAATTACATTCTTACCCCTTGAAAATGTTTTAAGATCATAGATATCTCTATATACTATTCACCATCTTCTTACATCCTAATATTTTCAGAATAGTAGCATTTTATAAACATGAGATCCTTCAGTTTCTGTCATCTTGAGAAGAACTCAAGAGCATACTTTTGCAAAGGACTCACAGTTCATATTTAGCTCATTCTAATTACGATTCAAGACCTATTCGAAGAACATGTTTAAAATTCATAACAGGCCCATCATGCTTCCGTATTACAATAATATTTTAACAATCTGATATATACATTTGTGACCAAACTATTGTCGGGTATCCCACCAGGTTTTACAATGGCTCCTTAACATCAACCACATGATCGCAACCAATGGTTTTGCAATGGGGCCTTCAACAGTAGGCAGCACAACGCTAATTAGTTTCATACCTTAGGGCGCAGAGTATAACCAGATATAAGAAAGATTTAAATAAATATGGGAGATAGATGGGTAACAACCTTCATTTTATTTTGGAAAATATTATAATATTTATTACATTAATACATCTCCTCCTGGGAGGAGCCTAACTTGTTTAGCCTCTCATATAATGAGGTTGGACTCGAAACACATTCACAAACTGAATTACAAAACAAAAATATTACAAAGATAGAGTTTACCAAGCTATGAAAATTGATAATATTACAGATTGGAGACTACAATATTTTTTTCTCCTGAAATTATGGAGAATTTTTTATGTCCTTAGCTTCCTAAATGGCTGGCCCTATATAGGCATGAATCCAGACTTCAAATGCGTATTCCAAACTCTTGTTGAGTGTTGAGTGCGCCTTTAACTTTCACGTGGTCTGGCACCTTTGTCCGAGTGCGCAAAAATTTCTCTTGAGTGCTGACGCATTTTGTTTGAATGCGTCATAATTTCTCGTGAGTGGTCCATTATTTTGTCTGAGTGTGTTTAATATTTACCGCACTATCGACAATGGTCCACGCTTTTTCCTTTGTCAGAGAATCTTTACATTATTGGTTTTTGTGGTCCCCGAGCTTTAGGAAAATGTGCTCTCTTGTCAGCAGGTCTTTTGTCTTTTCCTGCTTCCTGTCAATCAGGCTTGGGCGGAACCCTTTTCCGAACTCTGGCTCTTTGTGTTCTGGGCACACCTGGAAAACCCGATCTTTCCATCAGCCGATATGTGTCATGTTGCAGAACTTCCGATAAGTTTCTTTACTCGTCGGAATCTTATTTTCCCAAAGAATTCTCCTCTTTGTTTTGAAGAGTTATTTGACAAATCCTGTGGTAGTTCTTGCCATAGAATTTAGCAAGAATGGTCCATTGGCTGGTTTTGGAAGAACTTGAATGGAAAATTTTACTTTTTCCATCTCGGTTAGACAGGCCAAAAGTCCCCATGCTCGTCTAGCTCAAGCTTCGTCTTATGTGATTGCTCCAATTAATACTGGTGCGTCCTATGGTAACGCAGTCTTGATATTTTTCAAGGTGTTACTATCTGATCATCTAAGCTTGATGAAATGAAAAGCTTCCATGAAGCCTTTCTTTGCTGGTTCAGGAGCTGCAGTGATAAAATATAACTCCAATACTTCTCCTTGTTGGGATATGCTCTAAGACATGTCATTGGATGATTGTTTTTGACATACAATGTTTATGATTTTATGAATAGCAATTCATTATTATATATTATTCGTTTAACTGTGCAATATGAATTGATATATAAGTTAATGTCCCTAGAATAATATTGTATTGTTCTTAAAGTTGTCCCTAGTCAAGTATTATCATGAATCGGGATAATGATAATACGTTGAGACTAGTATGCTTTGATTGATGAATTGTTCATAGATATGAGATATCAAATCAACACATGGGTACATGTTAGAGAACAATGTACTGGACAGACCCACCATGAGAATGCAACATGGATAGTTATATGATTGTCATATGCAATTCTCATAGTGATAATAATGTATGTAATCTTTACGACTTGAGATCATCAGAGATCCCAACATAAGGAGTTATGTATCTTGATATTGTCAAACGTTACCTGTAACAGGATAAACTATAAAGGCAGCTATTGGATACACTACGAATTATGTAGAGAGATGTTGATTGATCAAGATAGGATTTGTCCCTCCTATATAACAGGAGAAGTGTTTGGGCCCTTGATCAAGTAAGACTAAAATGCATGGCCATGCTCGAATGAGTCGATATGAGATATCGAGATTATTCGTTTATTCTAGTTCTACTTGGGGATCAAGAAATAGAGATTGAATATACGAGTATGACTATTCCATGACTCGTGTTCAATCTAAACACAAAGGACAAAGGGATTAAGTTACATGATTAATATTATCACAAGTTCTAAGGTTATGTCGAGTCAAAGACATTCTTGTAATTTGGGTAGCCTTGATGTGTTGCTAGATACCGCTCATTGCTTGTGACGTAAAATGAGATTTTATGTCACTGCCAACATTACAAGATCATATTGGGTCACACAAAAGATTAAATCGATAAAGGGAATTAAATTCATTGGATGAATTAATTAATTAAAAAGAGTCTTAATTAAATGATTATAAGGATTTAATTAAATCACGGGTTTGGGCCCATGAAGCTTTGTGAAAGCCTTTAATTAAATCATATATAATTTGTTAACAAGGTGTTTAATTGAATTAACACTTCATATCATCAAAACCTAAAAGCTCTCAAGTTTTAACCCTCACGGCCACCGCCTCCTTCCTCCTCCATCTTCACGGCCGACGTGAATAGCGGTGATCGGAACGGCCGCCGTTTAATCGGTTTTGAACCGTGGGTTTGGATTTGGTTCAAGAATAAGTCTAGAAACTTGTTCTTGAACATCCCTTCCCGATTTGATCGTGTGGATACCGTAGAGGCAAGACCTTGGAGGTGTTGCTCATGACTCGGAATTCGTTGGACGTGGTGCTTCGTGGATTCTGCTCAAACACGCTACAAGGGTGAGACTTTTGTAATCCCAACTCCGATATGATACCCTTCGTATAGATCCGGTGTATTAGTAATCCAAAATTTTAAATTCCGCTGCTTTGCTATGCTTGTTGGATTACTTACAGTGGTATCAGAGCCGTGTACAAGGCTCATATCGGATTTATGTGGTTAAATTGTTTTAATCATATTAGGATTATATTGCATACTATAAAACTGTATATAATCGTATATGATATGATTAAATTAATTTGTGAAATTATCATGAAATTATATTTGATATAATTGATGTTTGATGTATACGATACACGAAGCGAATAATCGAATCAATTGCATGATGTTTCGGCCACCACCTAGTGCTCTTGACCCACGACTTAGCCACGTGAGGGCCAGGGGTTTCGGACTCCTTGGCTCGAGATGGCCTAGTCGTTGTGGCTCATGTTCGTGCATGGAGGTTTCGAGACGTGGATGAGTTTTGAACTCTTTGGCTCGATAATGGTTCACACATGCATGGATAAGTGGCTTCACCACGTGAGAGCTAGGGTGTTTCGAACCCTTGGCTCGAGATGGTTGAGCCACCACCGTGCATGGCCTGACCATGATTCGTGGCTCATGAATTCCGGTGTTTTGAACAAGTTGGCTCGATGGAAACACAAGATTGGATCTTGACGGCGCATGTGGCTAGGTCAAGGACGGCCGCCGCACCCACATGGACTCGGACCAAGTCGTGGGCTAGGGTTTCGAACCACCCTAGGCCCATGATTGGTCCAACCGTGGTCCATGTTGGTTCGAACCATGGTGGTTCGTTGGTTTAATCGCTTAAGTTCGTGGCATGTGATGTCCCAAGCGTACGATAATTTTTCAAAATTTTATTTTACAGTTTTAATTAGAATTAAATTTTAAATTGTTTAGAATTTAATTAATTAAATGTTGTAGCATGTTTTATGTGTTGTTTGAGCATGGTGCATGGTTATAGCCCTTTTGACCTATTAGATAGGATTTGTGAATGTTTGTAATTTATAATACGGCCTGCGAGTCGTGCCTTCTCTATTTTTCTCTAAATGTTATCCCTCCCCTATGTTCCCCTCGAATGTGAATCGAGGAATTCTATATCTTGTAAATGTTATATAGTATAGTTTATTTGTTGATGGTGATCAATGAAGATGGAGCATCGTGTCGGGATGAGGAGGCCATTCACAAATTGGAGCCAAAGGAAGGTGCTTGTGAAGTTACCTTAGGTTGACTCTTAGGATTTTCTCATTGGCTTGAGAAAATCGCTAGTAGGGGCTATAACCATGTCACGTTTAATTATGTATGTTGATGCATGATTTATCTTATGTTTTAGATTGATAATTGTATTACACATATATGTAGATATGTATATGCTTATATGTAGTGGACATATTTTAAATTATCAAACTAATCATGAGATCAATAAATCCCTCTAAAATATTAAGTTTTAGATGCCTTCCAAAATTAAAAGTACTCGTCAAAAACTTCGATTGTACATGTGTGGGTTTGCCAAAGCAAAGTACCGTGACAATCTTGGTAAGGCGCGAAAGGATAATAGTGATATTCGTTGTACTTTAAATTGGGTACGACTTAACTAGGTTATCTCAATAGGATTGAGAACCTAGAGGCATGGGTTGGATAATAATTCATTTGATGAATTGAACAAAGCGTTGTTCGTCCAACTATCCAAGAATTACATGTGATGAAATTGACAAAGTGTTGTCTACCTGAATAACCGAGTCTTGGGCGATTAGCCAAAGCTAACTCAAGATTAGGCAAAATATGGATCTTGGCCCACTAAAGGTTTCGAGGGTTGATATTTTAAACAAAATAGTGGGAGTATCATTTAATATAAGACCATGTTAAATGATTAAATCATAAACTTATTTTGCATATTTATATTGTAGATATCCATGGCAACTAATAATACAACAAGCACATTATCACTGCGATCGGTCCTTGAGAAGGAAAAATTAAATGGGACAAACTTCCTAGACTGGTATAAGAATCTGAGGATAGTCCTCAAGCAAGAAAAGAAGCAATATGTCATAGAGGAACCCTTACCTGCTGAGGAACCTCCCCTGATGGCTACTAGAGCCGATAAAGATGCTTACAAGAAGCATCAAAGTGACGCACTTGATGTTGGGTGCCTTATGCTTGCCACCATGAACTCTGAGCTTCAGAAGCAACATGAGGAAATGGAGGCGTTCGATATGATCGAGCACCTTCAGCACTGTACCAACAACAACCAAGACAAGAGAGGTATGACGTCTCTAAAGCGTTGTTCCAGTGTAGAATGGTAGAAGGAAGTCTAGTTGGAGCTCATGTACTCAAGATGATTGGGTATATTGAGAATCTGGAGAAGCTGATTTTCCTTTGGACCAAGAGTTGGCCACTGACGTGATCTTGCAATCGTTGCCTGAAAGCTTCAGTCAATTTGTCTTGAATTACAATATGATTGAAATTGAAAAGACTCTACCACAGTTACTTGGCATGCTTAGAACTTTTGAAGCAAATAGCAAGAGGTCTAAGCCTACAAATGTTCTTATTGTGAATAAGAGCAAAGGAAAGACTAAAGCTAAGAGCTTCAAGAAGAACAAGAAGGTCTTTGTTAAATCTAAGCCAAAAGCTTCTGCACTTAAGCCAAAGGGAGGGATAGCAAAGGAAGGGAACTGTTTCCATTGCGGTGAGACCGGTCATTGGAAAAGAAACTGCAAAGCATATCTGGAGGATCTCAAGAAAGGAAGTGTGACTTCCACTTCAGGTATTTTTGTTATAGAAGTCAATTTATCTACTTCTTCATCATGGGTATTAGATACTGGATGTGGATCTCACATTTGTGTAAATGTGCAGGACCTCAAAAAGAGTAGATTGTTGGCTAAAGGCGAAGTTGATCTCCGAGTTGGAAATGGAGCAAGAGTTGCTGCATTAGCTATAGGAGATTATCATTTATATTTGCCTTCTGGTTTATCGTTGATTTTAAAAGACTGTTATTTTGTGCCTTCTATTACGAAAAACATTATTTCTATTTCTTGTTTGGACAAGTATGAATTTTCATTTATGATAAAGGACAACTGTTGTTCTATTTATTTAAATGATATGTTTTATGCTAGTGCACAAATGGTGAATGGTCTTTATTTATTAAATCTTGATATGCCTGTCTATAACATAAATACTAAAAGGATTAAAAATAATGATTGTAATCCGACTTATCTCTGGCATTGTCGCTTGGGCCACATAAACGAGAACCGCATATCTAAACTTCATAAGGATGGAGTATTAGATTCATTTGATTTTGAATCATATGAAACATGCGAATCTTGTTTAATGGGCAAGATGACTAAAGCCCCTTTCAAGGGACATGTTGAAAGGGCAAATGTGTTATTGGGACTAATACATAGTGATGTATGTGGACCAATAAGTACACAAGCTAGAGGTGGTTTTCAGTACTTCGTTACATTTACTGATGACCTCAGTAGATATGGGTATGTGTACCTAATGAAGTATAAGCATGAAACCTTTGAAAAGTTCAAAGATTTCAAGAATGAAGTACAAAACCAACTTGGCAAAAGTATCAAATTCCTTCGATCAGATCGAGGAGGTGAATACTTAAGCCAAGAGTTTCATGACTATCTAAAGGAGTGTGGGATAGTCCCACAACTCACTCCTCCGTATCCTCCATTCACCATTTGAGCACTAGCATAAAACATATCATTTAAATAAATAGAACAACAGTTGTCCTTTATCATAAATGAAAATCCACACTTGTCTAAACAAGAAATAGAAATAATGTTTTTGGTAATGGATGGCACAAAATAACAGTCTTTTAAAATCAACGATAAACCAGAAGGCAAAGATAAATAATAATCTCCTATAGCTAATGCAGCAACTCTTGCTCCATTTCCAACTCGGAGATCAACTTCGCCTTTCGCCAACAATCTACTCTTTTTGAGGTCCTACACATTTACACAAATGTGAGATCAACATCCAGTATCTAATACCCATGATGAAGAAGTAGATAAATTGACTTCTATAACAAAAATACCTGAAGTGGAAGTCACACTTCCTTTCTTTAGATCCTCCAGATATACTTTGCAGTTTCTTTTCCAATGGCCGGTCTCACCGCAATGGAAACAGTTCCCTTCCTTTGCTATCCCTCCCTTTTGCTTCAGTGCAGAAAACTTTGGCTTAGATTTAACAAAGACCTTCTTTGCTTTCTTATTGCCCTTAGCTTTGGCCCTTCCTTTGCTCTTATTCACAATAAGAACATTTGTGGCCTTAGTCTTCTTTGTATTTGCTTCATATGTTCTCAACATACCAAGCAATTGTGGTAGAGTCTTTTCCATGTCAGTCATATTGTAATTTACTACAAATTGACTGAAGCTCTCAGGCAACGATTGCAAGATCACATCGGTGGCCAACTCTTGGTCCAATGGAAAACTCAGCTTCTCTAGATTCTCAATGTACCCAATCATCTTGAGTACATGAGTTCCAACTAGGCTTCCCTCTACCATTCTGCACTGAAATAACGCCTTAGAGATGTCATACCTCTCTTGTCTTGCTTGTTGTTGGTACAGTTGCTTAAGGTGCTCGATCATATCAAACGCCTCCATTTCCTCATGTTGCTTCTGAAGCTCAGAGTTCATGGTAGCAAGCATAAGGCACCCAACATCAAGTGCGTCACTTTGATGCTTCTTGTAAGCATCTTTATCGGCTCTAGTAGCCGTTAGGGGAGGTTCCTCAGCAGGTAAGGGTTCCTCTAGAACATATTGATTCTTTTCTTGTTTGAGGACTAGCCTCAAGTTCCTATGCCAGTCTAGGAAATTTGTCCCATTTAATTTGTCCTTCTCAAGGACCGATCGCAATGATAAAGTGCTTGTTATGTTGTTAGTTGCCATGGATATCTACAATATAAATATGCAAAATAAGTTTATGATTTAATCATTTAACATGGTCTTATATTAAATGATACTCCCACTATTTAGTTAAAAAATATCAACCCTCGAAACCTTTAGTGGGCCAAGATCCATATTTCGCCTAATCTTGAGTTAGCTTTGGCTAATCGCCCAAGACTCGATTATTTAGGTAGACAACACTTTGTCAATTACATCACATGTAATTCTTGGATAGTTGGACGAACAACGCTTTGTTCAATTCATCAAATGATTTATTATACAACCCATGCCTCTGGGTTCCCAATCCTATTGAGATAACCTAGTTAAGTCGTACCCAATTTAAAGTATAACGGATATCACTTTTATCCTTTCGCGTCTTACTAAGATTGCCACGGTGCTTTGCTTTGGCAAACCCACACATGTACAATCGAAGTTTTTGACGAGTACTTTTAATTTTGGAAGGCATCTAAAACTTAATATTTTAGAGGGATTTATTGATCTCATGATTAGTTTGATAATTCAAAATATGTCCACTACATATAGGTGTATACATATCTACATATATGTGTAATACAATTATCAATCTAAAACATAAGATAAATCATGCATCAACATACATAATTAAAACGTGACATGGTTATAGCCTCTACTAGCGATTTTCTCAAGCCAATGAGAAAATCCTAAGAGTCAACCTAAGGTAACTTCACAAGCACCTTCCTTTGGCTCCAATTTGTGAATGGCCTCCTCATCCCGGCACGATGCTCCATCTTCATTGATCACCATCAACAAAATAAACTACACTATTTACAAGATATAGGATTCCTCGATTCACATTCGAGGGGAACATAGGGGAGGGATTACATTTAGAATAAAATAGAGAAGGCACGACACGCAGGTCGTATTATAAATTACAAACATTCACAAATCCTATCTAATAGGTCAAAGGGCTATAACCATGCACCATGCTCAAACAACACATAAAACATGCTATAACATTTAATTAATTAAATTCTAAACATTTTAAAATTTAATTCTAATTAAAACTGTAAAATAAATTTTATGAAATTTTCGTACGCTCGGGACATCACAATTGCCGGAGGGGATAGCTGCGCCTCGACGAGACGAAGCCGGCGGCGGGTCGCACGCGCCGTACGGCGGCAGGACGGCGGCGGGCGAAGCGCTTGAAGCGGCGGGTGCTGGTCCAGACGGGAAATGGGCGTCGCGGGAGGGAGAGAGAAGATGAGGTGATGAAATGAATTTTTTTTAATAAAATCTCGGGTTCAACTGGTATTTATAGCAAAAATACCCCGAAATACTAATAGTCCCACAAATACATCATGATTCATTAAAAATCATATGTTTTCAAAAATTCTCTCTCTAACTCCAAAACCCCCTACCGGTGCCCACACAAAGCACCCCAGATCCCGAGACACATCAAAAACCCAACTCTTAGGTTTTCACCCAAATGAGAATACACTCTCAACCTCTGGATCCAACGATCCCAACTACCCAAAAAAACGAGCCCAGAAGGCCCAACACCTCGATTAAACTCCAAATCGCCACGTAAAACAACTTTAGGGGTTATTAACACTCCGGGATTAACATCTATAATCCCTGGTCATCACAATATCCCCCACTAAAAGAATTTCGTCCTCGAAATTAGCACCGGTGTATCACATAACACCCAGGCTACACAACAACATGAAGCCATAACCTCGATTCTTGACCATACCAGAATCGTCTTAATAACCGCGAGGATACTTATCTCACATCAAACTCTGAAACAGAGCGACATACCAAAACCAACATATCACCTAAGAGGCAAAACGTACCTCGATGCGGGTCATCCTAAAAGTCAGTCCCTCATGACTACGAAACAACCGATACTTACGACTGTAGATCGGACAGTCATCCTTAGTTCTAATACAACTAGTAAGAACGCATCCTGAATGACACCTCAACCGTGAGAACGTTGACCTCGTGTCAAACTTTGGAGTGGAATAGACTTCCAAATCCATCATAACGTCAAAGAGCGTCAGCACAACTCAACGCTAATAATCCAAAAGCAGTTAGTCAACTGAAACTGCAAGGATTCGAATCGCTCCCGATTCCATCGTAGATATCATTCAATGACATCTCTATCATGACTCACGATGTCTAACATACATCGTTACGAGGGAAACACTAGTATACCACGGTGTACACATACCAAACCTGGTTTCCACTTTCAAACCTCCTCCATCGAAGGAGCAGTCGCATCATTGCAACTTAATTTGGGCAACTCACGGCCACAAATTCAAACAAAAGACATCTCACAAGATGTCCACCTCCGGATGTCCCAAGAACCACATCCTGGCCATAAATAAACAATCGAAACTCCACTGAGTTTCAAATTCTGAAAGGACATGCAATAAACCCATTGCATCCTCAACGCTTGTGTCGTCAGCGACACCCAACAAATCCGAATTCCTGCCATCCCTTGATAATCCTAGGATTTAACAATCCAAACTTAGGAAGGCTATCGCATAACTCGGAGGAAAACACTAATAAGGAAATACCTTAACCCACACAAGATAATCCCTCCTCAATGGAAGTCAACTAACTTCACGATCATCCCTCAATCATCGTGCTATGGAGATTCCCAATCTCAAGGTGTTCCATATCTCTCATCAGAGATTTAACCATCCTAAAATAGCATAACTCTATGCTTGACAAAAGGAACTCAACGACTGGCATCCGTATACTCATCGGTATACCTGCCTAAGCACGAACACCACATGCATACTCAATGCACTTGGCTCAGGTATCTACAACATACCCCTAAGTCCCAAACACAACTGTCAATCCTGAGTCATTCCCATCCAGTGGAGAATGAAAATCGACGATCAATAACACGGCGTGATTCTCAAAATCAACACCACATGCACCAACTTACCGAATCTTTCAAGATTCCCAAATAGGTATAATACTACCTCCTTCCTCACAAGGGAAGTGCCATCGAACTTGAGATCCACTAGTCTCGAACCACCGTTCGGAAAAACTGGATACAATAACACCCATTGTATCCCTAATACACGGATTCCCCAGATCGAGTCAACGACTTGATGACTCTCTTGTTGGTACTCCAACATCATGAGCTATCCCAGACAAGTCTCACCAAGATTAAACATAAATGTATACACGTTTCAGTGAGGCATGCACAACCTCAACCTCAAATGACATGGTGACTACTAGAGTCCACCACAATCCACATCGTATCACCTTACGATGCCAAACTTGGTTCCAACGAGCAGTATAACGGCTCTAGCAAGCCCCTCATGGTGCTGCACAGACACGGCAGACAAACTAGTACCTGCCTCTCTAGGTTCACCTCAAACCTACCAATAAGATGGACGTTTCTGCACGGCATACCATACTGTGGGAAGAAAATCAATAGAGTAGTGGGTCTTTACCCAACATTCCTCTAATGCCTATACACCCTGGACACTCCAATGTCCCTATGTACTTAACATAACCTGATCCTACTCCCTTAGGACCCATCCTACACCCTCAATGGTGGTGTGACCATGTCTGTCACACGTCACATCGACAGAAAGCGAGTAATTTCCTCCATAATTACTCCTGTCGTCAATTACATGGCCAAAGGCCATTCCAACGAGCATACCTCAAGGGTATCACCACTCGTAATATGATTACCCCAAACATAAGCTGCGGCACGATCACATGTACAGCGCATCCATCCATTCCTCGAGCAACCCGCTCGGTATAAGGGCCACGTCAATCGGTGCCGCACACACCACCTTGTGCTCGGTACTGGCACCCAAGGCATGCCAATGAATACGTATACCCAACGCATTGTTCATCGTAACGATGATGCATGTCTAATAAGATATCTCCTACACCATCGTCATCGTCATCCCGTGACGATACATGTACATCAGCGTATGTCATCCACTATCATGCTAGTAAAATAGGCATAATAAAACATGTATATCAACGCATGTCAGCTACAATAAAGCTAATAGAATAGCAATATCTCATACCTCATCGCTAACAATATAGCGGCATACATGTCTCCGTCGATCAATAATAGTACGAAATCAGCACCCATCGCTCGGAGGCGGCAAAATCCTGTGCTGAGTACATAGCGGCACAATCCATCGCTATAGAATCGACGGCATGACACCTCGCCATATAATAAGTGGCATGAAACCTCGCTATACACCTGAGCATGAATCATCGTCCACATAATAGCGGAAAGAGGCATCGCTATCAATACATCTGGCGGAATGAACCATCGCCAATCAATATAGCGGAATGAACCATCGCTATCAATACACCTGGCGGAATGAACCGTCGCCAATCAATATAGCGGAATGAACCATCGCTATCAATACACCTGGCGGAATGAACCATCGCCAATCAATATAAATCGACACAGCGGGACACATCACCGCTATCATCCGTGTCATCACAAAGGAATGAATCATCATCCTAACAAGTGGCATCTCATCCTCGCTTCTTCATACAAGCGGTATCTCATCCTCGCTTCGTATGGCATCCACGTAAGCAGAATTTTGCTCCTTATGGAAATTCACGTAAGCGGAATTTTTCCTCGCTTCCTATGGAATCCATGTCAGCAGAATTCTTGCTTCTTATGGAGTTGAGTCACTTATCAGTAGTGCATTTCAATGCTTCTTACTACTCCACATAAGCGGAATTTTTCCTCGCTTCATATGGACCTTAGTGTAAGCATTGAAATCCTCACTAGGATAACCTGGACTCGTGAAATGTCAATAGTGCATTTCAATGCTTCTTACTACTCCATATAAGCGGAATTCTTCCTCGCTTCATATGGACCTTAGTGTAAGCATTGAAATCCTCACTTTATATTTCACAATATACATATGCAAAAATATGCGTATCAACATGTATCATATCATAATGCACTATCTTATGCATACCTTGATTTACCTTGTGTTAAATAACTAAACACATAATACATGTTACCCTTTGGATGCCCGTACATATGTATAATCATCATTCCTTTTCGTACTCCATATTTCCTGTAACCTGCAACCATCAGGGTTAACAGCAATAGCCATATACGCTATGCATCAACATTCAATACATATATGCAACCACTTGCATGTCAATACGTATACCAAGACATGTTACCTCGGAAATATCCATTTACCTGATTCTCTTACAAAATCAGATTCCTTGGCACGTAACACACGGAGTGCCAGACATCACTATTAATGCCATCCTATCGTGTTCCACACGATTCCTGCAACCACAATGGTTAGCAATACCACTTTTCATATCATAATAGCACATAAACAATTTGTTATGTCATACAACATTAATGCCATCATGCATAAATATGTGCTATCAATAACTTCCTAGGCCCTTAACAGCCCCAATGAGCAACCACTGCTCTGATACCACTAATGTAAGGACCCCAAGCCCTTAATCCCTTGATTTGTGTATTAACCACTATGTGTGGCACATGCTTTCAATAAAAAGTCAATCGGGAAGCTCAGATGATACTTTATCATTGAATGGCAATCACGAAATTTTCTTTAACACTCAATGTTATAAGATCATCAGCCTAACAACAAATAGACTCATAAAGTTCGCCCATTACCATCCCCTTTGTGCCACTTTTTACATTGTGAACTTTTATAAAAATTTGGGCAGAGTCTCCCCATAAATAGAGCTATCCCGAAATAAAAGCACAACACATAACATAATTCCCGGCCAAGGAAAACATAATACTCATCAGAATAAGCAATACCAAGTAAATTCCCAGCCAGGGAAGACACCACACATATGATAACAAAAGTGGGTTTCAACACCCACATAATACACCAATGACTCTCATATCATCAGCAATTCTACCCTTAATTGCATGCAACATAGAATGAAAGAGAGAAAGGCTCATGCCTTTATATACAACCCATATACAAGTATAATCGTGCTCACATGCGAGCATCATGAATATGTATATAATCCTCAGGTGTATATAAGTACTCTATACGATACCGTGCTCCTTCAAGCCCTGGTACCACGATCCTGGGAGTAAATCCAATCAACAGCTCGAGCTCAACTCCAAAGCCATCGATGTACCTGTTCACCTGCCCCAACAGAGACAGCCCCCAACGGGGTGAGCATACCAATACACAAAATCCCATAATCACAATAATGAAATTCATAATTTACAACAAAGGTAAATACTAATGAATTTAAATGATACTCCCTGGATGGCAACCTCATCCGGGATTCCGTGTACTGTCCCTGTTCTCACAATCATCAAACTCATCAAATCTCAAAAATCAGTTAATCAACACATTGATTAACCCATCGCATGCCTAATCCTCGAGTATCAATAGATAGTGATTCCAAATTCATTATACATGCAAATATAGATATCTCAATATCTAATACTGATTTCACAACCTCGCTATCAATCACAGATAGCTCAAATGCCTAGCATTTATTTTACCAATCCTTCATTATACCTAGACATCTCAAATGTCTTATAATGAATACATGATTCTACGAACCTAGACATCTCAAATGTCTTATAATGAATACATGATTCTACGAACCTAGACATCTCAAATGTCTTATAATGAATACATGATTCTACGAACCTAGACATCTCAAATGTCTTATAATGAATACATGATTCTACGATCATCTCAGGCATATCAAATGCCCTACAATAGTCATATAAACCCAGTACCCCTTATATCTTGTAAGAGTTATCCTACTCTAGTGTCACGCACGCTACAAGCGGCGATATCAAGATTTGGTCGTTCCTTGGCTATATCAACATATATATATAACCATGCGCACAATATTAAATGCAATCAAAAATACCTTATGCATTTCACAATGCTCTAATATATATAGTAATGCTCGTACGTCGCACGTACCTTAAATCTCCGAAGTCCGAGCCAAACCTTGCTCGAGTTCCATGCCCCGAGGAACGATGTGCTAACACGATAAATAATTCACAATTATTTACAAACATGCAACCCATGCTCAAGCACACCTAACCCTCAAAATATTGTCAACACACGACAATTAACATTTTAAAAGACCCGGGGCAGGGTACATGCAGGGAGGGAAACGAATGAGACAATATCAAAAATTGTTCAAGAACACCCTACAAATTTCCGAACCCTTATCTCACAAATCGAACCCAATTAAACACCATAAATCATCTAAAATGTGAATTAAACCATCAATAGCAAGAATCATCACCCTTGCCAAAACCCCCCAATTTTCGAACTCTAAACCCTTAAATTCGAACCCAAATCTTAAAATTCGAACACAATAATTCACAAAAAGGCAGGGGAATACATCACAAGCATGGAAAAGGGGTAAGGAAGGTTACCCATACGAAGATCGGAAGGAAAATCGACCGAAATCGAAGAACCCTAGAATTTGGGGATCGACGCATTCCTGCAAAATCCGACTTCAAAACGCGACGAAACTCTCAATTGCCGGAGGGGATAGCTGCGCCTCGACGAGACGAAGCCGGCGGCGGGTCGCACGCGCCGAACGGTGGCAGGACGGCGGCGGGCAAAGCGCTTGAAGCGGCGGGTGCTGGTCCAGACGGGAAATGGGCGCCGCGGGAGGGAGAGAGAATATGAGGTGATGAAATGAATTTTTTTTTAATAAAATCTCGGGTTCAACTGGTATTTATAGCAAAAATACCCCGAAATACTAATAGTCCCACAAATACATCATGATTCATTAAAAATCATCTGTTTTCAAAAATTCTCTCTCTAACTCCAAAACCCCCTACCGGTGCCCGCACAAAGCAACCCAGATCCCGAGACACATCAAAAACCCAACTCTTAGGTTTTTCACCCAAATGAGAATACAATCTCAACCTCTGGATCCAACGATCCCAACTACCCAAAAAAACGAGCCCAGAAGGCCCAACACCTCGATTAAACTCCAAATTGCCACGTAAAAAAACTTTAGGAGTTATTAACACTCCGGGATTAACATCTATAATCCCTGGTCATCACAGACCAACAGGATAAAGACTCCTACCGGATGAAGACATCTACCGGATGAAGACACCTACCGGATATTGAAGTCTTACCGGGTGATAAAGATCAACTGGAAGAACACGTACCGGGTGAAGACATCAATCAACTGGACAAGACATCAACTGGATGGCTACCAACTGGATAGACATCAACTGGATGGTCACCAACTGGACAAGACATCAACTGGATGGCTACCAACTGGATAGACATCAACTGGATGGTCACCAACTGGACAAGACATCAGCTGGATGGCTACCAACTGGATAGACATCAACTGGATGGTCACCAACTGGACAAGACATCAACTGGATGGCTACCAACTAGATAGACATCAACTGGATGGCCACCAACTGGACAAGATATCAACTGGATGGTCACCAACTGGACAGACATCTACTGGACAACTATCAACCGGATAGTCCCACTAAACAAAGACATCAACTGGTCATAAGAGGATGAACGACCAGTTGAGCAAACAAAACCAGCAGAAGTCTAAACTTCCAGTAAGAGCACTAAGCAACGAGACAAAATAAGTACAACATTCTCTGACAAAGGTACAACAGAGCGGTGCACCCTGCTATATCTCCGCCACCATTACCGTCAGAGTGAAAAGAGACGTTGCTTAAACAAAATAGGAAAGAAGACAATATGAATTTGGAAAGCTAATCTCTTCCATATACAGAAAAGCTACCGTTGGACAACCAAACCTATAAATATGTCCAAGCAGAAATGAAGAGGAGCTGAGCGATTTTCAACAAAGAGATATACTTCAAATCAAACAAGAAAATCATATTACTGATATTCCAAACGTTCAGCAAAGAGCAGACAAGCTGTGAAACTGAATCTGGGACAGATTATTTCCAATTGAAGTCTGCTGCTCAAAAAACACTCGAAGCTGGAAAGTTTATTCTGTAAAGAGTGTTATAGATTCTCTTGTAATCAAAAAGTTAAGAAGATTGTGATTGCTAGGAGTTTAGGCCAAGTGTGTTAGTGCCTAAGAAGGTTGTATACTGTAAAAGTGTAAACCAAGTCTTCTAGTGAATCCTTCCTGCAAAGGAAGAAGGGGAGACGTAGAAGCGTTGTGCTTCGAACTTCCAGAAACAACTCTTGTGTTATTTGTTTATTGCTTTATTACCTCAGTTTTATTCCTCACAAGTTTAGTAGACGTATTCCGCACTATAACAAGTGTCTGCTGACTTGCCCAATATTGAGAAGCAACCGTAATACTTAACAGTTTACAGTTAACCAGAAAAAGAAATCGAAATTAAATCTAGTGTTTATTCAACCCCCCCCCCCCCCTTCTAAACACTACCCCGATCCTAACAAGTGGTATCAGTGCTTAGGTCTTCTCAATCTTGAGAAATTACCAATTGCCAAATACTGATGGCCTCATTCAGCAAGATTCCAATGTTCAAGAAAGATGAATATGATGACTGGAGAATCCGTATGCAAGCTCATCTAAGTGCTCAAGATGATGATGTGTGGTATGTAATCACTGAAGGACCGTTGAAGATCATGAAAATCAATACAGCTGCTTCCATCACAAGTGGTGATCCACAAATGGTAGAAAAAGAAAGATCTCAATGGTCAAACGAAGATAAGAAAAAGGCAAATCTGGACAACGTTGCTAAGGACATTCTGTTCAAAACTTTGGACAAAAATATGTTCAACAAAATAAAAATGTGCTCAACAGCCAAAGAAATCTGGGAGAATATTGCCCAACTCTGTGAAGGAAATGATCAAACCAAAGAAAACAAGCTTACTGTGGCTCTACAAAAGTTTGAGCATATCAAGATGATGAATGGAGAAACTCTCAACGAGTATGATGAAAGAGTGACTGAAATAATTAATGAACTGAGCAGTCTGGGTAAGGAGTTACCCAACAGAGAAGTCACTCTCAAAGTAATGAGAGGTCTCCCAAGAGAATGGGATGTCAAGACCATTGCTATGAGAGAATCGAAGGACATCAACAAGATAGATCTACATGATCAGTTTACTGATTTAAAAGCCTATGAATTCGACTTAGGCATTCGGGTTGAAGATGAACCAAATACCAGTCAACCAACCAAAGCTCTCACTGCATCGGAGTCTCTGCCTACTTCTACAGAAATGACACCAGAAAAGATGTGTAATGATGCTATGGCAATGTTCGTAAAGAAATTTGGGAAATTCATGAAGAAGAACCAGAGATCTTATCAATCATATCCTCGAAGGCAGATTTCCAAAGGAAATTCAGAAGAAGAAGAGCGAGTATGCTTCAACTGCCTCAAACCAGGGCACTTCATTGCGGACTGTCCTAAACCCAAAAAGGATGATCACAAAAGAGGATCCAAGGATTACAGAAAATCCAAGGAAACCAGAAGATCATCCAAAAAGGACAAAGATCAAAAGGTTTTAATGGCAGAAGAAAGCAAGAACAAATGGGCTGATTCTGAATCAGAATCAGAGGAGTTATCTAGCTCATCCAGCGAAAGTGAAGACGAGGAAGTCCACTGCTTAATGGCAAATGATGAAAATGAGGTACACGAATCTAACCTATCTGAATTTACACATAGTGAACTCACCAATGCATTGCAGGACATGATCAATGAGTATCGAATGCTATATGAATCTTTTGAAAGCTACAAGACTGAGCACTCAATCCCAACTGAAACGCATAAAAACAAACTTGAAGCCAGTCTCCTAGTGAAAGAAAGAGATGAAGCCAAGTGTGCCTACCAGAAACTTAGCAAACTGGTTAGCACTTGGAATGCGTCCACTACCAGAAGGGATGAAATGCTTGAATCTATAAGGCTTGCTGGTGACTTAACCGGCATAGGCTATAATAGTAATGAAAGCAGTTCATCAGGTAATAAACCTCAACTGTGTATAACAAAAAGCAAGGTTCAATCAATGAACTTTGTAAGATCTAGCACAGTATATGATCCTTATGAACTGGTTAAAGAACCTGTTAAAGCAACACTCATCAAGGAACAGGCACAGCACAGGGGTATCGGTTATGTAGAACCACTCAAAGAGGCTAAATCGAGGAATGAACTTAAACCCACTGGTCGAGCAGCTAGAGAGGTTAAACCCAACTGGTACTACAACTGTAAGCCTGTCCAGAAGAGGTATATGCTCAATAACAGGAACTACAAACCAAAAGCACATGCATACACATACTATCACACTTCACAGTCAAAATCATCACCATCATTTATAAATGCACACACATTTCAGAACACACACCGACCTAAGTCACTTAGGGTCATACAAGTGTGGGTTCCGAAAGGACTAATCCTACCCGGACCCAAGTAGGATTGGGTACCAATCATTATATCGCTTTAATTGCAGGAAACTAGAATGCATCCAGTTCGGAGCTCAGAATGGTTTCTGGACAGCGGATGCTCTAGACATATGACAAGAAATGCGAGCTTATTGTCTGAACTGGCGGACTCCACCGGACCCAGAATAACTTTTGGAGATAACGCGAAAGGTAGAACCGTGGGTAAGGGTAAGATTATCTACGGTAACATCATCATTAGAGATATTCTTTTAGTTGAAAATCTATGCTATAACTTGATTAGCATAAGTCAACTGTGTACAATGGTCATTCCGTAGAATTCAATCAGCACTCATGCACAATTAAATCTACTGATGGCAGTATATTACTTGTAGGTAGAAGGCATGATAACACATATAAAATTGATTGGAATCTTAATCAGCCTATATCCTCTACTTGCTTAGCTGCCCTGAATTCTTCAAAAAATTAGCTTTGGCACAAACGGTTGAGTCACTTAAATTTTAAAACTATTGTCAGTCTGCGTAAACTTGATCTAGTTATTGGACTGCCCCAAATTGAGTTCTCAAAAGATAAGATCTGTGCAGCATGCCAACTTGGTAATCAAATCAGATCCTCCTTTAAGAACAAAGGGAGTAAATCTTCTTCTCGGTGCCTAGAGTTGCTGCATATGGATCTGTTTGGTCCTATACCAGTAACAAGTCTAGGGGGAATGAAGTATACCCTAGTGTTAATAGATGATTACACTCGTTTCACGTGGGTCTTGTTCCTAAGTGGCAAAGATCAGGCTACACCAAAGCTGATTAAATTACTGAAAAGACTCCAAAATGAGAAATCATGTGGGATAGATAGAATTCGCAGTGATAAAGGTACTGAGTTCACCAATCAATCACTTGAATCATATCTAGATGACCTTGGTATTAAACACGAATACTCTGCTGCTAGAACTCCTCAACAAAACGGAGTTGCTGAGCGTAGGAACCGCACCTTGAAAGAAGCTGTGCGACCTATGCTCGCGGAATCAGATATATCGCAGAAATTTTGGGCAGAAGCTGTCAACACAACATGTTATACGCAGAACAGATCAATGATTAATAAGCGAGCAAATAAGACCCCTTATGAGATCTGGAATGGCAGTAAGCCAAATATTTCCTATTTCCATGTGTTTGGTTGCAAATGTTTTATTCACAACAATGGAAAGACTCATCTCACCGCTTTTGATGCCAAATCTGATGCTGGAATATTCCTTGGCTCTTCTACAGTTAGTAAGGCCTTCAGAGTATTTAATAATAGAACTCTTACTGTAGAAGAATCAGTGCATGTAAAATTTGATGAACCTACTGACTGTACTGTATCTAATCTGCAAATCAACAATTTAAGTAATCGACTGGAAAGCACCTATATTGATGAAAAAGTTGATGATGAGATAGATTACAGAAGCAGGACTGACTGCTCCTTGGAACCAGAAGCTCCTGAAGTTCAAGCAGAGGAGTCTGATGGCCAACAAGCACTGCAGCCAGCTACAAATGAAACAGTTGCATCTACCCCTGCTGCAGTAGAAGGAACAAATGATAAAGATGAGTCTATCAGAACATCTGATGTGCCCACTCATATCCAGCCAAGTGAAGAACTCAATCCTCATGGACCTTCGCTCCGGTGGAAGAAGGATCATCCACCCGAGCAGGTCATCGGTAACCCTCTTGCTCCTCTACGCACCAGAGGACAAATGATTAATGAATTTCTTCATGCTGCATTCATATCTCATATAGAACCTAAGAAGATTGATGAAGCTATATTAGACCCAAGTTGGGTAGAAGCAATGCAGGAAGAACTAAATCAGTTTGAGCGAAACAAAGTATGGCATTTAGTTCCACGTCCATCTCATCACACAATTATTGGCACTAAATGGGTATTTAGAAATAAGCTAGATGAAAATGGTACAGTAATTAGGAATAAAGCAAGACTAGTTGCACAGGGATACAGGCAGGAAGAAGGCATTGATTTTGATGAAACCTTTGCCCCTGTAGCCCGATTAGAAGCCATTCGCATATTTCTTGCCTTTGCTGCATTTAAAGACTTTAATGTCTATCAGATGGATGTTAAGAGTGCATTTCTTAACGGCAATTTCCAGGAAGAAGTATATGTTGAACAACCTCCTGGATTTGAAAACCATCTGCAACCATCTTATGTTTATCATCTGAACAAAGCTTTGTATGGTCTGAAGCAAGCCCCCCGTGCATGGTATGAAACTTTATCAAAATATTTGACTGATCATGACTTCACCATTGGCACAGTGGACAAAACTTTATTTAAATTTACAAAGGGAGACCATACTCTGCTAGTTCAGATATATGTTGATGACATTATTTTTGGCAGTACTAACCCAAAATTATGTGAAAGATTTTCAAAGATAATGCAGGACCAATTTGAGATGAGCATGATGGGAGAATTATCATTTTTCTTAGGATTGCAAGTCAAGCAATCTAGTGAAGGAATCTTAATAAATCAGTCTAAATACACTAAAGAGCTGCTGAAGAAATATGGAATGAGTAACAGCTCAGCTGCTGCTACACCAATGAGCTCATCTGCCAAACTCGACTTGGATAATTCAGGAATACCAGTTGAAGTTACAATGTATCGAGGCATTATTGGATCTCTATTATATTTAACAGCCAACCGACCAGATATTATGTTTGCAGTGTGTATGTGCGCCCGGTTTCAAGCAAATCCCAAGCAGTCGCACTTCACTGCTGTCAAAAGGATCCTCGAATATTTGAAAGGCACTGAGAATGTTGGTCTATGGTATCCAAGAGACTCAACTTTTAATCTTATTGGATACTCAGATGCTGACTATGCTGGATGCAAAATTGACTGAAAAAGCATCAGTGGGTATTGTCAATTCCTTGGTGATCGATTAATATCTTGGGGATGCAAGAAACAGACATCCATAGCAACTTCCACTGCCGAGGCAGAGTACCTTGCTGCTGGAAGCTGCTGTGCTCAATTGCTCTGGATTCAGCAACAACTCAGAGATTATGGAATTGAATCCACAGAGGCTCCCATCTTTTGTGATAACACGTTTGCCATTGCTATAACATACAATCAAGTTCTTCATACTCGTACTAAACATATTGACATCCGTCATCACTTTATCAGAGATCATGTTATGAAGAAAGAAATTCGGCTGGAGTATATTTCTACCGAACAACAGGCAGCAGACATTTTCACAAAACCCCTACCGGACGCTAAGTTTTCTTACTTTCGAAATATTCTTGGTTTAATTGAAATTACTTCTTGATTATTTTGTTTTGGTAATAAATTCAGGGGGAATTAGTTAGTTTATTTGCATAAATTTAGGGGGAATTTCAGTTATAATCCTATCATGGTTATTTAAGCTCAGCTGGTAATACAATAGTCAGCTGCAGTAGGTGTATCCGTACCAGTAGGACTCTACATCCAGTAGATGCTTTCCTACCAGTCGAACCCTACAAACCAGCAGATGTTACCAAATATGCTTTGACAAAAATAACCCTCGATACTTATTAACCTAATGAACGTCGGAATTCAAAATTACTTTTGTGTAAAATAAAATATTTCACTCCCGCCTAAATCCAGTCCTTTTATTTATTGGTAAATTTTTTTTTAATCGTTAGATGATCGCCACGTAGACATGTGTCCGCTCATCTACAGTACGACGTTACATATACTTTCATTTTAACCGACATTAGTTTCACTACTCTTCTTCTCCAACAATTCACTACAACTATCTTTTCTTTCAGAAAATTTTACTCTAACAAGATTGCTGCTGCTTCTTCCTCTTATCCATCCAAAATGTCAAAGAATATACAGCCAAACTTCATCACCAATGCTGTAGATTTTCACTCTATATACACATCATCTGATGAGGAGACAAAGGAGCTGATTCAAAAACTGGATACCGCAGGACTCTTGGTACTCCTGAGCCAGGTCCCCTCATTCTACAAGGACGAGCTACACGAGTTCTTTGCTACGGCCAAGGTTGTTGATGACACCGTGGTGGCATCCGTATCTGGACAGTTGGTTAAAATCACCCAACCTGAATTTGCCTCACACCTGTGCCTTCCCTCCACCGGACTTACTGATTTTTCCACTATTCCAGTGGAACTACGAGAAGAGATGCGCCTCACAGCTTCTGAATCTGTTCATCGTCTTCAACGTCCTCCCTTCAGGAAAGTACTAATGAAGAGTCACTATCGACAACTGGCGGACATCATCTCCAAGGGGCTCCTATGTAAAGCTGGATCATTTGATATGATCACCCCTGAAAAATTTGATGTTATGACTGCAATATGCAAAGGATTGGAGATAAACTGGTCAGATGTGTTATTTCAAATTCTGACTAGTCTCGTAGTCTCTGGCAAGGGTCAATCAGGCTTTGCTCTCCCGCTAAGCAGCCTGTTTGACAGCAAACACATTTAAGACAGGGGCTCTCACCAACCTCCATCCGGGGAGACTTATCACTGCCAAGTATCTTCAGCTTCACAGGCAGAGAAGTGGCAGAGACGTCGGGGTAACTAAGCGCCGATTGACGCAGGTCATCAGCGACTCTGAACACACCGTCTCAGAATCCGCTGAGTCTTCTCCTCCTCCTCCTTCTCCCCCTCCTAAGAAGCCCAGAACAAGAAAAGCTGCTCCTCCGGCTGTCCGACAGAAAGACATTGCAGCTCCTGATACCATCTCCTCCGCTGGTCCGACATAAAACATTCCTGATAGAGAACCCAGCCCTGCAAATCCTCCAACTGAGGAACCCACTACTTCATTAGCCATGGTGCCTGCTCCATCAATGGTTCCAGTTGACACTCCGTCAGCACTGGTGAGCTCTCAGCAAGCACCAGGCACTATCAGCTTTAGGACACCCAAGTCCTTATGTCCGTACTGTCATCCAAAGACCACCCCTGCTGGCAAAGGAAAAACTCTTACGGCTCCAGTGTCCACTCCTGTTGCCTTCGAGATCCAAATGGTCATGGATACAGTTGAAGCCAAACTGCAACCACAGCTCGATATTTTTTATCGTTGGGTAAAGGCTCGAGTAAAAGTTTGATTTGATGACTTCGATCCTATTCTGGATCAGGCCAGGGAAGATGAGAACCAAATCTTGGCCTATCTTCAAATCTCAGACCCCGAGAAAAGCCTGAAGCTACGGGATGTTTTTCGCCTGATGATCTATGTGGGCGAACTTCAAGCCCTTGTGGAAACCCGCCTTCAACACTTCAATGGTGATTCAGGTACCGCGAATCATGATAGAGCCGTTCTAAATGCTCTTGGCCCCAAGCTGGAAATGGCTGAGCTCGCTCTTCATGATATTCGCATATCCACTGGAATTCACTCATGCTCCACTGCTGAAAATATTGCAAGCCCCGACCAGCCGGATTTACATATGGCTATTGCAAATTTGGAGATTGTCCCCTCTACTGTGGAGATCACTTCTACTGTCCTAGAGACCACTCCCACTAGAGCAGAGATAGCATCAACTGCCGTGGAGGCAGCCTCTTCTGCTCAAGAACTCCTTTCTGCTCCCAGCTCTCATAATGATCAACCGTCCCAACCGATGGTTATTGATCACACCAATGTGGACACAGTGATTCAGACGGTAGTTCAGCAAGTTACCATTTCCTCTGGCAACCATGAACCCAGTGAGTCTTCACATTCCAATGATCATACCCAGTCGTTTGTTGCTGCGGTTGACCAAGCCACTGCTGATATGGCTGCACCACTTATTGGAGACACTGCTGATATGGCTGCCCCACAACTTGAAGAAACTGATACTATGGCTGTTACTATTTCCGACTCAACAGTTGCCCCACATGTTGACGCCACTGGGTTGCTATCCACTGCAGTTGTAGATGCTCATCCCGGTGCTCTTGATCCTACTGCTGATACTCAAATGATTCCTGTGGATCCGTCCATGGCTCAAGAACTTTCAGAGGATTTCTTTGTCTTTACAAACCCTCTGGACGAACCACCAAACATTGCTGCACAGCTAGCTAATCTCTCCACTGCAATATCAGCGCTAGCCAGCGATGTCAATAAACTTAAGCAGGAAGAGCGGACTGCAACTCTCATTCTAGGAACCCATCAGCAGCACACGGACTTTCAATTCCAGCAAGTCTACAGGGACTTAAGTAGTTTAACAACTACTATCACTAGACTTCAAACTTTTGCTGAAAACACAATGGCGGACACTCTTTCTCGAATTGGCCAGGCTCGTCTTCAGATTAATCAAAATAATGAATCTCTTCATGCTGCCACATCCCTGGCTCTTGGAGAGAAGATTGAAGACGACAAGAAAGTCTTAACCAATCATATGGCCACTATGCAGGCAGCATTTGCTTCTCAGATTCAAGATATATGCAACAGCCTGCCTGCAGCTCCTCAAATAATCCGCAGACTGCCTGAACCCAGCAGAACTGCTCCTTCAGCACAGCGAGCTTCAAGTTCAACTAATCTTTCATCCCCTGCAACTGGAGCATTCACTCAGTCCAGATCAACTGCTCAACCAAGATCTCGAAGTCCGCGCCAACCGCCTACCGAAAAATGCGACTATTCCAAACATTGGTTCGGGCGAAAATAGTATCATTTTCTGATCCCTCTCTAATTATTCTTATCTATTTACTGTTTTTAGTTGACGTTTTCTTTGTATTTACTGATCAACATAAATGCATTCACACTAATTGAAATTTTTTTCTATAAATAGCGACTCTTGCTTGCTCACATAACACGCATTCACTCATCATGATTAATTTCAAGACTTTCAAAATTCCTTGGTTCTCTGTTAAAAACTTTTCCGATTCATGGGTTTATTACTTATCTAAATCAACCCCTCATGGGTTGATTACTTATCTAACCCAGCTCCATTAAGCTTCAGCTTTTTGGATCCTGCTCTGATGCTCATCATCAGTCAGGAACTGCTATCAGGAGTTATCTGGGTGCTGATGACAAAAAGGGGGAAGACAGAGATAGAGTATTCTGATAGGTGAATCCATGAACCATGGAAGCTGCCTGATGAATATACATATGACTCTTCCCGACCTTCTCTCTGAAACAAGGTAGACCGGCAGAGATAGAGTATTCTTATTAGGTCATCTCTGAAACAAGGTGGATCGAGCTCTTCCTCTCTGAAATAAGGTGGATCGAGCTCTTCCTCTCTGACATTAGATGGATCGAAGCTCTCCGGGTCTACAGTGCTTGTTTAAAAATTTGTCATGTATCAGCTATATTGTGTAAAACTAGATTTGACTTAGATTCTATTCAAGTTATTAGAATTCATCTTAAATAAAGATGAATCTCTCTCAATTGTCCAGTTTGATTACAACTTGTAATCTGCTTATATTTATAACATATGAAAATTTCTTTTACATTATGTCTTCAAGTATTTTCAGGATTCTCATCTTATTTACTCAAGTAAGAAATCGATTATTGCTTAGTTTTGTCATCACCAAAAAGGGGGAAATTGTTGGGAAAACGATTTCTAAGTTTTGGTGATTACAAACACCTACCGGATGTCAAAGACCAACTGGATAAAGACTCCTACCGGATGTCAAAGACCAACTGGATAAAGACTCCTACCGGATGAAGACATCTACCGGATGAAGACACCTACCGGATATTGAAGTCTTACCGGGTGATAAAGATCAACTGGAAGAACACCTACCGGGTGAAGACATCAATCAACTGGACAAGACATCAACTGGATGGCTACCAACTGGATAGACATCAACTAGATGGTCACCAACTGGACAAGACATCAACTGGATGGCTACCAACTTGATAGACTCCAACTGGATGGTCACCAACTGGACAAGACATCAGCTGGATGGCTACCAACTGGATAGACATCAACTGGATGGTCACCAACTGGACAAGACATCAACTGGATGGCTACCAACTGGATAGACATCAACTGGATGGCCACCAACTGGACAAGATATCAACTGGATGGTCACCAACTGGACAGACATCTACTGGACAACTATCAACCGGATAGTCCCACTAAACAAAGACATCAACTGGTCATAAGAGGATGAACGACCAGTTGAGCAAACAAAACCAGCAGAAGTCTAAACTTCCAGTAAGAGCACTAAGCAACGAGACAAAATAAGTACAACATTCTCCGCCACCATTACCGTCAGAGTGAAAAGAGCCGTTGCTTAAACAAAATAGGAAAGAAGACAATATGAATTTGGAAAGCTAATCTCTTCCATATACAGAAAAGCTACCGTTGGACAACCAAACCTATAAATATGTCCAAGCAGAAAATGAAGAGGAGCTGAGCGATTTTCAACAAAGAGATATACTTCAAATCAGACAAGAAAATCATATTACTGATATTCCAAACGTTCAGCAAAGAGCAGACAAGCTGTGAAACTGAATCTGTGACAGATTATTTCCAATTGAAGTCTGCTGCTCAAAAAACACTCGAAGCTGGAAAGTTTATTCTGTAAAGAGTGTTATAGATTCTCTTGTAATCAAAAGTTAAGAAGATTGTGATTGCTAGGAGTTTAGGCCAAGTGTGTTAGTGCCTAAGAAGGTTGTATACTGTAAAAGTGTAAACCAAGTCTTCTAGTGAATCCTTCCTGAAAAGGAAGAAGGGGAGACGTAGAAGCGTTGTGCTTCGAACTTCCAGAAACAACTCTTCTGTTATTTGTTTATTGCTTTATTACCTCAGTTTATTCCTCACAAGTTCAGTAGACGTATTCCGCACTATAACAAGTGTCTGCTGACTTGCCAATATTGAGAAGCAACTGTAATACTTAACAGTTTACAGTTAACCAGAAAAAGAAATCGAAATTAAATCTAGTGTTTATTCAACCCCCCCCCCCTTCTAAACACTACCCCGATCCTAACAGATACTAAATTTGGGTTGCCTCTGAAAAAGTGCTTGGTTTATAGTCATCAGCACGACTGTGCTCCATTCATTCATTTAGGCTCGCTCAGATGAACGTAGTCCACGTTCCTTACTTCTATCCCATAATAATGCTTCAAACGCTGACCATTTACTTGAAATGGTTGACCGTCATTGCATTTCAGTTCGATTGCTCTGTGTTATGTCACTTTCTCGATGATGAACGGCCCGCATCATCGTGACTTCAACTTTCCTGGAAAAAGCCTGAGACAAGAGTTATAAAGAAGTACTTGTTGACCAGGAATGAACTCTATTCATGGAAATTCTTTTTTCGCTCCTTGTAAATTTTTTGCATTTTCATAAGCTTTATTTGCAAAACTTATTCATTTTAGTGAGCTGTAGCAACCGTTGCTCACCAGCGGCATTCAAATCAAAGTTCGGCTTCTTTATGGCCCAGAAAGCCCGATGCTCCAACTCTACAGGTAAGTGGCATGCTTTCCCAAAGACAAGACGATATGGAGACATCCCAATGGCGTTTTTAATGCAGTTCTATACGCCCAGAGTGCATCATCCAAGTTCAGAGCCCAATCCTTTTGGTTGATGCTGACAGTCTTTTCTAGAATTAGCTTATTTTCCCGGTTAGAAATTTCAGCTTGGCCATTTGTCTGTGGATGATAGGCCAGTGCACTTTTGTGCCTCATAATGTATTGTCATCAGAGCACTGAAGATCTTGTTACATATATGAGTCCCTTCATCACTTATAATCGTTCTCGAAGTGCCAAATCTGGTAAAGATGTTATTTTGCACAAACTTAACCACAACATGAGCATCATTAGTGGATGTGGCGATTGCTTCAACCCACTTAGAAACATAATCCACTGCCAACAAAATATATCATTGACCACGAGAGGGTGGGAAAGGACCCATGAAATCAATACCTGAAGAACTTTCGATGCGGTCCTTGATGCTCCAAAATATCCCCCATAAGGTGTTGAGTGATATTTTTCTAAAATTTCCCTTGCTTCCTCCTCAGATACACATCTGACAATTTGATCTACACATCTTCTGAATACATATGGCTCATCCCAGTAGTAATTCTTGATGTCATGAAAGAACTTTTTCATTTGTTGATAATTGAGGTCTGGAGGTAGTATATCACATGACAAATAGTTAGCAAAATCAGCAAACCAAGGGTTTTAGTACTACCTCAAAGAGATGTTCATCAGAGAAATCTTCTTGTATGACTCCATGTTCCCCTTTATCCTCTAATTCCAGACGATATAGTTGATGTGCTACTTGGTTGTCACTACCCTTCTTATCCAAGATCTCAAAATCAAACTCTTGTAGCAATAAAATCCATCGAATCAACCGGGGTTTTGCATCCTTCTTTGCAAATAGATAATGAGTAGCTGCATGATCTGTGTAAATCATGACATTCGTCCCAATCAGATATGCTCTAAACTTGTCGATGTGAACACCACAGCTAACATCTCTTTCTCAGTGGTGGTATAATTCTGTTGGGCACCATCAAGAGTTCTGCTTGCATAGTAAATCACCCTAAAGATCTTGTCTTTCTTTTGCCCCAGTATTGCTCCAACAGCATGGTGCTGGCATCACACATCAACACAAATGGCTCCTTCCAGTCCGGTACTATGATAATTGGTGCTCATATTAGTACTTTCTTCAAACCTGTCGAATGCCTGCAAACAAGAATCATCAAAGATAAAAAGCGAGTCTTTTTCTAGCAAATTACATAATGGCTTAGCTATTTTAGAGAAATCCTTACTAAAACGTCGATAAAACCCGGCATGTCCAAGGAAGCTCCTAATAGCTTTCTCATTGTTCGTAGGTGGAAGCTTTTCAATTGCAACCACTTTTGCTCGATCCACTTCAAGTCCTTGAGATGATACCTTAAGGCCAATGACAATACCCTCTTGCACCAAAAAATGACATTTCTCCCAATTTAACACCAGATTCTTTTCTTGGCATCGATGCAACACAAGAGATAAGTTATGCAAACAATGATCAAAAGAAGAACCAAAAACCAACAAGTCATCCATGAAGACTTCTAGGATCTCCTCCACCATATATGAAAAGATAGCCATCATGCACCGTTGAAAGGTAGTAGGTACGTTGCATAAACCAAAAGGCATTCTCCTAAAAGCAAAAGTTCCATATGGACAAGTAAATGTTGTCTTTTCTTGATCCTCGGGGTCTATTGCAATTTGATTGTACCCTGAATAACCAGCTAAGAAACAATAATAACAATAACCTGCTAACTTGTCGAGCATCTGATCAATAAATGGAAGAGGGAAGTGGTCCTTCCTTCTGTCTTGTTGAGTTTCATATAGTCAATACAAACTCACCACCCCGTCACAGTTCGAGTTGAGATCAACTCATTATGTTTCATTTCTTACCACCGTCATTCCTCATTTCTTTGGCATAACCTGTACTGGGAAAATTCATGCATTATCTGAAATAGCATAGATAATCCCAACATTTAACAATTTAAGCACTTCTGCCTTTACTACCTCTTTCATTGCCGGATTGAGCCGCCTTTGATGATTAATGGAGCGAGTGAATGACTCATCCATAAGTATATTATGCATGCATAAAGACGGGTTAATCCCCTTTATATCAGAAATCGACCAACCAAAGCAGATTTAAATGTCCTCAAGACACGTAGTAATTTATCTTTCTCTACAGAACAAAGAGAAGAAGATATAATTACCGGATATGTCAAATTCTCACCCAAGACTACATAAGTGAGGTGAGCAGGTAGTTCTTTCAATTCCGAGCTCGCCTTAACCTCTTCTACTGATGTATCTTGTACATCTTCCTTTGTTGCAGCAGTGGCGTTCTCCTTGTGCAAACTCTTAAGTGCTTAAACCTGCTCAAAATGATCAAATTCAGTTTCATCAACTTGCATAATGGAGTTGACCATGCAATTCTCCAATGGATACACAGGTATTGTTCCTACTTCAAAATTATGCACACATGAGTCAATAGCATCTAAAAATTTGCAAGTGCTTACCTCGTCAAGTCCTTTGAGGGCCTTGTAAATATTAAACATGACTGCATCGCTTCCAACTCTCAAATATAGTTCTCATCTCTGAACATCGATAAGTGCTCTGCCTGTTGCTAAGAACGG
This sequence comes from Haberlea rhodopensis, assembly GCA_907163345.1. Lineage (NCBI taxonomy): Eukaryota > Viridiplantae > Streptophyta > Magnoliopsida > Lamiales > Gesneriaceae > Haberlea > Haberlea rhodopensis. The sequence goes on along the minus strand of CAJQUN010000472.1, from coordinate 226,897 downwards.
TCTCCCCAAAATTAACGGGACATTGATCGCTTTTATTTTTAAATAATTAATATTTCAAAGAATAGTGTGAAGCGATTCTACCGCAAGTGCACGGTTGTCAAGTTTTAGTATAGTGAAAATTAAGTAGGGGTTTGTCGAATCCACAGGGACTAACGTATAAGTACCAAATAAGATTAATAAAATTATATTTAGCCTACGATTAAAGAAGGTGATTAACTAAAGCAAACTTAAACTATGGAATGAAAATTAAACAAGAAACAATAAAATGAATGGTTCCGGATATGCAAAGGTAAGTCACTCGAGAAATTTATCAAGCTCGTCGTTCCACTATGTTATCTTTAATGATTCAACTGAATTCTCAAATTATCAACCAATTGATTCTAAAGGTGAAAGGTTTTCGCTATTATTCGATACACTCTCTCGAGCTGTAAAGAAACTAACACTAAATTAGAATAAGTCACTCTCGTGCACCTATTTACTAATTTAATATTGCATAAATCATCAAAACCTTGTTACTCTAAATCTCTCGATTCAAAGTTCTCACGTATGCGATATCATCTCTCGATCTCAATCGTAACATACATCATAAATTAATAGAGCGTGTTACAACGTTATCTCTCGATCTCGGTTATAACTCTCAGATTCAATCAAAGTTAGCTAGGCTTTGATCTACACAATCAATTAATTTATGAACAATAGTAATCAATGCACTCAATCACAATTGAATCAATAATCAAACACAACGAAACTAAAACTCGATAGAATAAACTGAAAATATTTCAAATCAAATACAAAAGAGTTTAATTGTCTCTCGACCTCAAAAACATCAATTGAAAATCAAAATGAAATAGATTAGAATCTAGAAATACGATAAACGGTGGAATAAATCCGTGTGTAGCACCGAAATCTCTTCTCTTGCTCCTTCCTTGCACTCCGGAATGAATTGGCTCGACTTTGGACGAGAACGGAGACTGGATCTCCTTCGGCGGCGCTAGGCGGCGGCTAGGGTTCCTTATTTTCGAGAGAATTGGTCTCTGAAATGATGTATATCTTGTATGGAAATGATTCTCCCTTTTATCCCCCGAAAATCCATTCAAAAATGGAAGATAAGATTTTCCCGGATTTGCGTATCGATCGATCGAGAATTGCGTCCGATCGATCGGTGCACTGTTCACGTCAGCCTTTGAAACTCACTGCCTCGCTCGATCGATCGAGATTTCCTTCCGATCGATCGAGCCTTCGATAAAATTGGCTCTGAAGTTTCTGCCTTGGTCGATCGATCGAGACATAATCTCTATCGATCGAGACTTCGATTCATTTTCTGCTCAGCACACTGCCTGGCTCGATCGATCGAGAAATATTCTCGATCGATCGAGAATCCGAAAATCCAACTTCCTCAATTTCAACTCTTTCTCGCCTCGATTTCGCCATTTTTCTTCAGTTTAGCTCATTTCTTCCATTTCCAACTAATTTTCCTGAAATAGACAAATAAACACCAAAAAGCTTAATATCATCCAGGAAAAAGTACGAAAAATGGGAAGAAATTACAGCTAAAAACACTCAAAATCTAAGCCTATCAACTCCCCCAAACTTAGACTTGATCGTCCTCGAGCAAGCAATAAGCTCAAAAAGAAAAGTTAATCTTAATACTATGCATGAATCATCTTTACAACTCACGTAAAAACTCAGAATCCTACTTACACATCAATAAAAGTCATTCAACATTTAACAAGAAGCAATTTCTCCTAAGTTAAACAATACATCGCAACATTGGAACGTGCGTGTGTGCCATTGTCAAACATGAGTAATGTACATATCTTTAAGATCAAAAAGTGCCATAACAACTCCGAGTCAAGATTACTTTGAACTACTCTACAAATTTACTATCCAGCACTTCTCCACTAATGTAATTATTCCCTAGACTTGGATCAACAGGACTTTAAAAGCTTATAACGTTAGGCCTTTTGGTGTCGGCTCCAAAGAAAAGGTAGGATGAATTCAAAGAAGAGAGTACAATAGAATCAGTTCAATACTTTTTTCGCACACTATTGAGCTTCTCTTCAACTTTTTCTAGCCTTGGCCACTTTGGGTCTTATTTAAATTTTCTTTTCAAGGCTTTTCTCTACATCTTTTCTTTTTCCTTGCTCATTCTTTTGTTCATTTCATTTTTTTTCACAATGAACTTATCAACATATAACAATTTAATGCAATGAATGAGATTCATTATACTCCCTTAGGGGTGGGTAAAAATTTTCTTTTTAGGCTCAATCCAAGGTAGGTATAATGAGGTTGCCAAGAATGTCGAATGGGGGTCTAATCATATGCAATGCATATACCATTCTTTTTCAATCAGACACAAGAGGGGACACTAAGGAATGATGTATAAAAGGTAGGCTTGAAAGGCACAAACGGTCCAAAGATCGCCTAAATCATCTCCAAGTCAAGTTCCTAATTATAAATTTTGCCTCAAAGTGCTTTCAAATAAATTGTAGAGTTATCTAAGATGCTCAAGACTCATCATAGTTAACACAAATTTTCACTTTAATCAATACATACTTCACTCAATCATGACTTAATAAGTGCTCAATTATTCCTCAGTTTTGACATATGGTAACAAAGGATATATACAAACAAGTTAAACATTTTCATGACTCCTATCTAGATGAGGATTAATTTCATCATGTATTACCGTTGCAAATCTAATTCTTCATTTCTCAAGACTAACTCACAAAAAAAATTTTGTTGGTAATGCTCAAGGATGATTCAAGTGACAATTAAGCACACAACATGTGGATAAAAAAAATTAAACACGCAAGCCACTCCCCCAAACTTAACTGAAACATTGTCCTCAATGTTTAAAAGAATCAAAAGAGAAAAAGTAAACTCCCCTGATCAAGACGCTTGCATGAGGATTGAGGAAGTTTGGCTTTTGAAAGCTCCACTGCTGTAGGGGTTCATCGCTCCACTTGAGTACCTCGGAAAATGCAAAATTGAAAATAAAACAAAGCTAAATGCAAAAGGATACGCTTGGGTTGCCTCCCAAGAAGCGCTGATTTCTAGTCGTCGGCTTGACCATCAGAAGCAACCATCAAAGAGTGGTTGCCGCCCATAGTAAGTATCGTATGATACCACTAATGGGTCTTCATTCAGTATGCCCTCAAGATTGGCCAGATGTCTCCAGTGTACTCTCGTCGCTCCAACAACTTTCGTCATGACTTTGTGAGCATGGGAGAATGATTCTTTACTTGACTTCATCTCATATGGGGCGTAGTGCGGTGAAGTTGGTGGCATTGATGGGAAATATGTATCCACATATGGCATATAACATGTCTCCATCGATGGGTGCATATCAAGGTTCTCGAAACTCTCATCCTCCAACATCACTCTTGGCTTGTTTTCCCATAGGATCTCCTCAGATGACTTTTCCACTGTAGGCTCAATCCCTTCCATAGGCTCAACTTCCCTTGATTCTTCCACATGAGTGGGATCACTCCCCCAAACTTGATTGGTTGAGTGATCATCATCATGTAACCAGGCCTGATTTGTAGATCTCGTCTCCTCTTCTTGGCAGCTCATTGAGATGGTTTCCACTAGGATTGCTAATTGCTGCTCTAGATGACGTATATACTTGGTCTGGTTCTCTAAACGTTGATGCCATGAGTCTAAATAACATATTCTCTGATTGAGCCGTTCCTTCTACAAAACTATCCTTCTTCTCGCCGTGATGCTCAAAGGTTTGGTGCGTAGGGTAGTGGGGCTCTGGTGGGTATTGGTGACTCCAACCTTGCAAGGAAGGATCACAATGCCAGTGGTAGTCGAAGTCCGCCATATCATTGAACAGGTGTAATACACTGTCCTCATCTCTATCAACCAGGGGACTCCCATTCACCAGTGCTCCTCTTAATACCCATCCTCGTGTCTGTGCATCCAAACCTTTGAAGAAATGTTGCAGAAGAGTATACTTCGAAAAGTTGTGATACCTGAATGTGTCTGCCAGTTCATTGAATCTCTCCCACGCCGAATAAAACGGCTCTGAAAATTATTGGGCAAATCTTTTGAAGACTTGTTGATGAAGCATCACAAGTACCTCGCAAGAAAAAAAAATAACATACTTAAATAAAATAATATTTTTTTTATTTTTTTTTTCGAAAATAACAAAAAAGAAAAAGAAAACAAAAATGCAATAAAAAAAAATTGGCTAAATTACAATTAACTAATCTCGTATGATATTATACAGATTAGTCCCTGGCAACGGCGCCAAAAACTTGATCGCTTTTATTTTTAAACAATTAATATTTCAAAGAATAGTGTGAAGCGATTCTACCGCAAGTGCACGGTTGTCAAGTTTTAGTATAATGAAAATTAAGTAGGGGTTTGTCGAATCCACAGGGACTAACGTATAAGTACCAAATAAGATTAATCAAATTATATTTAGCCTACGATTAAAGAAGGTGATTAACTAAAGCAAACTTAAACTATGGAATGAAAATTAAACAAGAAACAATAAAATGAATGGTTCCGGATATGCAAAGGTAAGTCACTCGAGAAATTTATCAAGCTCGTCGTTCCACTATGTTATCTTTAATGATTCAACTGAATTCTCAAATTATCAACCAATTGATTCTAAAGGTGAAAGGTTTTCGCTATTATTCGATACACTCTCTCGAGCTGTAAAGAAACTAACATTAAATTAGAATAAGTCACTCTCGTGCACCTATTTACTAATTTAATATTGCATAAATCATCAAAACCTTGTTACTCTAAATCTCTCGATTCAAAGTTCTCCCGTATGCGATATCATCTCTCGATCTCAATCGTAATATACATCATAAATTAATAGAGCGTGTTACAACGTTATCTCTCGATCTCGGTTATAATATTCTCAGATTCAATCAAAGTTAGCTAAGATTTGATCTACACAATCAATTAATTTATGAACAATAGTAATCAATGCACTCAATCACAATTGAATCAATAATCAAACACAACGAAACTAAAACTCGATAGAATAAACTGAAAATATTTCAAATCAAATACAACAGAGTTTAATTGTCTCTCGACCTCAAAAACATCAATTGAAAATCAAAATGAAATAGATTAGAGTCTAGAAATACGATAAACGGCGGAATAAATCCGTGTGTAGCACCGAAATCTCTTCTCTTGCTCCTTCCTTGTACTCCGGAATGAATTGGCTCGACTTTGGACGAAGAACGGAGACTGGATCTCCTTCGGCGGCGCTAGGCGGCGGCTAGGGTTCCTTATTTTCGAGGGAATTGGTCTCTGAAATGATGTATATCTTGTATGGAAATGATTCTCCCTTTTATCCCCCGAAAATCCATTCAAAAATGGAAGATAAGATTTTCCCGGATTTGCGTATCGATCGATCGAGAATTGTGTCCGATCGATCGGTGCACTGTTCACGTCAGCCTTTGAAACTCACTGCCTCGCTCGATCGATCGAGATTTCCTTCCGATCGATCGAGCCTTCGATAAAATTGGCTCTGAAGTTTCTGCCTTGGTCGATCGATCGAGACATAATCTCGATCGATCGAGACTTCGATTCATTTTCTGCTCAGCACACTGCCTGGCTCGATCGATCGAGAAATATTCTCGATCGATCGAGAATCCGAAAATCCAACTTCCTCAATTTCAACTCTTTCTCGCCTCGATTTCGCCATTTTTCTTCAGTTTAGCTCATTTCTTCCATTTCCAACTAATTTTCCTGAAATAGACAAATAAACACCAAAAAGCATAATATCATCCAGGAAAAAGTACGAAAAATGGGAAGAAATTACATCTAAAAACACTCAAAATCTAAGCCTATCAGACATCTCTATCTTCTTCCATATCCAGTACCACAAAATCAGCAGGGAAGATAAATTTGTCCACCTTAACAAGTACATCTTCAATTATACTCGAGGATATGTATCCGCCAATTGCAAGGTAATGGTAGTAGGCTTCACCTCTCCAAGCCCTAGGCTCTTGAAAACAGATAAAAGCATTAAATTAATACTTGCACCTAAATCACATAATGCGTTATTAAATGTAGAACTACTAATAATACAAGGAATAGTAAAACTCCCTGGATCTTTTAATTTTTGTGGTAGCTTCTTCGAGAGAATAGAACTGCATTCTTCTGTGAGATTCACAGTCTTAAATTCATCGAGCTTTCTCTTCCGTGCCATTAAGTCCTTCATGAACTTTGCATAATTAGGCATTTGTTGCAAAGCATCAGCAAATGAAATGTTAATGTGGATTTTCTTGAAAATCTCCAAGAACTTTGCAAACGGGTCATCTATGGCCTTTTTCCTGAAGCGTTGAGGATATGGAAGTGTAGGCTTGAAAATAGAAGGCTTTTCAGGTTGAGTGACTTGCTTCTCGTTTTTGACTTCTTTAGCGATTTCAACCGGAATTTGAGTCTAACCAATTGGTGGCTCATTAACATGTGCTGGTTCTTTATCCCCAAGTTCCTTGCCATTTCTCAATGTCATGGCCTTGCACTGCTCTTTTGGGTTCACTTCAGTGTTGCTATGAAATGTTCCTCTTTATTGGCTGTTCATGCCATTAGCAAGCTTCCCAATTTGAACCTCAAGAGACTTCATCATAGCACCCATGTTATTCATGTGACCCTCAATCATATCAATCCTTGACTCGGTCTTCCCAAACCTCATTAACGAGGTTTGAACAAAGTTACCTACCAAATCTTCAAGTGATGGTTTACCTTCATTCTTTTGTGGAGCATATCCAGGTGGCAGATTCAAGGCATTATTATTGTTGGCATATGAAAGTTTATCATTATTTTGGATCGGACTGGCCGGATCAGTCTTGTACAGATCAGTCTAGCCGGATCAGTCTGGACAATCAGCTTGGATAGATCAGTCTGGTGCAAGACAAGCTTGATACAAAACAACTTGATAAACTTGCTCTTCCGATCTGTTGCTTGCAGCCCTTGATTCTTTGATTCTGGGCAAAGTGATGAACATGAAAGCTGTAGCCCTTTATCTTGTCTTTCCAAATAATCAAGAATCACTCGATTCTGAGTTTTATGAGATTGGGATGCTCGATATGACAGACCATCCTACTGCTGAAACATTCCATGTTTCATCAGTAGGATCATCAACTTGCAGACGTCTTTTGACCTTCTTAAACTCCGATTTAGCTCTCGACTCCTGAAGATGACTTGTAGGTATTCTTCTTAGCTTTCCAACCCATACTGAATCGTCATGTTCCGATAAGTGAGCTAAGAGTATGCCCAACATACTGACAGTCGCTTGCTGTAACAGCTTGTTGTTTCTTCGCGGTACAACTCGATCTTACAGGTGTCTTTTCTCCTTGATAACATTCGAACTAGCCGATCTGTTGTAAAATATGACTTTTAGTATTTTGAGTTGGATGTTCAACCTATTTGGAAGCACGCCATTTCGATATCCGAGCTATGGGATATGATCGAAACAATCCGCTCTACCAGGATTTCAGTCTTGGTCCAGCTTGATATTTTCAAGCTACTTCTTTGTAATTCATCAAGCTTCTAATCATGATCTATGAACTGCACACTTGATGAATTATGTTAGCAACACAATAAAAAGTTTTGTTAACATCAAAACCAAGATTATTCGGGTTCCTAAAACCCAACAATACTTCACTCAATCATGACTCAAAAGTGCCCAAAATGTTCCTTAATTTTGACATATTAACTCAACAAAGGATATTCACAAACCAGTCAAAAAATTTCACGACTCTAATTGAGATGGGGATTAATTTCATCATGCAATACTGTTGCAAGTCTAGTTCATTATTTCTTAACGATGAACTCATTTTTCACAAAAAAATTGTTTATGTGCTCAAGAGCAATTTAGTCACATGATAGAATAAGCATGCAAGACAAATAGCAAGAGAAACAGCAGTAATCAATAAACACCCCCCCAAACTTAGTACATGCATTGCCCTCAATGTATAAACAGTAAGCGCAAAAGCAAAACACATACCTTGACTATGATCGTCAGTGATCGTCGTCCTCATAATGCTCCGGCGGGGGTACTGGTAGTATGGCTCCTCCCGCTGATACGGCTGATAGGGCGGATATGGTGGGAACTCAGGCGGTGGTGGTTGATATGGCTGAAAGTGTGGCCCTGGCGGGAACTGGATAGCCGGGTAACCTTGGGCCAAGGCAGTGTTCCATGCACATTGATATTGCATGAACTTCATATGGCGCTGACTCATCTGCTCTTGGTCCAAACGGATTTCCCTTTACACATTTCAAATGTCCTGTTGCTCCAGGCGTATGTCTTGGAGATCTCTGTGGAGGGAGTCAAAGGTGATAGATGTATGTGCTGCAGCGGAAGATGATGACTGGCCAGTAGGTCTGCTGCTCGAAGGTCGTGGCTCTGCCCTACGTCAGCCTGTAGGAGGTGGTGGTCCATCAACCACTATTGGGCTTTTGGGTGGTAGGAGTTCTTAATCGGAGCCCCATTTCACTCCACATTTCTTGCATAGAATAGTGATGGTAGACGAAAATGGTAATGCGGAGGTGGGCGGACTCGTTCCGATGTCGCTGATATGATCATTTATAATATACCCCAGGTCCACCGTTTGCCCAGTGAGTATGGCATATACCAGGGCAGCTCTCTCTTTGGTAACTTCAGAAGTGTGGGTCGATGGCATGACCCGTGAGGCTATGAATGAGAACCAAGCCTGTGCCTCGGGTTTCAAATATTTCTAAGGACCAATTGGTGCTCTCCAAGGTTGGTCCTTTGCCAATCTGTCCCCTGAACAATGATAACAGAGAGTACATCATCATAGTTGATTTGACTTTTCCTGAAGGCTTTGTACTCATTATCCTTTATTGAAAGGCATCCGATAAATTTCATTGATTTTGAATTGATTGAACTCCACATCTTTCCCCCGTACAAACACAACATCGCTTGAATCTAGGCGGATAGTCCTTAAATTGGTATAGAATTCCCGCACAACAGGGACCACTGCATCAATAGGCTGCTGATTAAATTCAAACCATCCTCTTCGTCGTGCTTCTTGAATCACGGGGCATTCAATTCTATCAATGTCCATTCCTCTTTCACGACTGAGTGGTTTTCGATGGTAGCTGGGGTATAATTCCGCTGCTACGAAATTCACAAATCTCAGTCCATCATAATCTTGAGAAGAAGTGGCGGCTTCGACTTGCTTCTGCTTTTTCTTGGGAGCCTTTTTTTTTTTCTTCTCAAGTTCACAATCCACCCCGCTTCAATTCCAACAACAAAAAAGTAATTCACAACAAATCACCAACAATCAACAAGTAAGCTCCAATTCCCCCAAACTTATCTATTCACTTAACTCAACTCCACCAAATACACCAAAAATCTCATCTTTGTATACCCAAACAAAATTATGCACCGGTCTATTGATATGTAAATTGAAGCCAAATACCATAGAATTTCGAAAATCTGATGAATTTCTAGACTTGGTTTGAAGTTCCTCCTTATGATGTAGTTGCCCCCAATTCAGCCTTTGAATCTTCAGATCTGTAACCAAAAATGCAATTAGAAGAATCTAAGCATCATAAATTGTGAGATTTTTGAGTTATTGGAAAGATTCAAAGGGAAATTTTGTGATTAGGGCAAAAGGGGCTTTTTTTTTGTTTGAGGAGAATGAAAATTTTGCTATTCTGCAGCGTCCGGTGTCAATTTTTAAAAACAAAATTTTCTGTCTCTCGATCGAGAGAGAAAGGTTATTTTCTCTTTGTTAACTTCGAGCAATCGATCGAGAATTATTCTCGATCGATCGCCAACCTCAGAAAATTTTTACACTTCATTTATTTCAATGCTCGATCCGCCACACCAAAATTGATCTATTCCATTTTCTGCATCTGAAAATTAACGCACGGAGTTAGACTCGGGAAAAATAAACAAATGCAACTAAAATTGAAAAACAAACAAGAGATAGAAAGAAGAAAAAGTTCTTAATTTATAGTCTCAAGCTGGACTATCACCTTCTTTCTTAGTTGTCCAAGTTTGCTTGCTCCTTCGGGTTCTTCACTGTATCACTTGGTAGTGTCCCTTGAGTTCGTCCATGAATCAATTTTGCGAGTTGCCCCACTTGTACTTCCAAGTTCTTTATAGATGCATCCTGATTTTGCATCCTAGTTTCTGTCGATGATATTAACTGGGTCATACGCTCCTCCATACTCGGCTTAGGTACATATCCCGATGGTGGTTGTGGGTTCAACACGTTGTTTTGGTTGGACCATTGCAGATTTGGATGATTCCTCCATCCCGGGTTGTAAGTGTTTGAGTACGGGTTATTGGGCTGCTTGTTTCCTACATAATTAGCAGACTCGTTAGCTGAGTAAATGGATTACCTGCCTGGCATTCGATGCTTGGATGATTGCTTCCAAGTCACAAATGATAACTTGAGCTTGCATCGCTGTCATGATCATGCTATCAATCTTTTTATTCAAAGCTTCTAACTGGGCCGAAATAGCAGTGATGTCGTCAATTTGATGAACTCCACTTGGTTTCTTTGGCACATTCCTCTCTGATTGTCATTGATAGCTATTAGACGTTCCAAGAGTTCATAAGCTGATTCCGGTGTTTTTCGCATGATGGATCCCCCTGAGGCTGCATCAATCATAGAACGGTTAGCTGAAAATAAACTGTTATAAAAGGTTTGTACCTGGAGCCATAAAGGAAGACCATGATGTGGGCATCTCCTTAGCAAGGCCTTGAAACGTTCTCATGCCTCATATAAAGTTTCAGGATCATATTGCCCAAACGTGGTGATATCGTTTGGCATCTTCGCAGTTTTGGAAGGGGGAAATATTTAGACAATAAAGCTTGAGCCATCCCCTCCTAAGTGGTAATGGATCATGAAGCGTGATGTGATCAGTTTTGTCAAAAGATGTTTGATCTGCCAACAAGTAAAGGCAGAAAGGTAGAGGTCTGGTGGCGAGCTGAAGAGCTTGGAGGTACCTAAGTGGAAGTGGGAACATATATCTATGGACTTCGTAACCCACTTGCCAAAGTCGGCCTCTGGATTTGATGCGATCTGGGTGATCGTAGATAGGCTGACGAAAGTAGCTCATTTCATCCCTTACAGTATGACTTTCACGTATCTAAAGATGGCCCAATTGTATGTACGGGATGTAGTGAGGTTGCATGGGGTTCCAGTCTCGATCGTGTCTGACAGAGACCCAAGGTTTACTTCTCATTTCTGGGAAGGTCTCCAGACAGCTTTGGGCACCGAGGTGAGATTGAGTACAGCTTATCACCCTCAGACAGACGGTCAAACGGAGCGTACTATACAGACGCTCGAAGATATGCTGAGGGCATGTGTTTTGGAGTTTGATACTCCGTGGCAAGAGTCTATACCACTGGTAGAGTTCTCCTACAATAACAGCTATCAGGCGAGCATTCAAATGGCCCCTTTTGAAGCTCTGTACGGACGACGATGTAGGTCACCGCTGTATTGGGAGGACTTGACGAGTAAAGCGGTCGGAGGACCGGATATGATTAAGGACATGGAGGAAAAGATTAAAATGATACGCTTAAAGATGAAAGCGGCCCAAGATAGGCAAGCAGCCTATGCAAATAAGCGGCGACGGCCGCTAGAATTTCAAGTAGGAGACAAGGTCTTCTTGAAAATCTCACCCTTCAGGGGTGTTGTTCGATTTGGTATGCGGGGGAAGTTATCCCCGAGGTATGTTGGACCGTATGAGATATTACAGCGTATCGGCACTTTGGCTTACCGATTGGCTCTACCGCCGTCTTTATCTGGGATTCATGATGTTTTCCATGTTTCTATGCTACGGAAGTATGAGCCAGACCCGTCTCATGTTTTACAGCCTACTGAAGTGCAGTTAGACTCAGATGTATCCTACGTTGAACGACCGGTCAGAATTCTGGATCGTGAGGATCGCAGACTACGAAGTAAAGTTATACCGATGGTCAAAGTTCAGTGGGATCGTCGGGGTGTCGAGGAGGCTACGTGGGAGACGGAGCGGCATATGATGCAGCATTACCCCGAACTATTTTCTGGTATGATTTATGTTTAGTTTCTTTTGGGTAAGTGCATGCGATTTCGAGGACGAAATCTTGTAAGTAGGGGAGTAATGTGATGCCCCGAAATTAATTAATTGCAATCAAGGCATTAATTATGTTTATATGATGAATCATGTGTTGATGGATTTATGTGTTGGGTATTAAGATGTTAGCATGATTTAATTGTGTTGATTTTTAAATATGAGGAGGATGTGATTTTAGATGAAGTTTGGAGCATTTTTGTAAAATGCTTTTAAAATACTATGTTGGAGCATTTTATACATCATGTTAAGTTTGGGGTACATTTTTAATTAAATTAAGACAACCCCTTTTAATCCTTTACCCACCACTTTAACCCCTCTATACCTCTCACTTTATTAAAAATCCCCAAAATCACTTCCCAACCCCAAACCCTCCCATTTTCGAGTTCCACCAAAAGAGGAGGAGAAAAGTTCCACAAAAACTTTGTTTGTGTGATCTTTACTAGGATTTGGAGCCTACAAGAGGTATGGAACCATTCCTATAAGTTTTGTGATGTTTGGTGTTGAAATGGGTTAAGTTTTTGATGTTTTATGTGGGTTTGTTTGGGTATGTGTTGTTTATGGTTGGGGTATGATTTTTGAAGTGTTTTATGTTGGTTTTAGTGGGTTATGATGTTATTGAAGTTGTGAGGAAGTTTGGTTTTGGGTGGCATGAAGAGGAGCTTGAAAAATGAGCATTAATGGCGATTTTCGGAGTACAGTGCTCGGCGATCGATCGCCCGTTCTTGGCGATCGATCGCGAGCCTCCAGTGTCCGCCAGTAGCATTTGGCGATCGATCGCCACTCTTGGGCGATCGATCGGCGAGGCTGGCGATCGATCGCGCCAAAAGTGGCGATCGATCGCCAAGAAGAGAATTTTTGCCCCTCGCCCAGTGTGATCTCGCGATCGATCGCGCCTGGGCAGCGATCGATCGCGAGCTGTAAAAAGGTGGATTTTTTATATTTATGTGGGATTTTTGGATATTGGACTATATTTAGCTTCTAATATCAATTTGTATGGTTATGTAGAACCATCCCAGGTGCCCACGACTTCCAGGAGATAAAGTCCCCCGACTTCTCCATTTTGGGAATTAAGGTACGTAAGAGACGTACGAGCATCGGACGGTAAACCATACCCTCACATATTATGATGATGTTTACGATGATGATGTTTATGACGATGTTTACGATGATGATATTTATGATGATGTTTACGATGATGATGTTTATGATGATGTTTACGATGATGATATTTATGATGATGTTTACGATGATGATGTTTATGATGATGTTTATGATGATGTTTATGATGATGTTTATGATGAAGATGTTTATGATGATATTTATGATGATGATGCTTATGATGATGTTATGATAATGATGTTTATGATGACGTTTATGATGATGAAGTTTATGATAAGGTCATACGACGTGTATGATTGGGTAAGACGCCCATGTAGTAAGATGCCACCCAAAGTATGTGAGTGGGTAAGATGCCCCGTGGTAAGATACCACGTATTGTTTATGATATGGTAAGATGCCATATGATTGGGTAAGATGCCCACGTGGTAAGACGCCACACGATGATTATGTTATGGTAAGACGCCATACAATGGGGTAAGATGCCCTTATATATGAATAAGAGTCAGGGATGACAAAGGAAGTTGAAGAACGACAATTAACTTTTACTTAACTAAGATGTTATGCATTATTGTATGCTTTTGATATAATGTTAAGTAAATATGTATATGCTCACGATGTGTTATCCCTGTAGGTACACTTTGGACCGAGGGGGCCTAGGGTCGGGTTGAGGAGGTGAGCTAAAAGGAGCAAGATGAACGTAGGATGCAGGATTTTGATAGTCTCTACTCTAGGAGTAGTGTAAACCTATAGCTTTAACATTCATTAATGGGAATGTAATTAAATAGCTTTTGGAAATTTTATTTTGGCCTGTAATCTCCTTAGCTCAAGCTACAACCGGAACCCTTAAGAGGTTATAAATGCAAGTTCTGTCCAATTTATGTGTACTAATTGATGATAAGGTAGGAAGACCCTACAAATACCAAAAAGCGTAACAACATCCAGGAATCAACACGAAAATCAGTAAAAAACATTGCAAAATAAGCGTAAAATTCACCCTTATCATATGCACACTTGTGTCTGACTAATACTTGAGTGACAACCTCGCCCCTCAAGACCACCACTAGATAAATCGAGGGATGTGCATGGATGACAGATATCTGAGGGAGCGGACCAACATGACTCAAACCCAGGACAAACCCTCACAATATTATAGTGGAGAATTTGTCCCACATGAAATTCGAACCTGCGCGTCGGAGAATTACTCCTCACGTCAAAGTCGACTTATTACATGCATTGCACGTGTAAAACACGACTTTAGCTCTCCGGACTTTAAATATCAATAAGCGTAATTAATCGTCCGATTTGACGTCCACCCACCATTTATACTAAGTATATCTTTGCACGCGATGCATGTACATAAAATAAATTATAATATAAATATAATTTTATATATAGTAAAAAAAATTTGAAATATAATAAACTTGGAGTATTTTTTATTTCAAGTTAATATTTGAAATTATAATTTGTTATGTTATGTTTAATTTTAAAAATAGTAATATAATGAGAAAGGGATATTTTGGGAAAAAAACATTTGATGTGGAATGAGAGGCTAGTTACTCTAAATCACTCGTATTTTATATATACTAGTCTCATTCTGCACGTCTTGCGTGCATATACATTTTTTTTTTTGTAAATTGTGATTTGTAAAGTCGTTTTTTATTTTGGTTTTAGTTTTTTTAAATTTAAATTATAAAATGATTATACAGTATTTTTATATTTAATTTTTTTGAAATTTAATAAATAGTTTAGGATAATATGATAATTTGTATGATAGTTATGATGGTAATTTGTATGATTGTGAATGTGTAAATTGATTGGTACATAGATGCGCGACTTTTAATTATTCTTTTTTGGGGACGTCTTTGTCTGTGGAGTAATCGTTCTTGAACCCTAGGTTTACAGTTTCCTTAATGCAATTCAATGATATCTCTGTTGGAATATCTTGTAAATTTTGTCTGGACACGAAAGAAATAGGGACGAAGAAGTAAAAAATTGAATATTGTGTATATTCGTCGCTTTATTTTATTTTCCCTCGGAATTAAAGTTTGATTTGCTTTGTCGTTGTATTCCGAGGTATTTTTCGTAGATTCTCCTTTTCAATTTGTTTATCATATTTGAAAAAAAAGTTTCCCCTTGTGTCTCAGTTATTTCAACCAATCATTATTGGATCAACTATGTAATATCTTATCAGAGATTCTGCCTGGTTTTCTAAATGAACTAGGATGATTTATATATGTCGTAAAGTACTTGCGCATGAGGCTTGTGCCCATGGGTTTCTTCAGTGGTCTTCTTGGATCTGAGCCATTTGTATTCTCTCGATCAGAGATAACATTTTGAAAGAACTAGTTTGATTAAAAAAATAATGGTATTGGTAATATACTCTCCCTCTTGGGTTTCCTTAGTCCTTATTCTCTTATTATCACTCCATACTTCCTGTATTTAATAGCATTTCTGGCTTCAAATTTTTCTTTAGCATATGTTCTCAGTTATTATGTGATGATGCATTTTTTCCCCTATTTTTCTCCTCCAGATGGCAGCTATGCTCCTTACTAGTGAAGCTCTTGCTCTCACGGAGAAGAAAATGGACATGGCATTAGGTGTGAATTTCTCTTGCTTTCTATTTCATTAATTCCATGATAGCTATGATTGTGTTGGTGATTTTCCAAACATTTTTGGTGCAGATGATATTATAAAAATGTCAAAGTCCAATAACAATAAACCTAAGAAGCAAACAATTCCCGTACGAGTCCCTCTTCCATTGCTCTAATTTTTGTTTATCCTATCTTAGTTTAGTATTACACATTTGCTTATAATAGTGCTCAAATTTATCTCTGAAGAACAGCAGTAAAAAATTCATCAATAATGCTGCCCAAGATAAATTCTCAAAAGTTGAAAGATTTATGGACACAAGAGCCTCTCTTAGACAGGTATGTTTCAAACCCTATAGAACCTACCCCATCAGTGATTTTGGTGGTTTTGTGTGTTTGGAGTATTATTTCCTTCCTATGCATTCCATAATTAATTTTTTAATCTCTGTTAATAGGGAGCTCTTGCTCGGAAGAGGTCAAACTTTCAGGGAAATTCGTTCCCTTTTGCAAATGAGACTGCTAGAAAGGCCGCATCTGTTCCTATTCGCAGCAGCACATTTAATAGAAATAGGTCTTTCATTGTGAATAAACCAAGGCAACTCATTGATTATTCCTGATCATATTTGCATCGAGGTGTTAGAATGCATGAATATTGGTTGGTTATTATATTTTTTGTTTTGATGCAGTTAATTTATGGCGGTCTTTTGTAGTAGCATTTGCTATGTGCCTCTGTTTTCAAAAGCATCATTGATTGACTGCTTATCGTTTGGCATGCGGGTATTGCCTTGGTACTTGAGTGTTCCATGTTGCCCTATTAAACTTGCACTTTTGAATGTGCCATCTGTTGGAACTGGTATTCACATGACTAGGGAGGTTTGAGTTGATTATTTGGTTGGCTTTTGAAGCTGAAGAAAAAGTTGTTTGCAGTTGACTTAAAGGAAGATAGGTTACATGTATCAGCGTTAACTGTTAATGAAGAGTCTTTGGGTGTACATCACTCTTTTTGAAATGGTGCAATTATTTGGTTTTTCGCTTAAACATGGGATAGACCTTCGTATCCTTCTGTTGCTATTTTGAGGTTCTGAGGTGTTATTGGAGACCGTCTGCGCCCTTTCTTCATTCTTGAAATGTGGGCCTCATTTGAAGTCAACTTCTGCGATGATTCTGCACCAATGGCTTACTTACTGATTGTTTTAAATTGGTCTTTTGCTTCAAACTTTCATGTCATCAAGCTTGTCATGGGAAAGCAGATACGGGATACACCTCTAGGGGAGTTAGTGTGGGTCGTGTAGGAAGCTGTCCGTGTTACCCGTTGAACAATTCTCTATGCAGTTTTGAATTTTGATTTTCAATATAATCCATTTTGGCATTGATTTGATGGTCTGAGTGCTGAATCATAATCCAGTGGTAACTAATGGTCGAGTGTGGCGTGTTTGTTCTAGATCAATTGTGAGTTGTTTGCTTCAGTGACCGTCGAACTCGTGAAACACGAGATTGTGGGTTCAATTTTCCTCTGCATCCCAGCTTTTGTAATTCTTTTTTTCACAAGTTTGAAGCAGCACCAGTTGCCTTCACAAATACTAATAAAATGGGGATATATTGAACCTGAAACTCCTGTGTTGGTGCTCTGTGGGTGGATTCGATCCATACTTCTTGCCAAGTTTAATTTACAAGTTCAATGAGGCATTTGTACATCGCTTTTCAGAGTGGGTTATTTTGTGAAGTGCTTCTCTATGTATGTATAAAATGATAACAAGCTCCAACGTCGAGTCCTGTCCTGATATGGTTCAATGTTGTTCACGAAGTGCAAGCTTATATATTGGTAGATAGATATAGATATAAAGAATGAGATGTGTTTTCTATGCAATACTACCATTATGAAGTCTGAATGCCCGGCCAATGTTTCTGCTACGGACCTTGGATGCCTTAATTGCCGTGGTTAGTGTGGTTTCAACTGGCTTTTTGTTTTATCTCCTATTATACTTTTGTGACGTGTGCAGGTTGATGCATCAACTGCTCGGAAGAATGCTGCGAATAGAGTTCGCTTTACTGTGAAGGTATCATTCTTCTTATTCAATAACATTGAAATAATGGTTGAAGGGTGTTATTGTATTTTCATTTTAATATTGGTATTCAAAATCTTTGTATTTCACGTGGAATAGAAGTATAAGAACCTCTCCTTTGCATGTTTAGTTGTTGCCAACATGCTTGGATGAGGCTAAAGTTAGTCTGAGCTTCCACAAATATAAGAAAATATAATTTTGTAAATTCTTGTGAAAATATAATGTTGCAGTTGATTATTAAACAGCATGACATACTGACGTGCAGAAACCAATGGAGCAAGTCAATGTCATGTCCAAGCAGAGGGCTCAAACACTGGACTCACTATTTGCGAACATGAAGGAGTGGAGGATGAGAGCCTTGTCTCGACGGAATAATGGGCCAAGAAGAAATGGAAGTAGTCAGGCTAGAGTACCATGGGCGAGAGGTCGGCTTCCCTATTGATAATAGCTTGTTACCCAGAATGTGGTTCTGGGAGGAATGTCACGCTCGTTTGGAAGTTTGTAGAAACTAGCAACTTCGCAGTTTTAGTGCGATGTTTTATGAATTTCAGGGTTGAGCACTTTCATGTGTTGAATGTTGATTTCTTTTGCTTTCTGAGTAAATTTGTTTGTATTAAATACTTAAATATATTTGAAGAATGACCCATTGATATTTCAGTTATGTCGAAGGAACACACGGGACACGGTACTTAAACGTGATACAACAGTTTTAAGAAATTATGATACGGTGGAAGGGTATTATTCATTCCTGTGTAATCTATTCAAACGATTGTACAAATATGAAATACCCAAAGCATATCGTTATATAAATGTATATTTCATTATTTGCGATTTATAATGAATATCATATTTTTAATGGATTAAAGTGTAATGTTCAAATATATTAACTAATATTTCAAATTTTCATATCTAGTATTCTAAATTTTAAACATAAAGTATGTCGATCAGGGCGAAACATTATTGAGGCTAGCCTCAGCTTACTGTAACCGTATAGGTACAACGTATATGTTGATAAAATAGAACATTACATTTTAGTTTTAAGAATTAACACTTTCTTTCCTTTTCTTTAATCCATCCAATTAACTCGTTTTTTTTTTTTTTTTGACAGTCTCAATGTGTTAATTTAGAATTTAAATATTTCTATTTGTAACTTAAGTCACATAATCTCCATACCTATCTTCATGCAACGGCGCTCCATTCTCGAACTGACGTTTTGAGTGCTTGTGCGGTGATTTATGACGCACTAAGTTTTACTAAGTCACTCACTGACGCTCCGGTCGTTATCTGCCGCATTGAGTGCACGTACAACGCTTTACGACTAAGTTTTATTAAGTCATGTATTAAATTTTACTGAGTCGTGAACATAAATGTTAGATATTCTTAATTCTCCGAAAAAATATTGTAAGGACCCCCCGTGCCCTTAACCCGTTATCAGTGTATTAATCCATACCATTAGTGCATATAATCATAAAATCATGGGAAAAAGCCATGTACAAGTGCTACACCATATTAGTGATCCATAAAATTTCTTGCATTCAATCCACATAATATGCAAATCCCCCAACCAAGATTACATATATGACATGCACCCTCATAATACACTAACATGCTCTTAGTTCATTTAGCAATCCCACATTTAATTGCATGCAAACCATAAATGAACAGAGAGAAGCCGTAACCTATTTATACATTTCATATACACGTAAAATGTACTCACATAAGAGTACACAATGGATGAGCGTGTATCTGATGTATAAAACACTCTATCGGATACCGTTACTGGTACTTCAATCCTGGAAGCACCTCCCAAGCACAGCTCGATCTCAACACTGGATCTATGTACTTATTCAACCATCTCTGGTACCTCGATCCTGGAAGTACCTCTATCAACAGCCCAAGCTCAACTCCAAAGCTACTGTTGCACCTATGTTACCTGCCCCAACAGAGACAGCCCCCACACGGGGTGAGCATACCAATACCACCAATCCAATAATCATAACATTGCAATTCATAATTTACAGAATGTAAATGCCATAATTTAAATGATTCTCCCTGGATGGTAATACCCTCATCCGGGATCCCCTGTATTGTCCCTGTTCTCAAAATAACCAAACCATTAAATTCCCAAAAGCCAGTTGATCATCTCATTGATCAATTAAAACCATTCCTGCTATACCAGTTCTATAACCAAATACGATTAAACCATCAAAATAGAATACTACAGAATCACATATATTTAGCAATTGACTCCATATTTCTATGTCATAGCTCGCTCCACAATGGCGGCATTTCGACCCCACGCACGCTCAACAATAGCGGCGTCATAACCGATGGTCGCTCAACGGCGACAACATCCCAATCTTTGCTCGCTCAAAAGCGGCACCATATAATTCCCAACGAATGTCCATTTATCGCAATTACCATATACCATGCATTTCACTATCCATTTATAGCAAGTACCGTATACCATGCATTTCGATATTCATTTATGGCAATTACCACGTACCATGCATTTCAATATCCATTTATGGCAAGTACCGTATACCATGCATTTCAATATCCATTTATGCAAATACCACATACCATGCATTTCAATGTCCATATAGTACTATTATCACATACCATGCATTTTTCAGTTGCAACATTATAATAGGCTATGCTCGTACGTCATACGTACCTTAGAATTCCGTAGTCCATGTCAAGCCTGGCTTGAGTTCCATGCCCCGAGAAACATGTGCTAAAACACATAAATATTTCAGAATTAAACATAGGCATGCAAACACGTGCCCTAGTACGATCACAACACCAAACCATATCGTCAATCCATGACGATAAACAAATTATAAAAGTTCTCGGCTAAGCATGAATAATACCCCAAATATATTGTCAATCCATGACAATTAACCTTTTAAAATAACCCGGGGCGAAGCATGCAAGACACCCAAAAAGAGCCAAGAAACAACAAAAGAGGCACCAACAAACTGGCCATCTCGATCGATCGCAATTTCATCTCGATCGATCGAGAACCACCCTCCGATCGATCGGTCAAAATCCCGATCGAGCGGTCCACTGTTCCAACGCCACAAAACACATTCTGCCATGCTCGATCGATCGAAAATATTTTTGGATCGATCGAGCAGCCCTGTATACGCGAGAAACCTCCAAGAATGAGCTCATTTCAACACCAAATCACCTACAACTCAAACCCACTTCAATTTACAACATAAAACCAACCAAAAACCATCCAAACACTACAAAACCTAACTCCCAACATAAACAACAATGATAGAACAAGGTCTACCCCTTGAACCCCAAGATACAACATCAAAACCAACCAATGCTCAACAAAACTTTACAATAATGAAAGCTTACCACTTGAGCTTCAAGTTTTTAGCAAGGAATCACAAAATGACCCCTTTTTCAAAGCCTTCACCTCCTCTCTTGTTTCAAAAACGAAAATAGCAGCTTATGGATGAGTGGGGGGGGGGGGGGGGGGGGGTTTAGGGACCAAAAAACTGATGTGAGGTGGATGGGATGTAAAGGGATGCAAGTGGCTCCATCTTATATCATAAGGAAATCCATTATATAAACTTAAACAAAAGCATGGTGTATAAAACACCCCAACATGATATTTTAAAAGCATTTACTAAAATGCATCAAAATCCCAATTAGAACCATGCTTTTCCGAAAATAATTATCAATTTCACCATTAAGCCATAATCACCCCTAATTTCCCAACATGCATAACATGCACCCCGAAATGCACCCCAGGTCACCCATACCATGTGACTAAGCATTTTTACCAAGATGATTAATTCCAACACATATATTAATTATCACCGCAAGAATCATATAAACACAATTAATTCCTAATTGCCACAATAAAAAAAATATTAAAGATTAATAACCCTCCGGGATTAATACCAATAATCCCAGGACATCACAATTATCCCCCACTAATAAAATTTCGTCCTCGAAATTTGCACCGGTGTACTCCACGTAACACCAGGACTACACAAACAAAACAAAGTCATAACCCCGATTCTGGACCACATTAGAATCGAATTAACAATTGCGAGAACACCAGTCTCGCACCAAGCTCTAAAATAGGGCAAACGCCAAAATCAATACAAACCCGAAAGATAACAACATACCTCGATGTGAATCGTCCCAGAAGTCAGTCCACCACGACTGCAAATCAACCAAATCTTCCTTGGTCCTGACATAGATATCTTCTCGTGATATCTCCACCATTTGCCCACGACGCTTAACACGCATTGCTATGAAGAGGACTACTAGCATACGACAGTATACTCACAGAAAACCCGGTTTTTGCTTCCCAGTCCATCTCCTCCAAAGGAAATAGTTGCACCACTAGCAATCCGGACCGGATTACCCACGGTCATTGATCCACACAAAACACATCACCACAGAAGTCTAAAACAAGGTGTTCCAAGAAATCATATCTTGGTCCTGACACACCATTAAGACTCCACAAAGTCTCAAGTTCCACAGAGGTCATGCAAGACAAACAATTGCATTCCTGCCATACGTGTCAATCCACGACACTAAACAAATCCGAATCCTGGCCATTCCTCGTTCAACCTGGGATTTAACAATCCTAAAAACAGGAAGGCTATCGAATTATCCAACAAGAACTACCATGGTCCTAAAACACGACAAGTCCTCACAAGGGAAGTCAAACGGACCTCACGATTATTCCTCAGAATACATCGTGCCATCGAGATTACCAATCTCAAATTGCCACGATCTCCCACCGAAAATTCACCAAACCGAGCATACAAACTCGACGTTCAACAAGGAACAAAATAAAGTTGGCATTCGTATACACACACGGCATACATGCCCACGCACCAACACAAAATGCATACTCAATGCAATAGACTCGGGTATCTCCAAACATACCCAAAATTCCAAACCACTGCCAAACATTGATTATTCTCACTACACGGAGAATAATGGTTGACAAACCAAAACCAAAGAGTGTGATTTCAACATCACCATCACACGAACCAAAACAACGAATCTCCCAAAAGATTCAACCGGCAGATATATCAATACTGCCTTCCTCTCAAGGAAAATGTCATGAATCCATGACCCTCCAACCTCGAACCACCGTTCAGAAACTGGATATATTCATACCAAGATATATTCGGAACCCTGAAATACTCAATTGGTTCAAAATAGTGCATCAAAGCAATTATTACCAAATCGAAACCCGTATACGCCATGTATACTCATCAAAAGATACTCTGTACTAAGACCATAGTACTACACAATCTCGAGTATTCTCCGGAGACGTCTCCTCGAACGTCTCACCGGAAGTATGAAGCTATCACATAGCCCGACACTAGTAGGGCTTACCCCGGTTGATTCAAGATCAACTCACAACCAATACCAGCTGTCTCCATGACAGTACAAACCAAATCTCTCCAGGAGATAAAATCAGTATAGCAGTGTTACCCCACTAGCTATACTCCACAACTCCAATTGTGACTCCCGTCGCATTTCCTATGCAAGGATGCTCAATCAGCGCTAACAACGACTTGTTGACACTCACGTTGGTATTCCCAACAGAATTGAGTTGCTCCATAACAAGTCTCTCAAAACATTCGACGTATAAACGTCTCCGTGAGGTATTCCCTGCCTCAATCATGCCACATAGAGACTACAAGAGTCTACCAAAAGTCCTCATCGTCTCATCATACGATTCACTGAACTCGAATCCAACGAGTAGTATAATGACTATCACAAGCACACTAAAACATTGCAACCATACCTGGCTAGCGATCCGCTGGCCCCATAGGCTCATACCAACCTACCAAAGAGACACACGTTTAATCCCGGTATACCATACCGTACAAACCATTAGAGTTGTGGGTCATCACCCAACATATCTATAAAACACCAAGCACAATGGACATCCAGGTGTCCTTGCTTAACTACCAAGCAATCCTAATCCATTAGGACTTATTCCACATCTTCAGGGCGGGTGTACCCATGCCTACCCTACATCACAGCAACAAGCGAGTAGTTTCCTCAATGACTACTCTTACCACTAGTCACTTGGCCCTAGCCAATCCAACGAGCATACCCAAGGGTATCATTGCTCGACAAATATTTACCTCCACAACATGATGCGGTATACACACCGGTACAATGCATCCAATGCTCCCTCGAGCAAACCTGCTCGGCAAAAAGGTCTCGTCAACTAGTGACCCAGACTCTACCATGTGCCCACCATCGGCACTCAAACCATACAACCAAATACATAACATGAATGTATTATTCACCAAAACGACGCCACACGCCCACATAGACATCCCAAATAACATCGTCAAACATATGACGGTACCTGTCGATACACGACACTCATAATCCCTTCGTCAAACACATGACGGTATAAAAACAACACATAATATTCACAATAATGATAACAAAGTAATATGCCATACCTCATCGCTATCAAGATAGCGGAATACCTGCATCCATCGTCCACCAGCGGTACACAAGCAGCATCCATCGCTCGTAGGCGGCGTAATCCAGTGCTACGCACATAGCGGTATAACCCATCGCTATAGAATCAGCGGCATGATCCCTCGCCATAAAGTCAGCGGCATGAAACATCGCTATAGATATCCGGCGGTATGAACCATCGCCATAGATGTAGCGGAATGTACCATCGCTATATGATACCTGGCGGCATGAACCATCGCCAATAGATGTAGCGGAAAGACCCGTCGCTAAGAATACCCGGCGGCATAAACCATCGCCAATAGAATAGGGGAATGAACCATCGCTAAGAATACCCGGCGGCATAAACCATCGCCAATAGAATAGCGGAATGATATCCCTCGCTATAATATGACAGCGGTCGTGTTCTTCGCTCATATGAGCGGCAAATATCTTCATCGCTACCTCGCTTCGACATACCAGCGGCAAATAATATCCCTCGCTACAATATGACAGCGGCCGTGTTCTTCGCTTCATATCAGCGGCAAATATTCTCTAATCGCTACGGTATGACAGCGGCACCCTTACTCCTTGTTTTAATCATGACAGCGGAAATACCCCTCGCTTTACATGACAGCGGAAATACCCCTCGCTAAGATATGACAGCGGTCGTGTTCTTCGCTTCATATCAGCGGCAAGTATTCACATCGCTACGCCATGAAGCGACAAGTATTCACATCGCTACGCCATGCATGCAACCGTAATGCATAACCCGTATTCCGATAAACATCGCCATGAGTGTATTTTAATGCACCTCGCTCCAACATTTAGCGGCAAAGCATTAAAATCATCACTCCGATGTATATCTATGCAACCGTAATGCATAGTCCATGTCTCATATGACCCTGCAACCACCATGGTTAGCAATAACATATTCCATTTATGAACGCATATCATAAACGCACATAAGCAATATAGTTGTGCCACGCAACACTAACTACCATCATGCATAAGTATGTGCTTCTCATTCCCATTATCATTTTCCTAGGCCCTCAACAGCCCCAAAGAGCTAACCACTACTCTGATACCACTAATGTAAGGACCCACGTGCCCTTAACCCGTTATCAGTGTATTAATCCATACCATTAGTGCATATAATCATAAAATCATGGGGAAAAGCCATGTGCAAGTGCTACACCATATTAGTGATCCATAAAATTTCTTGCATTCAATCCACATAATATGCAAATCCCCCAACCAAGATTACATATATGACATGCACCCTCATAATACACTAACATGCTCTTATTTCATTTAGCAATTCCACATTTAATTGCATGCAAACCATAAATGAACAGAGAGAAGCCGTAGCCTATTTATACATTCCATATACACGTAAAATGTACTCACATAAGAGCACCCAATGGATAAGCGTGTATCTGATGTATAAAACACTCTACCGGATACCGTTACTGGTACTTCAATCCTGGAAGCACCTCCCAAGCACAGCTCGATCTCAACACTGGATCTATGTACTTATTCAACCAGCTCTGGTACCTCGATCCTGGAAGTACCTCTATCAACAGCCCAAGCTCAACTCCAAAGCTACTGTTGCACCTATGTTACCTGCCCCAACAGAGACAGCCCCCACACAGGGTGAGCATACCAATACCACCAATCCAATAATCATAACATTGCAATTCATAATTTACAGAATGTAAATGCCATAATTTAAATGATACTCCCTGGATGGTAATACCCTCATCCGGGATCCCCTGTATTGTCTCTGTTCTCAAAATAACCAAACCATTAAATTCCCAAAAGCCAGTTGATCATCCATTGATCAATTAAAACCATTCCTGCTATACCAGTTCCATAACCAAATACGATTAAACCATCAAAATAGAATACTACAGAATCACATATATTTAGCAATTGACTCCATATTTCTATATCATAGCACACTCCACAATGGCGGCATTTCGACCCCACGCACGCTCAACAATAGCGGCGTCATAACCGATGGTCGCTCAACGGCGACAACATCCCAATCTTTGCTCGCTCAAAAGCGGCACCATATAATTCCCAACGAATGTCCATTTATCGCAATTACCATATACCATGCATTTCACTATCCATTTATAGCAAGTACCGTATACCATGCATTTCGATATCCATTTATGTCAATTACCACGTACCATGCATTTCAATATCCATTTATGGCAAGTACCGTATACCATGCATTTCAATATCCATTTATGGCAAGTACCGTATACCATGCATTTCAATATCCATTTATGCAAATACCACATACTATGCATTTCAATGTCCATATAGTACTATTATCACATACCATGCATTTTTCAGTTGCAACATTATAATAGGCTATGCTCGTACGTCATACGTACCTTAGAATTCCGTAGTCCATGTCAAGCCTGGCTTGAGTTCCATGCCCCGAGAAACATGTGCTAAAACACATAAATATTTCAGAATTAAACATAGGCATGCAAACACGTGCCCTAGTACGATCACAACACCAAACCGTATCGTCAATCCATGACGATAACCAAATTATAAAAGTTCTCGGCTAAGCATGAATAATACCCCAAAAATATTGTCAATCCATGACAATTAACCTTTTAAAATAACCCGGGGCGAAGCATGCAAGACACCCAAAAAGAGCCAAGAAACAACAAAAGAGGCACCAACAAACTGGCCATCTCGATCGATCGCAATTTCATCTCGATCGATCGAGAACCACCCTCCGATCGATCGGTCCACTGTTCCAACGCCACAAAACACATTCTGCCATGCTCGATCGATCGAAAATATTTTCGGATCGATCAAGCAGCCCTGTATACGCGAGAAACCTCCAAGAATGAGCTCCTTTCAACACCAAATCACCTACAACTCAAACCCACTTCAATTTACAACATAAAACCAACCAAAAACCATCCAAACACTACAAAACCTAACTCCCAACATAAACAACAATGATAGAACAAGGTCTACCCCTTGAACCCCAAGATACAACATCAAAACCAACCAATGCTCAACAAAACTTTACAATAATGAAAGCTTACCACTTGAGCTTCAAGTTTTTAGCAAGGAATCACAAAATGACCCCTTTTTCAAAGCCTTCACCTCCTCTCTTGTTTCAAAAACGAAAATAGCAGCTTATGGATGAGTGGGGGGGGGGGGGGGGTGTTTAGGGACCAAAAAACTGATGTGAGGTGGATGGGATGTAAAGGGATGCAAGTGGCTCCATCTTATATCATAAGGAAATCCATTATATAAACTTAAACAAAAGCATGGTGTATAAAACACCCCAACATGATATTTTAAAAGCATTTACTAAAATGTATCAAAATCCCAATTAGAACCATGCTTTTCCGAAAATAATTATCAATTTCACCATTAAGCCATAATCACCCCATATTTCCCAACATGCATAACATGCACCCCGAAATGCACCCCCGGTCACCCATACCATGTGACTAAGCATTTTTACCAAGATGATTAATTCCAACACATATATTAATTATCACCGCAAGAATCATATAAACACAATTAATTCCTAATTGCCACAATAAAAAAAAACATTAAAGATTAATAACCCTCCGGGATTAATACCAATAATCCCAGGACATCACAAATATGTTATTTTTAATGTTCGTTGGGTGTGTGTATGATGTTTCCACTTTATTTTTTGGTGTCCACTACACAATAAATGGTATCAAAGCCATGTATTCATGAAAATGCCCAAAATTAAAACTGTCCAAAATTGATTTCTGATCATACACTTTGATTCGTTTCGTCACAAGGAGTCCGAAACATCTGACTGTTCATTTTGGTCAAATCTGGGTATTTGTTACGTAAAATGCAAACTAACTTTTGTTTAGGGAAGAAGAAAGTATATGGGTCTGCTTGTTCAGATTTAAATAAGTAGAACCGACGACCCATATCTGGATCCGACCCGACTCATATCTGGAGCTGGCCCGACCGGCCCGGCCAAAACCAACCGGTCCACCGAATCGGATTGAACCAGCCGGTTGGGTCGAACCGATCCTGAATCGGATACAATGTAGCATCTTTTTGTGCTAAAAAAACTACTGAAAAAGACGATGTAATGGATATCAAATACGAAGTGGAGAAATTTGAAGGCACCAACAACTTTGGCATGTGACATTATGAAGTACAAATGGTATCAAGGATATGTCACATGATGATTGGAAATATGTTAGCCGATCCAGCCCAAACTGGATGAACTGGTATGACCCCGCTGGAGCCATATGAATGTGCCGACCGGAGTGAACCAGATCAAATAAGTGTCTAAATCAATATTGTTGGAATAACATGACCGACTTGAATCTGTCTGCACTATCGGATACATAGAACTGAAATGAATTTGTTTACATCGTCAGAAACAGAACCGATCTGAATCTGTTTGCATTGTCGGAATCGCAGAATCGATCTGAACCTCTCTGTATTGTCACCGCTGATGCTTGAAGCTCATATATAAAGTCATTAATCCATTCTCTGAAAATTACCTTCATCTGAAGGATCTCTCAACCAAATTCAAGTGTAGGAGTTTCTGAATTGTATTTGTGATATATGAGGTGATCCGAGAGTTTTTTGTAATTCTCGTCTGAAATAATACATTGTGTTTGCTCCCGTTGACGTAGGCAATTGCCAAACCATGTAAATTTGATGTTCGTTGGGTGTGTGTATGATGTTTTCATTTTATTTCAGGTGTCCTAAGCACAACATTCTCTCTAAACTTCTTCCCTTCAATCTCTCTTCTCAAGTGAAAAAGCTACCGTCGAAGTTAGCTCCTAACAATTGGTGCTCTTGTTTCATGGCAGAAGGGACTAGACAAACGCGTATTGAAGATCTGGTAGCGAAGGTAACATCATTGCAAGGCAAGCATGCAAATTTCCTAGAGAAACATGCATCGACGATTGAGAAACATGCATCTACGCTCGAGACACAGAAAGCGAACATTGAATTTTTTATGAATTCAATGCGAAATGTCACAATTGGTTTACATAAACTAGAGACCAAAGACGATCAATATACTCATCAAATTTTACCAAATACGAAATTATTTAAATAAGTTAAGTTATTTGAGAAGGCAAGATGTAAATTTTTAGTTTTACATTATTTTTAATTTTATTTTTTAGTAAATGCCCTATTTTATAACTTGCGCAAGACCTCCAAAAAATTTGTGGCATGACAAGGGTCAAAAATTGTTTGCGGTGCATTCACATATGGATAAATATTGACCCGACCAAGGTTCAGAACCGTCGGTTCAAAAAACATTGACCATTAACATTAGTCTTCCTTGACGGTTCTGGTTATGGTTCATGAGTTGCCGGTTACGGTTCCAGTTCCAGTTACGGTTAACCAACTATTACGGTTTAGACCTTATTTTTTAAAAAAAAAAACTAAAAATATTATTAAAATTTGAAATAAAGTGTAAAAGTATTTAAATGTGTTTTCATTCATAAAACAAGCTAAGATAATCAAAATGTGTAAGATATATTTGGTTAATATATATATATAATTCATAAAACTATATATAGATCAACAAGACTCTTATAGCTTAGTGGTTGAAGCGAATTATTCAAGTTGGAGGTCATAAGTTTAAATCTACACCATAGAATATATATTAAATTTAAAAACTTACAAAAAATTAAAATAAACCCTTGAACCGCCGGTTCACGGGTTAGCAAAATTATGACACTTAATCGGCCCTTCTATAGACGGGCCGGTTACGGGTCCGACCCTTTGAACCGTAGACTCAGTTAACTGGCCCGTTGATCATGGACCGGTTCCGAGCCGGTTCAGGGTCGATGATGACCCTTGGTCGGATCTAAATAAATATATGCAACGACGATGGATGTAGAACATTAAATATCTCTCCCTCTTAAAATGTTTAAATTTATACCGTGTATGGTATAAATTAGGCTTTCACACATATACAGTCTTAATTAATTTTTGAAAAGTGTACAAAATGATCCTTTAAATTGACTTATTTTGATTTTGGTCTTCGAAGTTGTCAAAATTGGATCATGGTCATGTAAGTTGAATATTTTTGGCTTTTGATCAGTGATCAGTGTCACGTTAACATTTCCGACACCATATAACCACTTCGGCTAAATAGGATATAAGAAAAAACACGACTTACAGAAATCACGAAAACTATAATATACAAATTCAGAGGACGAATTTGTCAATTTCCATCAATTTTATGTTATATAATAATCATTAATAAAAATTGAAATCGGTTTGTTATAGAATAAATTTAATCAATGATACTTTATATTATTCACAGTTAAATACCTTACAATTTAAACATTCATGTTCGAAACATATGATCATTTCTTACGTTTACCTACTAAATTCCTTTTTAACATTTTTTTAATATCTTACATCTATAAATTATGAAATTGACTTTCTTTTTTTTTATTCTAATGGATTATTTAAAAAAAAAAAAGCAACACCACATAAAATTTAAAGCCAAAAATAATACAAATATAATCCACCAATAACAAACGAGATAACCCAACCCCATCAGTAAAAAGCATCCTCTCATTCCCTTTAATCTTCACTTTCTCCATGCACAAAACAAAATCTTAGTCCTTGATTTCTCCAAAATCCCAGGTAGAGAGCCAGTTTATGCTACAATGGGGTGCACTTCATGTAAGTAATCCTTATGTCATACAACGCAGCGGAATAAAAATTTTAGGATTACTAACACCGGATCTATACATAGGTAATCATATCGGATTAAGGAATACATAAGAGTCTCACCCTTGTAGCGTGTTTGAAGCAGAATCCACGGAGCAGCACCACGTCCTACACCTTCTCCGAGTCAATAGCAAAACTCAATGAGTTTTGCCTCAACGGTATCCACACGATCAAATCGGGTGAAGGGATAGTTTAAGAACAAGTTGCTAGACAAGTTCTTAAACCAATACACGAAGCAAGCTCGATTCACAATCAAGTGATGGCTCGAAAACCACCAAGCTCCCTGCGGCTATCAATCAAACCGAGAGAGAAAGAGGCTACGGCCGAATCACCTTTGCTTGTGTAGGGTTTTGTGTTATGAAGTTGTCTTGCAATTAAACACCTTGTAATCATCTTTTATATAATTAATTAAAGGCTTTCATAAAGCCTCATGGGCTTAAGCCCATGATTTAATTAATCATTATGATTATTAATTAAGACTCTTCTTAATTATTTAATTCATCCCATGAATTTAATTTCCCTTCTCGATTTAATCTTTTGTGCGACCCGATAGGATCTTGTAATGTTGGCAGTGACATAAAATCTCATTTTACGTCTCAAGCATTGAGCGGTATCTAGCAACACATCAATGCTACCCAAATTACAAGAATGTCAATGACTCGACATAACCTTTAGAACTTGTGATAATATTAATCATGTAACTTAATCCCTTTGTCCTTTGTGTTTAGATTGAACACGAGTCATGGAATAGTCATACTCGTATATCCAATCTTTATTTCTTGATCCCCAAGTAGAACTAGAATAAACGAATAAGCTCGATATCTCATATCGACTCATTCGAGCATGGCCATGCATTTTAGTTCTCACTTGATCAAGGGCCAAACACATCTCCTGTTATATAGGAGGGACAAATCCTATCTCGATCAGTCAACATCCCTCTACATAATTCGTAGTGTATCCAATAGTCGCCTTTATAGATTACCCTGTTACGGGTAACGTTTGACGATATCAAGATACATAACTCCTTATGTTGGGATCTCTGATGATCACAAGTCGTAAGGATTACATACATTATTATCACTATGAGAATTGCATATGACGATCATATAACTATCCATGTTGCATTCTCATGGTGGGTCTGTTCAGTACATCGTTCTCTAACAGGTACCCATATGTTGATTTGATATCTCATATCAATGAACAATTCATCGATCAACACATACTAGTCTCTACGTATTATCATTATCCCTTTCATGATAATACTTGACTAGGAACATCTTTAAGAATAATACAATATTATTCTAGGGACATTAACATATATATTAATTCACAATGCACAGTTAAAAGAATAATATATAATAATGAATTGCCATTCATAAAACCATATTACAGATTATGTCACAAACAATCATCTAATGACTTGTCTTAGGGCATATCCCAACAAATCTCCCACTTGCACTAAGACCAATCAGACATACTCTTAATGCCTAGAGATCTAGTATGACGATCATGCTACTGCTGTGACAGTGGCTACGTCAATGGGTCAGATACATTATCATCTGTTGGTACTTTGCATATCTTAGGCAAAACACATATCCTTATTGCGATCGAAAATCATCTTTGTTGGTTTGGAAGCTTGCATCAGTGTAACCCATTACATTGAGCTCTTCCTCACCTCCATAAATCAAGAATGTATCCTTAGTCCTTCTCAAGTACTTCAGGATGTTCTTGACAGCAATCCAATGACCTTCACCTGGATCAACTTGATATCTGCTCGTCATGCTCAAAGCATACGATATATCGGGACGAGTACATATCATGGCATACATGATAGGTCCAATAGCTGACGCGTATGGAATCTTACTCATGCGTTGTCTCTCATCTGGTGTTGAAGGACACTGTTCCTTCGAGAGATAAATACCATGTGTCATAGGCACGAATCCTTTCTTGGATTCTTGCATGCTAAACCTTTTATGCACCTTGTCTATGTATGTACTTTGACTTAGACCAAGAAGCCTTCTTGATCTATCTCTATAGATCTTGATTCCTAATACATAGGTGGCTTCTCCTAAGTCTTTCATCGAAAAGCAGTTCCCTAGCCAAATCTTTACAGATTGCAAGGCAGGGATATCATTTCCAATAAGAAGTATGTCATCTACATACAACACTAGGAAAATGATTACGCTCCCACTGACCTTCTTGTAGACACAAGGTTCATCTTCATTTTTGATAAAACCAAACTCTTTGATTGCATCATCAAAACGAAGATTCCAACTCCGAGAAGCTTGCTTCAATCCATAAATGGATCGTTGTAGCTTGCATATCTTTCCAGCATCCTTTGGATCGACAAAACCCTCGGGCTGTGTCATGTACACATCCTCGAGCAGATTTCCATTAAGGAAAGCTGTTTTGACATCCATCTGCCAGATTTCATAATCATGAAATGCAGTTATTGCAAGTAAGATCCTTATGGACTTAACCATGGCCACTGGTGAAAAGGTTTCATCATAGTCAATACCATGAATTTGTTTGAATCCTTTTGCAACCAGCCGACCTTTATAGGTTTGTACGTTACCATCCATATCGGTCTTTTTCTTGAAAATCCATTTGCACCCTATGGGTCGTACCCCTTCAGGTGGATCAACCAAAGTCCATACTTGGTTTGCATACATGGATTCCATCTCAGATTTCATGGCCTCTTGCCATTTCTCAGAATCATTGCCCATAATAGCTTGTTGATAAGATGACGGCTCATCCTCATCAATAAGTAGTAAGTCACCTTGTTGAGTCACAAGAAATCCATATCTCTGTGGCTCCCGGTGTACTCTTACAGACCTACGCTGGGCTTGTGTCTCTTGAGCAGGTGCTTCTTCCACAACAGCTTGTGGTGCCTGCTCTGTTTCCATCTCAATCTCAGGTTCAGTGTTTTCTTGTGGTTGAACTTCACTAAGTTCTATTTTTCTCCCACTGGTTTTTCTAGAAATAAATTCTCTTTCAAGAAATATACCAGTCCGAGCAACAACTACTTTGTTCTCGGTGGGATAATAGAAATAGTACCATTTCGTTTCCTTAGGATACCCCACAAATAAACACTTATCAGATTTGGGTCCAAGTTTGTTAGTGGCGTGACGTCTAACGAAAGCCTCACAACCCCAAATCTTCATAAAAGACATACTAGGACGCTTCCCAGTCCATATCTCATATGGTGTCTTTTCCACTGATTTAGATGGAACACGGTTCAGTAAGAAAATCGCTGTTTCTAGAGCGTGTCCCCAAAACGATATCGGAAGATCTGCATGACTCATCATTGATCTAACCATGTCTAACAAGGTTCGATTTCTCCTCTCGGATACACCATTCCATTGCGGAGTATACGGAGGAGTGAGTTGTGGGACTATCCCACACTCCTTTAGATAGTCATGAAACTCTTGGCTTAAGTATTCTCCTCCTCGATCTGATCGAAGGATTTTGATACTCTTGCCAAGTTGGTTTTGTACTTCATTCTTGAAATCTTTGAACTTTTCAAAGGTTTCATGCTTATGTTTCATTAGGTACACATACCCATATCTACTGAGGTCATCAGTAAATGTAACGAAGTATTGAAAACCACCTCTAGCTTGTGTACTTATTGGTCCACATACATCACTATGTATTAGTCCCAATAAAACATTTGCCCTTTCAACATGTCCCTTGAAAGGGGCTTTTGTCATCTTGCCCATTAAACAAGATTCGCATGTTTCATATGATTCAAAATCAAATGAATCTAATACTCCATCCTTATGAAGTTTAGATATGCGGTTCTCGTTTATGTGGCCCAAGCGACAGTGCCAGAGATAAGTCGGATTACAATCATTATTTTTAATCCTTTTAGTATTTATGTTATAGATAGGCATATCAAGATTTAATACATAAAGACCATTCACCATTTGTGCACTAGCATAAAACATTTCATTTAAATAAATAGAACAACAATTGTCCTTTATTATAAATGAAAAACCATACTTGTCCAAACAAGAAATAGATATTATGTTTTTAGTAATAGAAGGCACAAAATAACAATCTTTCAAAATCAGTGATAAACCAGAAGGTAAAGCTAAATGATAATCTCCTATAGCTAATGCAGCAACTCTTGCTCCATTTCCAACTCGGAGATCAACTTCACCTTTCGCCAATGTCCTACTCCTTTTGAGATCCTGCACATTTACACAAATGTGAGATCCACATCTAGTATCTAATACCCATGATGAAGAAGTGGATAAATTGACTTCTATAACAAAAATACCTGAAGCGGAAGTCACACTTCCGTTCTTTAGATCCTCCAGATATACTTTGCAGTTTCTTTTCCAATGGCCGGTCTCACCGCAATGGAAACAGTTCCCTTCCTTTGCTATCCCTCCCTTTGGCTTCAGTGCATAAGACTTTGGCTTAGATTTAGCAAAGACCTTCTTTGCTTTCTTGTTGCCTTTAGCTTTGGCCCTTCCTTTGCCCTTATTCACAATAAGGACATTTGTGGCCTTAGTCTTCTTAGTATTTGCTTCATATGTTCTCAACATACCAAGCAACTGTGGTAGAGTCTTTTCCATGTCAGTCATATTGTAATTTACTACAAATTGACTGAAGCTTTCAGGCAACGATTGCAAGATCACATCGGTGGCCAACTCTTGGTCCAATGGAAAACCTAGCTTGTCCAGATTCTCAATGTACCCAATCATCTTGAGAACATGAGTTCCAACTAAGCTTCCTTCTACCATCCTGCACTGGAATAACGCTTTAGAGACGTCATACCTCTCTTGTCTAGCTTGCTGTTGGTACAACTGCTTTAAGTGTTCGATCATATCGAACGCCTCCATTTCCTCATGTTGCTTCTGAAGCTCAGAGTTCATGGTGGCAAGCATGAGGCACCCAACATCAAGTGCGTCACTCTGATGCTTCTTGTAAGCATCCTTTTCGGTTCTTGTAGCCGTTAGGGGAGGTTCCTCAGCGGGTAAGGGTTCCTCTAGGACATATTGTTTCTTTTCTTGTTTGAGGACTATCCTCAAGTTCCTATGCCAGTCTAGGAAATTCGTCCCATTTAATTTGTCCTTCTCAAGGACCGATCGCAGTGATAAAGTGCTAGTAACGTTGTTAGTTGCCATGGATATCTACAATATAAATATGCAAAATAAGTTTATGATTTAAATCATTTAACATGGTCTTATATTAAATGATACTCCCACTATTTTGTTTGAAAAATATCAACCCTCGAAATCTTTAGTGGGCCAATATCCATATTTCACTTAATCTTGAGTTAGCTTTGGCTAATCGCCCAAGACTCGGTTATTTAGGTAGACAACACTTTGTCAATTACATCACATATAATTCTTGGATAGTTGGACGAACAACACTTTGTTCAATTCATCAAATGAATTATAATCCAACCCATGCCTCTAGGTTCCCAATCCTATTGAGATAACCTAGTTAAGTCGTACCCAATTAAAGTATAACGGATATCACTTTTATCCTTTCGCGCCTTACTAAGATTGCCACGGTGCTTTGCTTTGGCAAACCCACACATGTACAATCGAAGTTATTGACGAGTACTTTTATTTTGGAAGGCATCTAAAACTTAATATTTTAGAGGGATTTATTGATCTCATGATTAATTTGATAATTTAAAATATGTCCACTACATATAGTTGTATACATATCTACATATATGTGTAATACTATTATCAAACTAAAACATAAGATAAATCATGCATCAACATACATAATTAAACGTGACATGGTTATAGCCCCTACTAATGATTTTCTCAAGCCAATGAGAAAATCCTATGAGTCAACCTAAGGTAACTTCACAAGCACCTTCCTTGGCTCCAATTTGTGAATGGCCTCCTCATCCCGGCACGATGCTCCATCTTCATTGATCACCATCAATAAAATAAACTACACTTTTTACAAGATATAGAATTCCTCGATTCACATTCGAGGGGAACATAGGGGAGGGATTACATATAGAATGAAATAGAGAAAGGCACGACACGCAGGTCGTATTATAAATTACAAACATCCACAAATCCTATCTAATAGGTCAAAGGGCTATAACCACGCACCATGCTCAAACAACACATAAAGCATGCATTAACATTTAATTAATTAAATTCTAAACATTTTAAATTTAATTCTAATTAAAACTGTAAAATAATTTTTGAAAAATTATCGTACGCTCGGGACATCACATGCCACGAACTAAAGCGACTAAAACACGAACCACCATGGTTCGAACCAAAAAGCCCACGGCTGGACCAATAGTGGGCCTAGGGTTCGAAACCCTAGCCCCTGGCCGAGCCATGGCTCATGCGGCGGCGGCACTAGGGTTCCAACCCTAGCCGCCTCGCACCCTTTTTGATATTTTATCGACCCATCTTGTTTTAAACGCCGGAATTTGTTAGCCACGAGTCACGGTCATGCCATGCACGGGGTTCGCTCAACCATCTCGAGCTAAGGGTTCGAAAAACCTTGCTCTCATGTGGTAAAGTTACTAATCCATGCATGCGTGAACCATTATCGAGTCAAGGAGTTCAAAACTCATCCAAGCATCAAAACTATAGAAGAAAAAAAAAGCGATGATGGTCGAGCCATGCACGGCTATTAGGGTTCGAAACCCTAGCCGTCATGAGCTAGCCGTCACGTCCAATGGGTTCTAAACCCTAATTAGTTTTCGACACTTCCATACACAATTATTAGCCACAACGACTAAGCCATCTCGAGCCAAGGGTTCGAAAACCCTAGCCCTCATGTGACTAGCCATGGTGACATTTGTGATGGTGGTGGCCGAAAATTTGATGCTCAATAAATAATTTTATTCGCCAATTATATCAAATACAATTACTACGATGATTTTCATAAACTAAAATTAATTTCATATCATATATGAATTTAAACAGTTTCAATTAGCATGCAATAATAATTCTAATATGATTAACACAATTTAATCACATAAATCCGATATGAGCCTTGTACACGGCTCTGATACCACTGTAAGTAATCCTTATGTCATACAACGCAGCGGAATAAAAATTTTAGGATTACTAACACCGGATCTATACATAGGTAATCATATCGGATTAAGGAATACATAAGAGTCTCACCCTTGTAGCGTGTTTGAAGCAGAATCCACGGAGCAGCACCACGTCCTACGCCTTCTCCGAGTCAATAGCAAAACTCAATGAGTTTTGCCTCAACGGTATCCACACGATCAAATCGGGTGAAGGGATAGTTTAAGAACAAGTTGCTAGACAAGTTCTCAAACCAATACATGAAGCAAGCTCGATTCACAATCGAGTGATGGCTCGAAAACCACCAAGCTCCCTACGGCTATCAATCAAACCGAGAGAGAAAGAGGCTACGGCCGAATCACCTTTGCTTGTGTAGGGTTTTGTGTTATGAAGTTGTCTTGCAATTAAACACCTTGTAATCATCTTTTATATAATTAATTAAAGGCTTCCATAAAGCCTCATGGGCTTAAGCCCATGATTTAATTAATCATTATGATTATTAATTAAGACTCTTCTTAATTATTTAATTCATCCCATGAATTTAATTTCCCTTCTCGATTTAATCTTTTGTGCGACCCGATAGGATCTTGTAATGTTGGCAGTGACATAAAATCTCATTTTACGTCTCAAGCATTGAGCGGTATCTAGCAACACATCAATGCTACCCAAATTACAAGAATGTCAATGACTCGACATAACCTTTAGAACTTGTGATAATATTAATCATGTAACTTAATCCCTTTGTCCTTTGTGTTTAGATTGAACACGAGTCATGGAATAGTCATACTCGTATATCCAATCTTTATTTCTTGATCCCCAAGTAGAACTAGAATAAACGAATAAGCTCGATATCTCATATCGACTCATTCGAGCATGGCCATGCATTTTAGTTCTCACTTGATCAAGGGCCAAACACATCTCCTGTTATATAGGAGGGACAAATCTTATCTCGATCAGTCAACATCCCTCTACATAATTCGTAGTGTATCCAATAGTCGCCTTTATAGATTACCCTGTTACGGGTAACGTTTGACGATATCAAGATACATAACTCCTTATGTTGGGATCTCTGATGATCACAAGTCGTAAGGATTACATACATTATTATCACTATGAGAATTGCATATGACGATCATATAACTATCCATGTTGCATTCTCATGGTGGGTCTGTTCAGTACATCGTTCTCTAACAGGTACCCATATGTTGATTTGATATCTCATATCAATGAACAATTCATCGATCAACACATACTAGTCTCTACGTATTATCATTATCCCTTTCATGATAATACTTGACTAGGAACATCTTTAAGAATAATACAATATTATTCTAAGGACATTAACATATATATTAATTCACAATGCACAGTTAAAAGAATAATATATAATAATGAATTGCCATTCATAAAACCATATTACAGATTATGTCACAAACAATCATCTAATGACTTGTCTTAGGGCATATCCCAACACTTCATCCAAGAGAATCGAGGATACAGTCGTTGATCCCTATCGTCCATCACCAGCAAGCTTTTCCATCTTCGATGTCTATGCAATTGACGAGCCATGGCTCAATGCGCCTGATCAAGAGGATGAGAAAAAGCCATCACATGTGCCGCCTCTGATTCTTGAGAAGCTCAACGCCATCGAAGTCAGCAAGGTATTGGAAGGCCTGAAGCCTAAACTCAACGCCACACAGCCGCCGCCACAGATACAGAAAACCCCACCCTCCGTCCCAAGGGCAGCGCCGCTAAGACGCAAGAGTTTCTCCTTCCACACGCTGGAGGAGCTGGAGGCCAGAGCTAATTCTTCCAAACCAACCACACAAAAAACAACAAAATTTGAGCTTGAGAAGTCCCACACAACAAAAGCTGGTTCACACAACGGTGTCATCAACTGTGACGTACCCAGATCCCTTAAAGACAACATGTTCATAGTTAGAGACAAGTTCGAGAGAGGGCGGGAAGGGAAATCCTCCGGTGTTGTGGAGCACCATGTTTCGATTACACGTGGTAACCTGTAACTCAAATATTATATATGGTTTTGAATAATGTTTACGTGATACAGTAATTTTGGAAATCTTAGTGTTAATTTAGTGTGTGTGTTGGGGGGTGAGGGGTGGTGGGTTAGTTTATGTTATATATATGTTGGGGGAGTGGAAGAACTCGAGA
This sequence comes from Haberlea rhodopensis, assembly GCA_907163345.1. NCBI lineage: Eukaryota > Viridiplantae > Streptophyta > Magnoliopsida > Lamiales > Gesneriaceae > Haberlea > Haberlea rhodopensis. Next base: position 186,616 of record CAJQUN010000472.1, on the reverse strand, counting down.
CAGTCTAACATTTGAGAGCAACATACCACTTGGCCAAATGGCTTGTGGCATGTAACATATATAACTGATTGCATAAACAGATGTAGAATGTATACAGATCTGGTATACATCTAAGGATATTACGCATGCTAACTATGTTCTGTTTTGTACTGTTTCGTGCCGTGCTGGCACTGCTGGGCACGGCACGGCACAGCACTGTAGCATGTGTCGTGTCGGGCCATAGGGGGCCGGCCCGTGGGCCGGCACGGCACATCACGAAACAGTACAAAACAGAACATAGTTAGCACGGCACGACACTGTAGCAAAACGTGCCGTGCCGTTCTATGACGTGTTGTGCTTGTGCCGTGCCTCATGTCGTGCGCTCCGTTTAACATCTCTATGCAAAGCTCGAACCTGAGCTAATTTTTCCCAGGGAAGGTGACACCGCCGAGACAATCTTCAAGTCACTATGTCTTTAGAAATAACAAAACAAGAAACAATATATAATATAGCAATGCTGTGGAATAAAAGCTGAGGTGAGGGAGAATAGTTCAATAGCGAATAATAATTTTCAAAATTATTGAAAGAAGGGTAAACTTCAAAAATGCTATTATAGAATATGAGTACACGCTGGATTAGTTTTGTTAAAAAATAATTTCTTTTGTATTGTATTGATTGTCCTAAAATTTTAAGAAAACTGTTACAAGTATCCTCATTTCATAGGACCATTTTATAATTTTCTCTTATTAAAATTGGGGAAATTGCATATTGGTGCTGTTTTCAGAAACTTAATTCAAATAAGTATAGCAAAAAATAATGTTTACAAAAAAATACATGTAGGAGAGAATTATATTCACATAAGTTCACTTTTTAAAGAGTTGGTTTGCAAAAGTTTTTTTTAGTTCCCAAAATACCCTTAAGTTATAAAAAAAACTCTAAACCTAATTTTAGGCTAAATCTTTACTGTCATCTCTTTTTCCCATCTGCACGTAAAATCTCCAATTTTTCGGCGATTCTCAGATCATTATTTTCTTCATCATCTTGTCGCCTCATCTCGTCGTCCCGACCTAAAAATTATTTGCTAAATGGTATGCACATGAAATATGTTTGAATCGAAGCATCTAAATTGTTCGTAGCATTTGGAATCTTTCTAAATTGAAGAAGACATCGAACTACTCTGCACATATAATTTTCGGATCTGCTATGCACATTCCATCGTGTGTGTGTGTATACTATGTGTGTATGTGATTATAAATTTGAATAACGATGCTAAATTTTAGATAGCGAAAGTCTGTTGGCATGTTTTTTTTTTAAAAAAAAATATCTCATGGCAGTGACTGGTGCATATGGATGAAGAAGTAAGGTATGCATTGGTGTCCGAGTTTGTTTGCTTATTTTCAAAATTTACAGCCCTGAGAGCAAGATATTGCAACGAAGAAGATGACCCAGAGAAAAAGTAATTGGTGCGCGAAAATTATAAAAAATAACTGGTGCACGAAAATATAACCTTGGTGCACGAAAATCATAAAAAGTAACTGGTGCACGAAAATGATAAAAAAGTAACTGGTGCATGAAAATATAACATTGGTGCACGAAAATGATAAAAATAACTGGTGCACGAAAATTATAAAAAGTAACTTTGAACGAAAATATAACATTGGTGCACGAAAATATAACATTGATGCACGAAAATATAACACTGGTGCACGAACTTTGTGTTAATTAACTGATGCATAAAATTTGCAAAAAACAAACTGGTGCACAAAAATATAACATTGGTGTACGAAAATCATAAAAAAGAACTGATGCACGAAAATATAACCTTGGTGCACGAAAATATAACATTGGTGCACGAAAAATTATAAAAAGTAACTGGTGCACGAAAATATAATACCGATGCATGAAAATACAGTACTGATGCACGAACTTTGTGTTAATTAACTGATGCACAAAATTTACAAAAAACGAACTGGTGCACGAAAAAAAATAATTGGTGCACGAAATTAAATGGTTCGAGCATCACTTACTTAATTGTATGGTTCGTGCATCACCCACTTGCGATTATGGTTCGTGCATCACATATTTTTTCTATGTTTCGTGCATCAGTGACTGATTGTAATTTTCATGCATCAATTACTGGTTTTCAATTTTCGTGCATCAGCTATTGATTTTAATTTTTCGTGCATCATTTACTGATTTTCATTTTTCGTGCATCAGTTAATGATTTTCAATCTTTCGTGCACCAGTTATTGTTAATAATTTTCGTGCACCAGTTACTTAATTTTCGTGCACCAATTAATTTTTCTCTGGGTCATCTTCTTCTTTGCAAGTTTCAAGCTGTAAATTTTGAGATTGAGCAAAGAAGCATGTACATCAATGCATCATAACTAAAAACCCTCAAAAGGCAACAAACAGTATATATATACACATATACGCACACAAACACACCTACACACACATACCAGAATTGAAAAAAAATCTGGAAAAAAGTGATGGAACGGAAAATCGAAGAGATGAAGAGAAAAATCAACTGTAAGAAATCGTAACTGGCAAGAGAGATTTACGAGGCGATTTGAATCGCAGTGGTGAAGGGAAGAGCTGGAACGTAGTGCTGAAAGGAAGAGATTGAAATTTTCTGAAATTGCCGCCTTTTCTTATTAAGGGCACTTTTGTCATTTTAACATAAGGTGTACTTAAATGATTGCAAGTTTTTTTCCTGGACTAGGATGAATAAAGATTCAGTAAAAGGTACCGGCCTGACTTTGCCCATTAAAATTTGAAACACAAAAGCCCATCAAAAGTATAATCTATCTAGTATCTAATACCAATCCAATTTAGTATTATTGTCCACTTGGGCTTTGTCTTAAGGAATATTATGATTCAAACAGCCATATAATTGTGGATCTTTCGAAATTAAAATCGAGTATTATTTTCGGTTTATACTTGCAAGTTGCTAGAATTGTGATTTTGTGAATAACTCAAAAATTGATGGAAGATTGCCACGGGCCTATAACCCAGTCTACATCCTAATTCCCGATTTGAAAAATGGTCTCGGATTTGAGACTTATAGATAACATTTCTCATTTATCGTAATAAAAAAAATTGATGGAAGGCTTTCTTATAAACAAGTATGCATAATAATAATAATAGTAGTAGAAAAACGTAATTACTTGTTAATCATTAGTTTGTCAAGTTATATATTATTATAATTTACTATCTTATAATAGAAATTGGGAATTATAATAAAATACTATGGATCTTAAACATAATATATTATTATTCTAAATAATCATAAAAAATTCTTATTAAAATCATCTCTAAAGTTTTTAATTCATACACACTTAGTATGTACACAAAATTACTAGCATATTAAGGCTACGTTTGGTATGTGTGATAGGATAATTGATGGATAGATAATTCGATGGATAAATAGATGATTATTAAAGTAATGGATAAACAATCTTATGTTTGGTATGTATGATTAATAAGATATGGAAAAATAATAATATGTTTGGTTTAGTTGATTAAACATTGGATTAGGGCTGCTTACCGGTTGGAACCGGTCTGGTCCGGACCGGAACCGGCCGATTCCGGACCCGTTATGGGCGGAACCGGTCCGGTCCGTTAAGGATCCGGATCGAACCGGTTCCGGTTTGGTTCGGATCCTTATCGGTTTTTCGTTTTTTTTTTTTATGTTGTAAATGTTTCTTCAATGATGTTCATCACAAATTCAATATATTTCTTCTTCATTTCATAATATAGATGCATACAAATAATTGTAAAGACATGACAATTGAAAATCTAAATAAAAAAATATTACAATTTAGTACTTAGCAGTCTTCATAATTGATAAGTATTGTTTTGGCGTTCTCTTCTTCTTGCTCGTCATAATGATTTACGAATTCGTCAACCGTCTCATCTCTTCTATTTTTGCATTCTGCTTCAAACCAATATTTAAGTAACGTGAGCATGCATAACGAATCAGCTGATAGACTACTTCTGTAGTCTCCAATAATACGGCCGCATGTTGAGAATGCCGATTCAGAAGCAACGCTTGAAGCTTGTACAGCATACACGTCTCTAGCCATTTTGGCTAAGATAGGGAATTGTGTTGCATTGGACTTCCACCATTGTAAGACGTCGAAGTTGTCTTCGGTTAGAAATTGATAATTCAGATAAATTTGCAACTCAGTCGACGTGCTAGTAGAAGGTCCTTTTCCCTTAAGTTTTTTCCTGCCCAGCATTCTAAGCAAATTGATGCCCCCACCTTTAGATTGAGCTTGGGGTTGTTCTTCAACAGGCCTTTGTTGCGATGATTCACTTGCCTGTTGATTATAATACAATTGAAACATATTTTGGAGAGATTGCATTGTAGACGTCTTTTGATCGTCAACAACCTTCCCCAAAAATTTAGCATAATATTCAAAAAATATCTCAAATGAAGATAAACATTGACTAGGATCTAGCAATGTTGTGATGCAGTGCACGGGTGGGATTTGTTCCCAATACTTTATAAATTTAGTTTCCATTGCACTAACAAAAGCATGCAAGTCATAGTCATCTCTAAATTCTATAAATTTATCAAACATGTTAAATACTAAAGGAAGAAAATAAACGGAAGTTGGATAAGTAACACCAGAGAAACGTTCCGTCGCTTCTTTGAAAGTACCTAACAATGATACACAATTTTCAACAAATTCCCAATCCTCATTAGTCAAATAAATACTTTCATCGCTATCAGGCATTTGATATGAATTATAAAATGGAGTTAAAATATCTTTGTAAGGTAACATAGCATTCAACATATTGTACAACGAATTCCACCTAGTTTCTATTGGTGATGGAAAAAGAAGATGCTTTAAACCATTAGATAAACATAATTGTTTCCAATCACGCTTAACACGGCTCGTGCGTAACCATTTAGCGCAGTATTTCATTTTGTCAATACATGCTGAGTGATTGTCCTCATAACCAACTTTAACAGCCAAATTAATCACATGACATGCACATCTAACATGAAAAAAATACCATCAAGCATTGGTTTAAGATAGGTCTTTAAATCACGCATCGCAGCATTGTTATTCGCAGCATTGTCTAATGTGATTGAAAATACCTTATCCTGAATTCCATAATGTCTACAAGTGTTGAATACATATTTAGCAATTACATAACCAGTATGTGCACAGTCTAACTCATCTAAAGACAAAATCCTTTTTTGCATACACCAATTATCATCAATCCAATGACAAGTGACAACAAGATATGAATCAGAATTTACATTTGTCCAAATATCAGTTGTTAAACTAACCCTACAAGGCAAACTAGAAAGATGTTGACACAATGTATTTCTATATTCAACAAATACGTCCATACAATTTCTTTTTAGTGTGTGCCTGGAAATATGTTTAAACATGGGTTGTATAGACGAAGCAAATTCAATAAAACCAGCACGTTCAGCTTGTATAAAAGGTAGTTCACATCTGATCACATATCTAACAAGTGACCTACGATTAATTTCAGCAGTTAAAATAAAATTCGTGCCAGTAAGAACATTAATTTGTGCTTGTGTTGCTCCTCGACTTAATGGTTGTAATGTTGTCTCATCAAAATTATGTTTTTTTACTAAGTGTTTTTTAAATGTTCCGGTGCCTCCACTGGAACCACCAGCTTTATATGAATACTGGATCTTACATAATTTACATATTGCAACAGATTCATTAGTACCTTCTTTTTGAGCGAGTTCAAAGTGATCCCATATCTTACTTCTTTTGGCACGAGTAGGTTGTCTACTCGCTGCTGTAGTGGCTCCGGATGACTCCACATGTTGTCTTTCTTGGGCTTGGGCAGCAACAGGTTCGGCAGGTTGTTGGGGTTGTTGTGGTTCGACATTTATAGAAGAACCACCAACATTGAGGTCAGCAAAAAAATCATAACTTTAATTTAACTCAGGAATTGGCACAGGCAAATTCATTGCAGAAGATGAACTCAGTGATAGACGACCCGGAACGAGACCCCGACTACGACCCCGGCTACGACTAGCACCACTGCTAGATGAAGATGCCATTATTGTATAAGACTATAAGTAAATTGTAGATAGCACAATTGAGAGAAAAATATGAGAGTGAAGTATTTTTCGTTACAAGAATTGTTATGAAACAATACACAACACAACATCCCCTATTTATAGTTTTTTTTTTTATTAAAAAAATTTTAAAAAAATAAAAATAAAAAGTTAACGTTGGCAACGGCTAAGAGTCGTTGCCAACGTTAACAAATGTTAACGTTGAAGGCAACGTTAACATTTGTTGTAAGGACCCTAGTTCCTTAAATGCGGATAAAAGGCGTAATAGCGCTAAACATGCATATAAGACTATAATGTTCGTGTTGATGTATTGAGCCGTTAAGATTAGAGCCGTTGCCAACGTTAACAAATGTTAACGTTGAAGGCAACATTAACGTTTGTTGTAAGGACCCTAGTTCCTTAAATGCGGATAAAAGGCGTAATAGCGCTAAACATGCATATAAGACTATAATGTTCGTGTTGATGTATTGAGCCGTTAAGATTACAGGCCAAAAAATTTCCAAAAGGGATTAATTACATTCCCTACCTATAGAATGTTAATCCTATAGTTTTACACTACTCCTAGAGTAGAAACTATACAAAAGAATTAGGCTTGCTATGCCAAAGCACTCCTCACTGGCTCACCGCATCAACCCGCCTCAGTTCATACGCCCAAAAGTACCTACAGGAAAAACCCCAAAACCATGAGCATGTATGTAAACCATATTCACAATAATATGATCATAATTCAATGCATAAACCGTAAATGCAAATCACTTCCTGTATTTAACACATATAAAGAAGCTCCCTCGGTTGTCCCTGTACCATAATTACAATCAATTGATTATAACACCAATAATGTATGTCATGACATGCATCCATTCCATGTATACCAATGGCCAATCCCGGTATTATTATATCAGTGGCATAATACCCCTCGCGTTACATGATAGCGGCATTAATACCCCTCGCTTCGACATATTAGCGGCATAATATCCCTCGCATCAACATGACAGCGGCATTATCCTTCGCTTCGACATGTTTGCGGCAAATATTCTTCATCGCTATAATATGACAGCGGCAAGTATTCTATCATCGCTTCGACATGAAGGCGACAAGTATTCTTCATCACTGTAATATAATCTCGACTCACAATCACATGCAACCATAATGCATATTTCAATCATGTATGCAACCATAATGCATAATGAGACCATATACGCAACCATAATGCATAACCAATTTATAGCGTAATAAATACGTTTTACCGTCCGATGCCCGTACGTCTCACTACGTACCTTGGTTCCAAAAGTGGAGATATCGTGGACTTTATCTCCTAAGCTGTGTGGCCACCTGGGATGGTTCTACACATTCACACAAATCCATATTAGGAGCCAATAATAGTCCAAAATCAAAAATTCCACAAAAATGCCCAAAAAAGCCATATTTTGTCTTTCGCGATCGATCGCCAGTTACGGGCGATCGATCGCGAAACCTTACTGCCCGAAGCCAAAATTTTCACCCTTCGGCGATCGATCGCCACACTTGGCGCGATCGATCGCCAGCCTTACCGATCGATCGCCAAGATATGGCGATCGATCGCCAAATGCCCCTGGAGCCTACTGTTGGCTCGCGATCGATCGCCAAAAACGGGCGATCGATTGCTGACCTCTGTACACCGAAATCCACCATTTTTGCACACCATTTTCAACCCAAACCATACCAACACTTAAACCATCAAACCTACAACATAAATAACATCATATACCTTCAAAATACACCTTAAAACTACCATAAAACCAACTTTTAACTCAAATAATACCAACCCATAAAAACCCATTTCAAAACCATACAAAACCACAACAAACTCAATCCAAACACAACAAAAACAACAAGGAGGCATCCATACCTCTTGGGGACTCCAAATCACCCAATAAATTCCACAAATCAAACTTTTAGACAGATTTCTCTTCACCTCTTTACCAAATTTCGAAAATGTGAGGTAGAGAAGGGTTTTGGATGAGTTAATTGGGAAAGTAGAAAATGAAGGTATAAGGGGGGGTTTGGGTATAAGTGGGTTGGGTTTAATTAAATTACACCCCACAATTCCATGGTGTATAAAACACCCCAACATGATATTTTAAAAGGCATTTTACCATAATGCACCAAAATCACAATTAAAACATGATTCACCCAAATAATCACAAACCATTTCATTTAAACCATTAAAATCCCCAATTACCCAACATGCATACCATGCACCCCGAAATGCTCTACCGGGTCACTCCTACCATGTGACTAAGCATTTCACCAAGATAATTAATGCCAACACAGATATTAATTATCACCATAAAATCACATAAACATAACGCCCAAATGCAATTAATTATTTCGGGGATATCACAATACTCCCCTACTTATAGGATTTCGACCCCGAAATCGCATGCACTTACCCAAAACGAAACCAAACATAAACTACATACCAGAAAATAACTCCTGGTAGTGCTGCATCATGTGCCGCTCCGTCTCCCACGTGGCCTCCTCGACACCCCTACGATCCCACTGAACTTTGATCATCGGTATCACTTTATTCCGGAGTCTGCGATCAGCCCTATCCAAAATCCTGACTGGCCGTTCCTTATATGATACATCAGGATCCAACTGAACCTCAGAAGGCTGCAATACATGCGACGGGTCCAGCTCATACTTCCGCAGCATAGATACATGAAACACGTCGTGAATACCAGACAACGACGGTGGTAGTGCCAAACGGTAAGCCAAGGTATCGATGCGCTGTAAAATTTCATACGGTCCCACGTACCTCGGAGACAATTTACCACGCATACCGAACCGAACCACACCCCTGAAGGGTGAGATCTTCAGAAAGACTCTGTCTCCCATCATTTTCCTCTATTTTATGTTCAAGAAAATATAACACATTTCAGATTTCAAACAAATAACAAGAACTCCACGAATTCATTAACAATTGTTTATAACACCGACATCTTTCTACTATGGAGCAAAATTATCAAAAATTGTTTCAAACGAAACATCATTTTGTATGGATACAAACGCTGAACACAAAAAAGGGACATTAAAAAAATAATGCATAAAAACCAAAAATATAACAACGATTATGCAGAATAATGTGTGTAAACAGCTCAAAAATATAAAAAGAGAGAGACAGAACAAGGAAGAGTGAAATAGAATAGTGGGGAAATGGCATTACAAATCGCAATACAAGATTCGTTCAGAAACGTTCTTCGACCTAATTTTTAATGTTTTTATAATTTGTCAAAATGCTCAGACAATCAAAATACTTTTCCGCATCGCGCACGACTCAGAAACGATGTGAAATCAAATATGAAGAGTTATATTAGCAAGAGCGTAAGATGAAAGCATTTTAATCGATTTGCCAAACTGATAAAACACTAAAGTTTGCTGAAAGCTTTGATGATTTACCAGAGACAAGAGCTGAAGACTTTTTGCTGTTGAATATGGAAGATCGCCTTCCCCAAATCGAATGATTTCGTCGCTTACAGACTGGTAATTTTTTTTATGTCGGCTAGGGTTTCAAATGAGCATTATTTTGTAGGGCAATTTTGTCAATTTATCACACTATCATGCATACTGTTGAAGAATGGGTTGGTAAACCCAGGGGGTTGGGTGGGGCAATTGTCCATCAATTAACAAGCATTAATCACGGGCCTGTTTGATTGGCTGAGTTTATTAATAAACGAGAGGAACAATGGTTTATTTCTTTGTCACTCCCTAATCATCCTTTATCACCCCTACCAAACATGCCCTAAAGATATAAAAAAGAATGATAGTAATCATGCACTGTGATCACTTCATATCTTAATTGTTTCTAAAATACTTTCTTCTAATTAATAACAATGTTTTATATTTTTAAGAATTATTTAAAATGAATATTTCCTTGGACTAATAGTACAAATTCTAATGTTTTATAATTATAAACTATATATTATATCGAATCCACATTCATTTATGTTGAAATAATATATATATCATCAAGTCGAACAAAGTACTTCCCAACCAACCACCTGGTATTAATTTTAAGTTTAATAAATATATTATATATATATATAATTTAATATGAGATATATAATAAATATATATAAGCGACGTGTCGTTATCTAGAAATCTTGATTTGGCCCATGCCAACAGCAGATCAATTTAAAATTAAAAAAATATTAAATTGCTTGTAGTTCGCGATGCATTTCGAATTATTTCCCAAGTACACCTGTTTGAGGAAGCGTTGCGACAACGGGAAAGATTATCTAATACTAGCTCATTGGTACCTATGTTTCAAAATCGGATCGGACATAAAATTGATTCCCTTATTGGTTATAGGTTCGACTGGTTCGATCGGATGAACCACTGGTTCAACCGATGATGACGTCAACATTATATAATATCTATTTTATTTTTGTAAAATACATATATTATGTATTTTTTATAGTTTCAAGTTGTTCACGATAAAAAATATCATTACACTAACATTACATGTTAAACTTCAAAAATCAGATCAAACCAAATGTGAAACATGAAAGAAAAACCATAAAAACATCTCAAAAACCACAAGCAATACCCAAAAATAACAATGTTCCAAAATCATAAGAAAAAATTTTAAAAATTATGAAATGATTCACATATTTTATAATTTATGAGAAACTAAACATATTTATATATAATATACAAGACAACTTTACGAAATTATATGGATCTTTTGATACATACATAAAATATTATTTCGTAATTATTTCAATAACAATAAATTATATATAAAATATTTTTGTTCTAAAAATTTGATTTATCATTTTAACAAAAAATAAAAAAATAAAAATTTTTAAAAAAGAAAGAAAAATGAAGAACGAACTGGTTCATTCGGTGAACCTGTTCACTGGTTGAATCGATTTTTGACCGCTTCAATCCGGTTCCCACCAATTTTTTTAGCAGGGTAGTTTTATAGGATCAATCGGACCGAATCAAACATTGGTTATCGGTTAAACCGGCTAAACGGCTGATTCGGTTCGATTTTCAAAACACTGACTGGTACACATGTGTTGCATGTCTGTTGAAAAGAAACCATTGTGTGGTACCAGTATCATTTATCATGTTCAAATTTAATTAACAAAATTATTATTAAATTTGTAATTCAATTTTTATATACCAACGGACCATACAATAACTATACTGTATATATAACAAAAAAGCAAGGAAATTTTCTCTATATTTGGTTGATGTCTTGATGACTATTTCTTTAGGTGCAAAAAATTTAAAACAAAGACTTGGTTGTATGTGATGCAAATTTGATTTGATTTATAGTATAATTGGCCATTGCATTTGGTGTGAAAATTAATGGGGTAGGTTAGAATTGTCTTTATTCAGTATAACTTAATGGGGTAGGTTAGAATTGTCTTTATTTAGTATAACTTGTTAAGATTAGTTGACTAGGTTAGAAAGTTTCATCAAAATTTGTAAATAACCTCCCAATAAAGTAGTTATATGGCAACCAATATCATAATGAGTATGCTGGATGCAATAATTGCCCTTATTTAAAAAAAAGATTGAATTGTGACATTTGAACTGATGTACGAGTTTAAAATATTTGATTTACATCGTTATCACCGGCTATAGTTTTGATAAAACGACAAATAATTGATTATACAAAGCATATATTTTATTTTTTATCAGCCACGGAGTTACAATAAATAATATGTAACTAAAAATCAATGTGTTAGTATTAAGATATATTTTAAAGGGAAAAAATAAAAATAAATAAAAAGATAAATATGTTTATTTCTTGAATAGGCCTTGATTATTAACCTACTTTGTTGATAGATGATAAGTTCCGTTTGACCAAGTCTAGGACCATCTTTGGCTTGTTTTAATTTGCACCGTTATCACCAGTTATATTTTTCTAATCTAAATAGTTGAAAACTTATATTAAAATTAACATTGTTTATATGTTTGTTATTTTAGTAAGTAAATATTTTGTGAATTCATTTAAGAATTAACAAATTGGTTACTTTTGTGAAAACGCGGTTCCGCGGTCTCACCAGATCATTTCTGAGATATAAAAAAATATCGTTTAAGGAGATAACCGATCCCATCAGCCTAACCAATATTCATTTGCAGACTTGTTGTCGAAGTAAAATCAGTTCTGCTCACAGAACTGATACTAATCCATCAGCTAAATCTATAGAGGAAGCTCAATCAGCTCTACCTATGGAAGAAATCCATCAGCTCTACATGTAGAAGATATCCATAAACTCTACCTATGCAGATTTGTATAAACTCTACCTATGCAGATTTCTTAAACTCTACGTGTGAAGATTTGTATAAACTCTACCTATGCAGATTTGTATAAATTCTGCCTTTGCAGATTTGTATGAACTCTACCTATTTCATAAATTCTACATATGCAAATTTCATAAACTTTGCATATGCCTAAACTCTACATATGCTTCAGCTTTACCTACGTATTCCATCAGCTCTACTTATCTAAATCAGTCCTAAGCAAAGTCAACCCCACTTCTTCTCATTTATTTCCAGAGTCATAACCTCTAAATCGTGGGCATAATGGTGAGCTAATGGGAGAGTTAATGGAGATAATGGAAGGTTGTAACTCCCAGATTATTTTCCCTATAAATAACCGAGAATTCCCAAAGCAAAGGAGGACAAAATTCTGAAATAATCACACGAAATTATTCACACAAAGAAACCCAAAAATCTGCTGCAAGTTCCAACAACTATTTTGGAGATAAAGGAAGGATTTTCAAAGTGCATTCTGCAACCCAAATCAACTCAAGTAAATTTAGGAAATCATCAAAATAATCTGTAAGTGGGCTTTTGTTAAATATTCCTTTCGTTTTTGAAAAACTATAGTATGCTTTGAAACTTCAATCGATATGTGCCTCATGTAAAAATTATGATGTTCAGATGAAAATTATATTTTTTAAGCACTCTAAATTTTGAAATCTGATTGGAAGGAATAATTTATAGCATTGCTGCAGTGGGATTATAACTGTTTACATGACCTGATCAGTGGTTAACCGTTGTTCTGGGAAGTCCAGACCCTTTATTCGTGGATGATCTGATGTTATGACCTCATATCTAGGAGGGTTAAGTCTAAAGACTGATATCAGTACCAAGAGGAAATTAGAGGATTTATTGTGCTTAACGTATATGAAAAATACTGCTGATATGATATGTTATGTTATGGCTCGATGTGAGCAATTATGATAAGTTATGGCTCGATGGGAGCAAATTATGTTAAGATGTATTCATATCAGTTTATGTTCGATTATGATATATGTTTTGGAACAAATGAATATGTATTATATTGTCATATCGATTGGCCCACGCTTGCCGTGTATTTCCCAAAACACTCACCTCTTACTCCCCTCCCCAGATAAGATTGAGTCAGAGGTAGAAGACGATGAACAATATCAGTTTTAGGATGGTGATCTATTCTTGCTGACATGAAGCCTACCGCTACTGATGATTAAATTAGTTTATGCTTCCGCACCGTTTTGTATTTTCAATCAGTTGTAAAATCATTCTTAATGTAATATAAGTTCAATTGTAAAGACCATTAAAGTTTGTTTATGGAATGAAAGATTGGTTTATTTGAGATCTGTATCCGATGCTTGTTGTTTTTGAATTTTTAATTTGGAAATAACACCGGTGTCATTAGTCCCAGTCTCGGCGCGTGACAACTTTAATATGTAATTTTTTTTTTTTTGTAAATTATCATTAAATAGACTAATTATTATAGTACGAGAGCTGTCAGAACGGGCCAGCCCGACCCAAACGGGCTGGCCCGCCCAACCCGCGGCCCAAACGGGCCCAACACGTTTGGGCCCGCCTCCAGGCGGGTTGGGAAAACCCCAACCCAACCCGACCCGAAGCGGGCCGCGGGTTGGGGCTGGCTAGCCCGCCGAAATATTTTTTTTTACTTTTAGTTTTAAAAAAAAAAAAATTTAATTTTTTTTTTAAGAAACATCAAAAAAATATTCCCAACTAAACTTGTCGAAACTGAAACTAATGCTAGATGAATACTGAAACTTGTTTCAGCTTTTATCTAGATATTAACACTGCTACTAAAAAAACTTTATTAGTGAATCAGTATTTTACTCATTTTTGAAATACTTGTTGCAACTTTCAAGCAAGATCAAGTGAAAAATATATAGTAGATCGAATGCTTCAATGTGATATTGAGTTTTTATCTATGAATTGAGCCTAAAAAAAGAAATAAAATTTTTTTTTTAAAAAAGAAAAATGGGCCCAACCCGCGGGCCAGCCCGCCAACCCACGGGTTGGCCCGCCTAAACCCGCGGCCCGTTTGGGCCAGCCCGTATAGGCCCGGCTGTTGGTGGGCCATAAAAATGCTGGCCCAACCCGTCTATTTGGCGGGTCGCAGGCCTGGCCCATTTTGACAGTTCTACATGTAACACTAAATTCATAATAAACTTGGTTATAGCAAAGATGTAAAAGCACTTACGGACACAACATCAGTTATTTGGTCATATTATTACCCAATTAGGTGTCCAATTGCATCAAAAGAAGGGCTCCCAATTTCAAACGTTGAATATAATTAATTAAATATATATATAGTTAAAATAAAATAATCCCGTGATGGTAAACAACAATACGTGCCACCAAACACGTCCTTATCTAATTTGAGGACCAACCACCTCCTCCACTATCATTTAATTTTTCCTTATTTTCTCAAGTAGGATAGATGCCCCCGTCAATCTAATTAATCAACAAATAAACAAGTAGGAATTTAATTTTGCCCATTAAAAATTTCACAATTTTATTATTATTATTATTATTGAAAGTTGTTAGGTATGGATTCTTTCTTGTAATCCATCCCAGTAAGCATCCGGGTATAACTAAGGTCACTTTTATATTTTTTTGCCACGTTTATCAACATATATGGTATAATAATATTCCAAACTTTGATTTTTTTTCATCAACATATGTTTAAGGGGTTATATTCGAGGGCGAAAGCAAGGTTGGTAAAAAGAAAAAAATATTAAAATAAAAAATGAAGGATAAAAAAGTTAGGAGGTCACGATATAATTTTAGTATAGCAAAATATAATTTATAAGGGCAAAAAAATTCTTTTTTGCAGGGGCGATCGTCACCTCCCTCTCTGTTACCCCTGTATAGGGATGACAACGGGGCGGGTTTGGTCAATTCCAGTTTTTTTTTAATAAAAAATTTTTTTAGCTAGAAATCAAATTTTAAACACAAAAATTGAGTTTTATTATTGAATCTCATGTTTTTCTATAGTAAATATTTATAATAAGCATAGCAAAACTATCTTTAAGCAATCAAATATTTATTAATTTGCTCTCATTATCTTTAAAATATCCAACTTCTTTAACATGAACACATGAATTTTGATATAAAATTAAATAATGACATTTATTGTTTAATCAAAGAAGTAAAATGTATGTTCAATATTAATTTTTTTTAAAAAAACTAAAATTATTGCGGGGCGAGTCCAGGGTGGGTTCGGCCAATCCCAAGACCCGCCCCACTTCTAAACTCGGTTGAAGCAGATCCAGACCTGATTTAATGGGACTGATTTAGTGCGAGTCCAGATATGAACCCACCCATTGTCATCCCTAACCCTGTATGCATCCCCTGGTTGTATTATAGAAGCCAAACACCATCATATGAAGAGAAACAATAAATTACTTTTTTTGTCGAATTTCTAGGAAAAAGACCATATTCCCGCACATAAGACATAGATAATTCCTGTTGCCTTTATGTCGTCCTTAAAATAATATGCTTGTCATCTTTTTACATATCTTTTTTACATATCTTTATACACATATCGCAAGATATCCGCCATTAAAACAGAAAATCCTATAAAGCCATACCCAAAACAACATTAAGACTATTCCTAAATATATAACATCTAAATCAACTAAGATTGGCTTTCCCAAGGAAAGGTCATGGGTTATTCAACTATTTCACAAAAGGATGCAATTTTGATATGAATTCTCAGATATATTAAGGTTTCTTCATACATAATTTATCACAATACACATAAAAAAAAAACACACACAATTATAACTTAAACTAAACTCAATTCAGTTTCTCTAACATTCATAATATTACAAGGGGCAGTCGTCTTTCCATCCCCAAAACTCCCTCAAATTGCAACATTATATTTGTATATTTACAGAAACTGCAGCATCCTACTAGTCTGTCTCGCGAGCTTTCGAACTCGACAGCATATAAAACTCGAGCAAAGAACACTACTGGTCAGTCCGCTCTTCGTTTATTTTTACATATAATCGTATGCATTATTTGTTCCTCGTTAACTTGAACTCTCAAACATGGGCTTCTGCAAAAACGTCTAAGAGGGACAGCGCCTGCAAATTCGAAACATATAAACGTTACTTCAATTCTTATAAATTGTTGGAAATCGAGAATGGGAGAAGGATAAGGTGAAGTATATCTACCTCGGCTACGCTCAACTCAAGGCGAAACTTAGGACCATCGTAATGGTGGAGGATTGGCCTGAATGAATCCTCCTCCAAAGGCTCACAAATCTTCCTCGTAAGGACACGAACCTACACATTAATATAATGTTGAATGTTTATTTATGATAAGTCTACATCGCTCAACTTCACTAAAATAAAACGTTACTCCAGTAACGAACCTGAGCAGGAAACCGTGATTCGCCGGAGTTTTTCTTGTCCTCCCAAGCAGTTGCGTCGATGTTAGATCCACCGAATGTCGCGGCCTGTACGATCAATCCATGAGTCGGGCGAAAATAACAACAAAAAAAAAACATATAAATGGATCAAGTTTGAACAAGAACCTCGAAGATTCCATGGAGTTGATGGGTGGAATAGTTGTAAAGGAAGAGAGGTAAGCCTGGCGTTATTGCACGGACCGAGTCACGGTAACGGGGAGGCAAACCTGAAAACATGATCGGGTGGCGCATTTAGAGAAGCACTATATATAAATCAATTTACTGTAACAATTCGACTTTCAAGACGACAAATTTTCGTTTCATTTCAAGAATCTAGATCAGATGAAAGAGTTTCGATACTAAATATCCACCAACCAAACATCCATCCAATATTCTTATGTATGTGAATATAACATGAATTCATATGCCAAAATTATCCGAATGCTTTGTGTACATAAAAAAGAATTTAAATTGAATAATAATTCATACCAAAGAGTTGCCTTTTAAGATTCTCAGCCATGGTATCATTGTTGCAGACAAAAATATACCCTCCAATTGTTTCATTTCTTGACAAGGCCTCCGCCGGCGGCAGAGTCTTGAATCTCTTATCCACACCATTCTTGTTTTCCCCGTTACCATTTCCACCATTTTCCTTATTCATTTTACTCTTCTTCCCATTCTTGCCGGCACCGCCGTTGCCCATCTCCTCTTCATTTCTGCCTTTATACACCTTCCCGTTTATCACAGCGTTGTTGAAAAAATGGCCTTTCCCTTTGCTGTAACTCTTGATATTCAAAGATGGGGTCGAATAAATCCCCTTGTTGAACCCGCCGTTCAACCCAGCGGGTTTGGATCCGAACCCGGATATGTCATCATTGAGCGGAGCTTTCCACACATCGTTACCGTACCCGTACGCGGAAACGGTGTCGTTTAACCTCCTGAATCCGGAAAGATCGGCGTTCATCGGGGATTTCCAGTCATTGTTAGTGAGCCCGAAGTTATTTATCGGAGCCCCAAACCCGGAAACGTCCTTAATCGGATCCGGAGCCTTCCATCCTTCATTAATGAACCCAAGATTCAACCTTTCGAGATCCGACTCAATATCGTTGACTAGCTCCAACGGCGAGCTCACCGACTCGGCGTCGCCGCCGTTGCGGAAATCGAAGTTCCGGCGCTCAACGGCAGGGCGCTTAGCTGCATAATTAGTACTCCAAATCGAATCATTCAACGACAGATTCGATAAATTATTACCCTGAACACGAAGATTGTCGCTGAACTGCCAGAAGGAAGACTGGTTACTCTCCATTCCGAAAAGAATCCACAGAAAAAATAACAAAAACTTAGAATCAAAGACACAAAAAAGCTAACTTTAGAGCTGGAATTGTTGGGAAAATCAAGAAACTGGAAGTCGGGTATATATTGAGAAGAAAAATTGGAAATTTCGAGGAAATAGAGATGACGTGTAGATTTGTCAAGAGCAGAGGTAAAATAGTGACAACGTAAACGCGGTTTTTGTAGAGTGGGGGGAGTGAAGGTGACGAAGTAGTGGGAGAAGTTGAGTGGATTTAATAAATAATAAATAAAATCGCAATCTAGAAGGTCTTCGCTATTTTTTGTGGAAAAATTGGGAGTTCACACTGTGTTATAAGACTGTAACTGATTACTTGCGGATTAAGTTAATGGCGTAACACGCGGAAGCCTAGATGAAGATCTGTCTCAAATCTTATCCGTTCATAAATACCCTTGCTGGCAAAATTACAAAAATAACTCCAAATTTCATTTTATTTTTTTGAAATGTAAAATAATTTAATATGATTTCTGACTTCTAGTTTAAATAATAACTAATGATTTCAAAAAGATGTATTATGAATTTTTTCTCTATTTATAATATATAAAGGAAAATAAGGAAAAATGCAACAGTCTTCCCATGATTTGAAATAAAAATAGACGAACAATTTGATAATTATTGAAATTAAAGAGCTATATAAAATTCAACTTTCCAAATATGATAACAAGAAAATGAATATTAAAAATTTTATGGTCAGAAAAGTTTTTGAGGAAATACTATTAGTTTAGTAGTAAAGAATTAGGATATTGCAAAATCATGTGTCTATATTTATTTATTACCTGTAATGATAGCGCATGCAAATATATAAAAATCCTTTTATGTTAAATAATTTTTTTTAATAAAAATATAGAGATTATATTTGATAACACCGAAAATTATGATAACATGTTGAAATAAAAAAATAGTGGGTTCACCTCTCCTTTCTTCTCTAATACTCAAAATAACGACGATGATGGCAGTAACTAGCCTTTGAGATGACCTGAAAGCACGAAGCAACCGTGAGAAGGGGCCGGAAGATTTTCCAGCGTATCCCCTCTGACTGTCAAGTCAGGGAAGGGAATAAGGGAAAAAAAGTGTTATAAAGTAAGCAATAGTGTGATATCCCCGAAATAATTATATGCAAGTTGGGCATTAATTATGTTATGTGATTTTTATGGTGATAATTAATATATGTGTTGGAATTAATTATCATATGCAAATGCATGGTCACATGGAAAGAGTGACCCGGGAGTGCATTTCAGGGTACATGTTGGGCATGTTGGGAAAATTGAATATTAACATGATTTATTTGTTATGGTTATCAATTAAATGGAAAGCATGAGTTTAATTGTGATTTTGGTGCATATTGGTGCAATGTTTTAAAATACCATGTTGGGGTATTTTTATAAATCATGATTAATAGTGGATATGCAAATTTAATTAAT
The DNA here is from genome assembly GCA_907163345.1 of Haberlea rhodopensis. NCBI lineage: Eukaryota > Viridiplantae > Streptophyta > Magnoliopsida > Lamiales > Gesneriaceae > Haberlea > Haberlea rhodopensis. The sequence goes on along the minus strand of CAJQUN010000472.1, from coordinate 167,057 downwards.
CCCCAAATAACCCACTAATACCCCCCAACCCCACAAAAACCCATCACTCTTTCTATTTTTCCCCCAAATCACTTCTCACAAACCCTTCCCTCCTTATTTTCGTTTTGGCTAAAAAGTGGGAGATAAATCCTTCCAAAACCTTGATTTGTGGAATTTGTTGGGAGATTTGGAGTCCCCAAGAGGTATGAATACCTCCTTGTTATTTTTGTAGTGTTTGATTTGAGTTTGAAATGATTTTGAAGGGTTTTGAAATGTGTTGTTTTGGGTTGGTATCATATTTGGTTGGGTGTTGGATTTTTGTGTTGCTTGAGGTGTATTTTGTTGATTTATTGTGTATTATGTTGTTGGGATGGTGGGAGGAGTATTGGTATGAGTTGGGATGATTTTGGTGTGCATTAATGGTGGAAAATCGCGAGTCTGTGTGAGGCGATCGACCGCCTGAAATGAGGCGACCGATCGCCAACAGGCAGTACCAAAATCGCAGGGTAGGCGATCGATCGCCATGTATGGCGCGATCGATCGCCGCGAAGCAAAAATTGAGGCGATCGATCGCCTCAGCGAAGCGATCGATCGCCAGCAGTGGAATTTTTGGAAAATGGATTTTTTTGACGAATTTTTGGTATTTGATTATTATTTGGCTTCTAATATGGGGTTGTGTGATTGTGTAGAACCATCCCAGGTGGCAACGCAACCGAGTAAGTGAAGCCATATCAAATTCCACTTTTGGAAAGGTACGTAGAAGACGTACGGGCACCCAACGGTACATGTATCTAATATACTCATTGATTATGCATTGTGGATGCGAGTATATATGAAATTATGCATTGTGGATGCAAATACATGTTGAATTATGCATGATGATTGTATATGCATATGATGGTTATTGGTGCACATCCCATGAGTCGTGGTCATCCCTTGATGATTTTAATGCTTGCCGCTAATTGATTTGGTGCCGCTAAATGTGAAGCGAGGGGTGGGAGCGCTGTATGTCACGTTTACGCGTGGTTATCATATGAGGCGAGGAAAGAATATTTGCCGCTCAATGTGAAGCGAGGGGTGGGAGCGCCGCATGTCCATTGAAGCGAGGTTATTCTATGTCGCCGATATGTGAAAAGCGAGGGGCATTAAAATACATTGTGATGAACAGACTAGGGATTGATGATTGGTAATTGGTGATGATGAAATGGTATTATGTCATGACATGTGTGGACCATTAAATAATCTATTTGATTATACTCATGAGTTATGGTACAGGGACAACCAAAAAGGGAGCGTTTAAAATGCATGGGAAAAACAGGAAGTGTTTATTACGGTTTCTGCATTTACGCCTTAAATTCATATTGTGTTGTATATGAATTATTATATGCTCATGTTTGGGGGTTGTCCTTGTAGGTACACTTTTGGCATGATAAGGAGGGGCTAAGGCGGGTTGAGGCAGTGAGCTTGTGAAGAACACTTTTGGGAATTGAAGGACGTGATTACTTTTGTATAGTGTCTACTCTAGGAGAGTGTAAAGCTATAGTTGATAACATTCATTAGGTTGGGAATGTAATTAATCCATTGATAGTCCTTATTTTTGGATGTAATTCTTAAAACTCATAGTCTCAACACGATCATTTTACTCTAATAATTTATGTTAGCTCTAATTATGCCTTTAATCCGCACTTAAGGAACTAGGGTCCTTACATTAGTGGTATCAGAGCAGTGGTTAGAGAACCCGGGAACGAGTGAAGGGTAGCCTTAGCATGATTGGCTAGGTGCTTACATTTGAAGCATGTTTATGCATGTGGTGCATATTGTTGTATATATTGTTATACTAACATGCTTATTATCATTTCTGTTATCTAACGGCATAACACATATATATTTGTTTTGGAGTTGTTTTAACCCTTGTGTTACAGCATGACGGCTATGAACTTGGGAAACCTCAATGAAGAGGTGGGTGACGTTGGCAGTGTTAATGCGAGCATTGATCAGGCAAACCCTCTACCTCCACCAGCTGTAGGCATGGAACCAGTGGCTCAGTTATTACTACCTGGTGAGATCAGTTTGACTCAGTTTTTGTCTTACCACCCCGCCTCGGTTTGAGGGGACAGAATCAGGAGAGGAGGCTGAGGAGTGGCTAGAAAGGCTTGAACAGATATTTGTATCCGCTCCTTGTGCTGTTACAGCATGGCTGAGGCTGGCGGAGTTCCAACTGGCAAAGAAACCTTCCATGTGGTGGAGGAGCACGGTAATTGAACTGAGAGCACATGGTGCATTGATCGATTGGACGCTCTCCAGAACCCGATTTTTGAACCGGTACTTCTCTGCGGCGGCGAGACAGACGAAGGAAGATGAGTTTGCAAGCTTGAAACAAGGGAGCATGTCAGTGTCAGACTATGCTATGCACTACTCTTCGTTGCTGAGGTATGTTCCACACATTGCCACCAATGGACATGCAAAGATGAGAAACTTTATGAAGGGGTTGCGACCGGAGCTTTTTGACCGGGTTATCACCAATAACCCCACTTCCTTTGATGATGCTCTCACGAGAGCAGAGCTTGCGGAGATTGGAGTTGGGGCCTATCCTAGTGCTGTACCCCCACAGGTGTCACAACAGAGGCAAGCTACTGATAGCTTGAGGCCCCGAGGGGAGTCATTTAAACCTCGTGGTACCTCTTCATCTTCACGATTCAGTGGAAAGAAATCCTTTGGTCGGAAGCAAGAGAACAAGAAGAACAATTGGTCGACCAATCGAGGGCCTATGCAAGGAAATAGATCGGGGGAGTCAAGGTGCGATAATTGTGGAGGGCCGCATTCTTCGAATAATTGTCCTGCTTGTTATAGTTGTGGCAAGATGGGCTACATATCTCGGTATTGCCCCACTCGGGGAGGACAGTCAGAGTTTCAAGGAAACAGGCCGAGGTTTGATGACAGGGCAGTGCACCAGAGACAGCAGAATATGCCTCGACCATCGGGAGGTCAGACAGTGGGACCGTCCCAGGGACAGGTGTATGCACTGACTAGAGAGCAGGCCCAGGCAGCCCCAGAGGAGGTGATCGCCGGTACGTGTCATTTATTTACGTACCCTGCTTTTATTTTGATAGATACAGGTGCCTCCCACTCTTTTGTATCTGTGGGCTTTGTGGAGAGACACCATATGCGCACGTCTTCTTTACCCACGCCTCTCATGGTCTCGACACCCACTGGAAGAAATGTTATTGCCGATCAGTTTCTGGCAGATTGCCTCATTTATTTTGAGGGCAACGAGTTGAAGGCAGACTTGATTGTGTTAGGCATGTCAGACTTCGACTGCATCGTGGGTATTGACATTCTGAACAGATATCAGGCAGTGGTAGATTGTCGGCAGAGAACAGTAAGGTTCAGATCTGAATTGGGAATATAGTGGACTTTTTATGGCAACGTTTCTCGTGCAAAGATTCCGTTGATTTCAGCAATCAAGATGACCCAATTGTTGGAACGTGGCCACACGGGCTATCTCATCTATGCCGTGGACACGTCTGGGAAGAATAAAGAATTGAGAGTTGAGGATGTACCAGTGGTAGCAGAATTTGCTGATGCATTCCCAGAGGAGATCCCAGGTTTCCCACCGGCTAGAGAAGAAGAGTTTGGGATCGAGTTATTACCGGGGACGTCCGCTATTTCTCGTGCTCCTTACAGGATGGCACCGGCGGAGTTGAGAGAATTGAAGGAGCAGTTGCAGGATCTCCTTGACAAGGGATATATACGCCCGAGCGTATCGCCATGGGGCGCACCGGTTCTCTTTGTAAAGAAGAAGGATGGTTCGATGCGGTTGTGCATCGATTACCGGCAACTGAATAAGGCCACAGTGAAGAACAAGTATCCTCTCCCAAGGATTGATGATCTGTTTGATCAATTGCAAGGTACCAGACTTTATAGCAAGATTGATTTGAGGTCCGGGTATCACCAGATTCGAGTCAGGGAGGAGGATGTACAGAAGACAGCATTTCGGAGTCGGTATGGGCACTACGAGTTCTTAGTGATGCCGTTCGGTGTGACGAACGCCCCGGCTGTCTTTATGAGCTTGATGAATCGGGTGTTCCAACCCTATCTTGATCAGTTCGTCATTGTATTCATCGACGACATTCTCATCTACTCCCGGAGCGAGGAAGAGCACGTGAAACACTTGAGGACAGTGCTCCAGATCCTCAGAGATCACCAGTTGTATGCCAAGCTCAGCAAGTGTGAATTTTGGTTGAGCAGTGTAGTGTTTCTGGGGCATGTCATATCTAGCAGCGGGATATCTGTAGATCCCAGGAAGATTGAAGCTGTGATGGAGTGGGTTGTACCCACTTCTGTACCTGAGATACGAAGCTTTCTTGGTTTGGCGGGATATTACCGACGTTTCGTCGAGGGTTTTTCGAAGATTGCCAAGCCGTTGACAGGGTTGACCCAGAAGGGAGTACCATTCTTTTGGTCAGAAGCTTGTGAGGAGAGCTTCCAGGAGTTGAAGCACCGGTTGACGACGACGCCGGTATTAGTGATTCCTACGGAAAACTCCAGGTTTGTTTTGTATACCGATGCATCACTTCAGGGCCTTGGGTGTGTACTGATGCAAGATAAGCATGTGGTGGCTTATGCGTCGAGGCAGTTGAAGCCGCATGAGACTAGATACCCAGTCCATGACTTGGAATTGGCGGCTATCATCTTCGCCCTGAAGATTTGGAGACATTATTTGTATGGTACCTCGTTTACCATTTACACGGATCACAAGAGCCTCAAGTTTTTATTCACTCAGGCGGAGTTGAACATGAGGCAGAGAAGGTGGATGGACTTGCTTAAGGACTACGATTGTGAGATTGAGTACCATCCTGGAAAAGCTAACTTGACAGCAGACGCTTTGAGCCGGAAAGTGAGGAGTACTGCTGAGGACGTCATCCATTTGTCGGCTATGATGACCTCCTATTGCCATCTGGGCTATGATTTTGACATAGATGCATCACCAGTGTACGTATCGACCTTATTAGCTGAGCCAGATATCTATGAGAATATTAGGAGAGCTCAGAAGTCAGATGATGAGATTCAGATATGGTTATCTTTATTGCATCTTGGTCAACCATCGAAGTTCAGAGTGGCCGAGGATGGATCTTTGAGATTGGGTAGCCGTTGGGTGGTTCCGAGTACGCCGGAGTTGCGTAGAGGGATCTTGGAGCGAGCTCATAGTAGCAGACTTAGCATCCACCCAGGCGGGAAGAAGATGTATAAAGATCTGCGTGGTCAGTTTTGGTGGAAAAGAATGAAGTTTGATGTCGTCGCTTTTGTTAAGAGGTGCTTGATCTGCCAGCAGGTTAAGGCAGAGAGGCAGAGACCTGGCGGCGAGTTGAAAAGCTTGGAGATACCGAAGTGGAAGTGGGAACACATTTCCATGGACTTCGTGACTCACCTGCCGAGGAGTGCTTCGGGTTTTGATGCTATTTGGGTGGTTGTGGATCGATTGACTAAGGTAGCTCATTTCATCCCCTATAGCATGACTTTCACCTTTTTGAGGATGGCGCAGTTGTACATTCGAGATGTGGTGAGATTGCATGGGATCCCCATTTCCATAGTGTCGGATCGAGATCCACGATTCACATCTCATTTTTGGGAGGGTCTTCAGTCAGCCTTGGGAACTGAAGTTAGATTGAGCATTGCTTATCATCCTCAGACGGATGGCCAGACTGAGCGTACAATCCAAACGCTCGAGGACATGTTGAGGGCTTGTGTATTGGAGTTCGATGTTTCTTGGCAAGATTCAGTGGCCTTGGTAGAATTCTCCTATAATAATAGCTACCAGGCAAGCATACAGATGTCTCCTTTTGAAGCCCTTTATGGCAGGCGGTGTAGATCACCCTTGTGTTGGGACGACTTGGACAGTAAATCGGTCGGAGGACCGGAACTGATACGAGAAATGGAAGAAAAGATAAAGATGATAAGGCAGAAAATGAAAGCAGCCCAGGACAGACATGCAGCTTATGCGAATAAACGGCGGAGACCGTTGGAATTTCAGTTGGGAGATAAGGTCTTCTTGAAGATCTCGCCTTTCAGAGGCGTTGTGCGATTTGGGATGCGCGGAAAACTGTCTCCGAGGTATGTTGGACCGTACGAGATTTTGCAGCGCATAGGCACCTTAGCTTACCGACTAGCTCTGCCGCCTTCTTTATCTGGTATACATGATGTGTTTCATGTATCTATGCTGCGGAAGTATGAGCCGGATCCGTCTCATGTGTTACAGCCTTCCGAAGTTCAGTTAGAATCCGATATATCCTATGTGGAACGGCCTGTCAGAATTCTGGATCGGGCAGACCGCAGACTTCGGAACAAAGTGATACCTATGATCAATGTTCAGTGGGATCGCAGGGGTGTCGAGGAGGCTACGTGGGAGACGGAGCGGCATATGGTGCAGCACTACCCGGAACTATTTTCTGGTATGTTATTTATGTTTTGTTTCATGTTGGGGTAAGTGCATGTGATTTCGAGGACGAAATCTTATAAGTAGGGGAGTATTGTGATATCCCCAAAATAATTATATGCAAGTTGGGCATTAATTATGTTATGTGATTTTTATGGTGATAATTAGTATATGTGTTGGAATTAATTATCATATGGAAATGCATGGTCACATGGAAAGAGTGACCGTGAGTGCATTTCAGGGTACATGTTGGGCATGTTGGGAGAATTGAATATTAGCATGATTTATTTGTTATGGTTATCAATTAAAAGGAAATCATGAGTTTAATTGTGATTTTGATGCATATTGGTGCAATGTTTTAAAATACCATGTTGGGTTATTTTCATAAATCATGATTAATAGTGGATATGCAAATTTAATTAATCCCCAAATAACCCACTAATACCCCCCAACCCCACAAAAACCCATCACTCTTTCTATTTTTTCCCCAAATCACTTCTCACAAACCCTTCCCTCCTTATTTTCGTTTTTGGCTAAAAAGTGGGAGATAAATCCTTCCAAAACCTTGATTTGTGGAATTTGTTGGGAGATTTGGAGTCCCCAAGAGGTATGGATACCTCCTTGTTGTTTTTGTAGTGTTTGATTTGAGTTTGAAATGATTTTGAAGGGTTTTGAAATGGGTTGTTTTGGGTTGGTATCATTTTTGGTTGGGTGTTGGATTTTTATGTTGCTTGAGGTGTATTTTGTTGATTTATTGTGTTATTATGTTGTTGGGTTGGTGGGAGGAGTATTGGTATGAGTTGGGATGATTTTGGTGTGCATTAATGTTGGAAAATCGCGAGTCTGTGTGAGGCGATCGACCGCCTGAAATGAGGCGACCAATCGCCAACAGGCAGTACCAAAATCGCAGGGTAGGCGATCGATCGCCATGTATGGCGCGATCGATCGCCGCGAAGCAAAAATTGAGGGGATCGATCGCCTCAGCGAAGCGATCGATCACCAGCAGTGGAGTTTTTGGAAAATGGATTTTTTTTGACGAATTTTTTGGTATTTGATTATTATTTGGCTTCTAATATGGGGTTGTGTGATTGTGTAGAACCATCCCAGGTGGCAACGCAACCGAGGAACATATCAAATTCCACTTTTGGAAAGGTACGTAGAAGACGTACGGGCACCCAACGGTACATGTATCTAATATACTCATTGATTATGCATTGTGGATGCGAGTATATATGAAATTATGCATTGTGGATGCAAATACATGTTGAATTATGCATGATGATTGTATATGCATATGATGGTTATTGGTGCACATCCCATGAGTCGTGGTCATCCCTTGATGATTTTAATGCTTGCCGCTAATTGATTTGGTGCCGCTAAATGTGAAGCGAGGGGTGGGAGCGCTGTATGTCACGTTTACGCGTGGTTATCATATGAGGCGAGGAAAGAATATTTGCCGCTCAATGTGAAGCGAGGGGTGGGAGCGCCGCATGTCCATTGAAGCGAGGTTATTCTATGTCGCCGATATGTGAAAAGCGAGGGGCATTAAAATACATTGTGATGAACAGACTAGGGATTGATGATTGGTAATTGGTGATGATGAAATGGTATTATGTCATGACATGTGTGGACCATTAAATAATCTATTTGATTATACTCATGAGTTATGGTACAGGGACAACCAAAAAGGAAGCGTTTAAAATGCATGGGAAAAACAGGAAGTGTTTATTACGGTTTCTGCATTTACGCCTTAAATTCATATTGTGTTGTATATGAATTATTATATGCTCATGTTTGGGGGTTGTCCTTGTAGGTACACTTTTGGCATGATAAGGAGGGGCTAAGGCGGGTTGAGGCAGTGAGCTTGTGAAGAACACTTTTGGGAATTGAAGGACGGGATTACTTTTGTATAGTGTCTACTCTAGGAGTAGTGTAAAGCTATAGTTGATAACATTCATTAGGTTGGGAATGTAATTAATCCACTGATAGTCCTTATTTTTGGCATGTAATTCTTAAAGCTCATAGTCTCAACACGATCATTTTACTCTAATAATTTATGTTAGCTCTAATTATGCCTTTAATCCGCACTTAAGGAACTAGGGTCCTTACAAATAGGTTATCAATCCCTAAAGTGATAATCAAACCTGGAATTGTAGGGGAAGAGTTACCATACAAGTAGATCTCTTTCCATGTTTATTTGAATCAGCCAAGATACTGAGAATATCTGATAAGATTTGATTAGATCTACTCAATCTCGGAAATCTCGCCGGAGATCTAGACTCTAGCTGATGAGCTCGGGTGTTAATAGGTCGGCACATTGTGTCAGGTCGCCCACAAATTATCATACATCGGCTTACAGAAGCATCAGGTCGGCCACACACGTCAAGTCGGGCATGTGCGGGAGGACATCCATATGCCACGAGGTCGACCATGTTGGGAGGTCAGCCTTATGGGAGTAGTTATTGAACGGGACATTCAGACAAACTTTCACCCATTTGTCAAAGATCTCCATTTTTGGTTGCAGCTGGGCTTCCACTTCTTCAATTACTAGAGTGATTTCAGTCTCTACTGGTGTGGAGGCACGTTCCACTGTAGCTTTGCCTCTGCCAGTAGGGGTGAATGGAGGATGGCAGTAGGAACATCCTATATTTGGAGGTCGTAGGCTGAGAGTAAAAGATCCAGCACCTCTGCGGGAACTCAGAGGCATATCGGTGGGGCTGACATCAGTACATGCTGGCACAACAGAAACAATTGCCAAAGGTGCAGCAACCTCAACTGCTTCCACAGTTGGAACAATTTCAGGGCTGATGTCTTGATCAACAACGGTGACCTCTGCTGACAATTCAGTAGCTGCAGCATGGTTTCCTTTTCTGGTTCGTGGCTTCTTTGGTGGGGGAGGAGGTGATGACTCAGTAGATTCTGAGATCGTCTGATCAGAAGCACTCACCACCTGAGCCTTTCTCCTCTAGCTGGTAACCACTCTTGTCGGACCACCGTCTCCACTGGTTGGCTTCTGATGGATGTGCAAATATTTAGCATTGATGAGTTGATGTGACTAGAAATAGACACATCTTGAGTGCTTAATTGTCTACGATTTGGTAGGTTTTGATGGATAAATTGATACGTATGCTACCTAATCGTATATTTGTGTAATTGTAGGTACAATCGAAGAAAACGAGCTAAAAACGATGTGTAAAGACCAAGGAGAGACATGGACATGACAAGGACTCAAAGTTGATCAATAAAAGGGCAAAAAACGTAATTTTGGAGGTGGCAATCGATCGCCCGGAAGAGGAAATCGATCGCCTATGGACAGAAACATTTGCATCAAAAATTACGGGTCAGCGATCGATCGCGAAGAAGTGGCGATCCATCGCCAAAGTCTACTGGAGCTCGGCGATCGATCGCCACTTTATAACGATCGATCGCCTCAATGAATTTTCCGAAAAAAAATAATGCAGCGATCGATCGCCACATTCAAGGCGATCGATCGCCGAAGAGTCCGAAAATAAGGAAATTAGGTCTTTTACCATGTTTAGAAGATTGTAACCTATTTTATCAACCACCAACCCCCATAACTCGAAGAATTCAGTCATTAGCAGCAGTTTTTCATAGTTTTTGGAGACTTTAGAATATTTTGGAGATTTTAGGTTATTTTGCTTTCAAGTTTTCTTCAAGAACAACGAAGAACGGAACCGGAATCGACAAGCCGGAATCGTGATTTATATTAGTAATTTCTTTTCCTTTATTTATTTAATGTTTTCCATTGAATTTTTATTGTTTTTAGATTTAATTATGCTAGGCTAAAACTCTTCGATTCTTGGTTGAAGGGATACCTGCTTTTGGAATTGAACCTTTTATGAAAATTTGATTTGATTGTTGAATTATATTTCGATTTCAATTCGTTTCTCAGATTTCGAATTCCATGATTGTTGTGTTTGTGTATTAGACCGATCACCTAATATTCAATTGCATAATCGATAGTTTGTTAAGAAGCAACTAAGATCAATAATTAACCGGCTGTAGGTGTTATTGAAGTCTTAGGAGAAACGGTTGAGTAATCAATTTTAACGGCTGTAGTTTTCATTGATTAGATTTATCGAACTCATTAGTTTTGAAACTATCATTGATTTAATCATTAATGGCTGTAGTGGTGATTAGAGATTTGGTAAGGGTTGAATTGAATGCTGTTTTCTCTTTGACTACGAATAAGATGAGTAGGAATTGAATTTCCAATCGATAGATAGTTGAAAGAATTCGAATGTTTTGATTTGATGATTAAAAGATAATTTTCCAAAAGTACGGTTACCTGGAAACCAAGAATCGCTTCACTCTCATAAGTTTAATCATCTTAGTAATCTCGTTAATTAGTTTAATTTTAGAATTTGCTTAGTAGTAATCATTCATCCTAAAACCCCCTTGTTACTATTCGTTTTTGGCAAGAAATAAATTTACCTTCCCTGTGAGATCGATCCCTGCTTCCACTACTACATATTTTTTGTCATTAACTGAAGAAGGATTAATTTGGGCGTACACGATAAACGCTACCAAATTTTGGCGCCGTTGCCGGGGAAGGCAATATTATTTTGTGTCGAAATTTTTTTTATTTTTTATCCAGCATTACTACTTTGGTTTGTTAATGAGTACAGGTGGATCGTTCAATCACGAAGATAACTTTCACTACGATCCTGAGATTGAGAGGACACTACATCAGAGGAGACGAAACGCACGAAGAATTTTGGAACAAGAAGAGGAGGAAAGGAACAACATGGCTGCAAATCAAAGCTTGAGGCAGTTGGCGAATCCTAACTTGGATCAACAACCGCTCTGCACCAGTTTCCCTGCTCTGGCCAATAACGTAAACTTCGAACTTAAATCTGGTTTAATTCACTTATTGCCAGCTTTTCATGGTCTTGCAGGAGAAAACCCACATAAGCATCTGATGGAGTTCCACGTGGTGTGCACTACCATGAAGCCGACCGGAATCACTGAGGATCAAATAAAGCTAAGAGCGTTCCCGTTTTCTCTAAAGGACGCTGCAAAAGACTGGCTCTTCTACTTACCATCCGGATCGATTACCACGTGGACTGACTTACAAATAGTATTCCTTGAAAAGTACTTCCCAGCTTCAAGAGCAATGAACTTGAGGAAGGAGATATATGGTGTGAAGCAGCTCTACGAGGAATCACTACACGAGTACTGGGAGAGATTCAAGAAGTTGTGCGCAAGTTGTCCACAACACCAGATAAGTGAACACCTTCTCATCCAATACTTTTACGAAGGTTTACTTTCTTCTGACAGGAACTTAGTGGATGCGGCAAGCGGAGGAGCATTTATAGATAAAACAGCGGAGGAAGCTAGAAGGTTGATAGCTAACATGGCGGCCAACTCCCAACAATTCGGATCTGTGCGCCATGGACAACCGCAAAGAAAAGAGGTAAATGTATCAAACTTAGAACAACAACTGATAGACCTCACTTTTCTTGTGCGTGGTATGGCAGGTGGAAATGTAGGAAAGACAAAACCGTGTGGAATCTGTCTGGCTGCGAACCATTCCACAGACGCATGCCCCTCACTACAAGAGACAACCACGGAGAACGTGAATGCTGCAGGAGGGTTCCCTGGCCCCCCACAAAGGAGTTATGACCATCCACCAAACAACTACAATCAAGGGTGGAGGGACCATCCGAACCAAGGATATGGAAACCCGCAGATGCACCAACCTCAACCCTACAGACCGCCATACCAGAGGCCTCCACCACCGCCAGTGCACCCTCCTTCTGACAGGTTAGAACATAGCATTAAAATTATTGCTGAAAATAGCTTACAATTTCAACAGGAGACGAGGGCAAGCATCCAGAGCTTGACGACGCAGATGGGACAATTGGCGACTTCAGTCTGCAAGATCGAAGCAAGGATTTCAAATGGACTGCCGTCACAACCAGAGATGAACCCCCGTGAACATGTGAATGCTATCATAGTGAATGTGAATGAAGATGCAGCTGAAGAGAAGGTGGTACTGACGCCACCCCAGAAAGAAGAGATGACGGAGACAGAGACAGACGTCGGAAATCCAATGCAAGGGGAGGAACCACGAGGTAAGTTCCCTAAACTTTCTGAATATAAATTACCACCCCCTTTCCCCCAAGCATTGAAGGACAATAGGAAAGGTGCCGGACTCAAAGGGCTCTACGAGATGAGTCCACGCTGCAAAGAGCAAGCCCCATTGCATGAAACCGTGAAAGAGGATCAAAGCAAGGAACACAAGGGGTAGGCCAAGGTCGAGCTCAATGACAATGTTTCGGTGGATAACCAAAGAAACATCCCCATTAAATGCAAGGATCCAGGTATGTTCTTCATCCCATGTGAGATTAGGTCTATAAAGATTGAGAAGGCTATGCTCGATTTAGGATCATCCATAAATGTCATGCCTTACTCAATGTACTCTCAACTGAAAATGGGACCTTTAAAAAGAAATAGCGCAGTTATTCACTTAGCTGATAAATCCACGGTCATACCTAAGGGGATAATAGAGGACGTAGTTGTGCATGTAAAGAACTTGGTCTTCACAGACGATTTCTATGTCTTAGACATGAGAAATGGTGATCCTTCTAGTCTAATTATTTTAGGAAGACCATTCTTGAAATCATCAAATTCAGTAATCAATATGAATAGCGGTTTGATAACCATGGAGTCTAATGGTGAAATTGAAAAATTCAACATGTATGAACCCATTAAACCTCTTGAGCATTCTAGTTACGCTATTGATGTACATGACGACTATGATTCTGATTTTGATAATGATGAGTTGTGGGAAATGGGTGTGACATACCTGAAATGATTAATTGCAATTTGGTGCATTAATTGTGTTTACAATGATTAATTATGTGGTAATTAATTATGTGTTGGAATTTATTTACCTTATGGAAATGCATGGTCATGTGGATAGGGTGACCCGTGGTTGCATTTCAGGGTGCATGTGGTGCATGTTGGGTAAATTGTTGGGAACATGATTTATTTGCCTTAGTTAGCAATTAATTAGAAATCATGTGTTTAATTGATATTTGGTGCATTATGAGTAAATGCTTTGGAAAATATCATGTTGGGGTGTTTTATACACCATGGTAATTTATGGAATGCAATTGGTTTAATTAAACCACTTATACCCCATCCCACCCTTCCAACCATCACTCTTACTTTCCCCAAAAACCACCACCAAACCCTTTCTTTCCCCATTTTCGAGTTGGTGCTTAGGGTTGAAGAGAAAACCTTCAAAAAACTTGCTTTGTGGGATTTGGTGTGAGTTTTGGAGTCCCCAAGAGGTATGGATACCTCCCCATTGCTTTTATTGTGTTTAGATTGGGTTTAAAATGATTTTTGAAAGGTTTTGAAATGGGTTTGTGTTGGGTTATTGTGGTTTTGTTTGGGGGTTGGATTTATGGTTGTTTTAAGGTGTATTTTGGTGGTTTATGTTGATATTTATGTTGTTGATTGATTGTATAAGTGTTGGAATGGTTTTGAGGTGCAAAAATGGAGGTTTTTCGGGTAACAGGGGTTGGCGATCGATCGCCCATTCCAGGCGATCGATCGCGCCCAGGCAGTGGGCTTTTCAAGCATTTGGCGATCGATCGCCACTCTTGGGCGATCGATCGGCGGGTCTGGCGATCGATCGCGCCAGGGGTGGCGATCGATCGCCGAAGGGTGCAAATTTTTGATTCTCGGACAGTGAGGATTGGCGATCGATCGCCGTGATGGGCGATCGATCGCGAAGACCAAAATTTGGTATTTTTGGATTTTTTTTGTAGGATTTTTGGGATTGGACTATTATTGGGTTCTAATATTGATTTGTGTGAATGTGTAGAACCATCCCAGGTGGCAACACAGCCAAGGCATTGAAGTCCTACCATATCCTACATTTTGGAAAGGTACGTAGTGGACGTACGGGCACCCCAACGGTACATGTATCTTATATACTTATTGTTATGCATTGTGGATGCAAGTATATATGTGGTATTGCATTGTGGATGCAAATACATGTTATGCATGATGTTTATAGATGCATATGATTATTGGTGCACATCCCATGAGTCGTGGTCATCCCTTGATGATTTTAATGCTTGCCGCTATTTGGTTTGGTTCCGCTAAATGTGAAGCGAGGGGTGGGAGCGCCGCATGTCACATTTGAGCGTGGTTATCATATAGGGCGAGGAAAGGGTATTTGCCGCTCAATGAGAGGCGAGGGGTGGGAGTCCCGCAGTCCATTGAAGCGAGGTTATCCTATGCTGCCTATATGTAAATAAGCGAGGGGCATTAAAATACATTGTGATGGACAGACTAGGGATTGAGGATCAGTATTTGGTATTGATGAAATGGTATATGTCATGACATGTTTAGACCATTAAAAATAATCTATTGATTATACTCATGAGTTATGGTACAGGGACAACCAAACGGGAAGCGTTTGAAATGCATGGGGAAAACAGGAAGTGTTTTATTATGATTATGCATTTACGCTTTATCTTCATATTGTGTTGAATATGAATGATTATTATTGCTCATGTTTGGGGGTTGTCCTTGTAGGTACACGTTTGGCATGATAGAAGGGCTAGACGGGTTGAGATGGTGAGCTTTTGAGGATGCTCTTGAGACTATGAAGGACAGGATTATTTGGATAGTATCTACTCTAGGAGTAGTATAAAACTATAATTGAACATTCATTGATTGGAATGTAATTAATCTTTTTGGTAGTCCTTATTTTTGGCATGTAATGCTTAAGCTCATAAACTCAACACGTTCTTTTACACTCTGATCATTTATATTAGCTCTATTATGCCTTGATTCCGCACTTAAGGATTAGGGTCCTTACAATGGGAAAGGCTACTGATGGCCTTGACGAGAAGAGAGGTATGGATCCTCCTCCTGTGCATACTGTTCATACTATTGCTGCTTTATCTACTCATGATACTGCTGACCCTCTTATTTCTCAATTGCAGGATCGTACCATTGGAAAGAAGCACCCTCCGGATCGACCAAAGCAAGCAACAAATGCTGAAGGATAAGGACCGAGGACGACCACTCAAAGGGCAACAAGCCAAAATACAGAGGAGTGAAGAAGATATTGAGGTGGTTAAGGAAGGATAGAGCAACACTGCATCAACCACCTTGATAGAGGATAGCGTCGGGCCACCGACGTTAAACAGAGGCGCTGCTTGGGAGGCAACCCAAGGGGAGTAAGTTTCCCTTTTACCCTTTTATTTTATTGCTTTATTAGTTAGACTTTTCTTTTCTCTTGTCTTTTGCCTTACATTGGGGACAATGTAAGATTTAAGTATGGGGGAGGGATTAGTAGTGTGTTATTGTTTTTCTTATTGCAAAAATACAAAAAAAATCAAAAAATTTGAAAATTTTGAGCTCATAGTTACTAATGAACACATGCTTAGAATCACTAGCCCATGATGAAACCTAATTGATATCATGCATGCTTTTGAACATAGGTGAATTGTTAACTTTGGAACACTTTGAACTCTAATGCAAAGTGTACTTTGACTTAGTAAGTTGAATATTTTGAGCACATTATTGTCATGGCTTGTGAAGTGTGCATAACTTAGTGAAGATTGTGTGAACTTTGTGATAGTCTTAAGAAGTCTCTAATACATGCTAGAACTTAACTACATGCTCTTTGAGGCGTATGTCTAGACTACTTGCAAACATGAAAGTGATATAGGCAATCTTTGATGCGTTTGAGCCTTTCAAGCCTACCATGTAAACAAAATCATTCTCTAGTACCTATTTTGAGCCTTAAATGTAAAAGAATGGTAGTATGCTAAGCATACTAAAGACCCCCATTCAGCATTTCTTGACTAGCTTATCATCCTACCCTTTAAGCCTAAATGTGATTTTGATCCATACCTTTTAAGGGAGTATGATGTATTTCATTCAAATGCACTTGGGAATCATTGAAGTATATTTGTGAGCTTAATTATCAAAAGAATGGAATGCATGAAAGAAAAAGGGATGCCTTGAAAAAATAGATAAAAATATGACTCCAAGGGGAGCCAAGGCACAAAAGAAGAAAAGTGTTGAAATAAACCTTGTGAAAAAGAACGAAGTTGAAAAATTCATACAAGAAGAGAAGCTTTTAGTGTGCATTTCACCATACTCTCTTGTTTGAATATCCTTACCCTTTCTTTCATAAGCCAATACCTAGGCCAAGTTACAAGCTAATAAAGACCTACTTGATTTATGTTTGCAAAGTAGCTAAGATAGTGGAGAAGAGTGTGCAAGTGAGCTTATACTTGTGTTAGTGTATGACTTGAACTATTATGGCTTTGCATATTTTGGATCTATAATTTGTACACAACACTTGTTTATGACCACACACACACGTTCACTACTTCGTTGGGTACGAAATGTTTAGGGATTGAACTTGTTCCACTGTTAACTTTTCACAGCCGTTCATTATTATGCATGTTAAAATTGTTGAGGCATTAAAGTGAGGACAAGTTGCTTTGTTATGAACCTATGAGCCAACCAAAAATATTGTAGTTTTGTTTGTTTACTCGAGGTCGAGTAAAGAGTAAGTATGGGGGAGTTTGATGTGACTAGAAATAGACACATCTTGAGTGCTTAATTGTCTACGATTTGGTAGGTTTTGATGGATAAATTGATACGTATGCTACCTAATCGTATATTTGTGTAATTGTAGGTACAATCGAAGAAAACGAGCTAAAAACGATGTGTAAAGACCAAGGAGAGACATGGACATGACAAGGACTCAAAGTTGATCAAGAAAAGGGCAAAAAACGTAATTTTGGAGGTGGCAATCGATCGCCCGGAAGAGGAAATCGATCGCCTATGGACAGAAACACTTGCATCAAAAATTACGGGTCATCGATCTATCGCGAAGAAGTGGCGATCGATCGCCAAAGTCTACTGGAGCTCGGCGATCGATCGCCACTTTATAGCGATCGATCGCCTCAATGAATTTTCCGAAAAAAAATAATGCAGCGATCGATCGCCACATTCAAGGCGATCGATCGCCGAAGAGTCCGAAAATAAGGAAATTAGGTCTTTTACCATGTTTAGAAGATTGTAACCTATTTTATCAACCACCAACCCCCATAACTCGAAGAATTCAGTCATTAGCAGCAGTTTTTCATAGTTTTTGGAGACTTTAGAATATTTTGGAGATTTTAGGTTATTTTGCTTTCAAGTTTTCTTCAAGAACAACGAAGAACGGAACCGGAATCGACAAGCAGGAATCGTGATTTATATTAGTAATTTCTTTTCCTTTATTTATTTAATGTTTTCCATTGAATTTTTATTGTTTTTAGATTTAATTATGCTAGGCTAAAACTCTTCGATTCTTGGTTGAAGGGATACCTGCTTTTGGAATTGAACCTTTTATGAAAATTTGATTTGATTGTTGAATTATATTTCGATTTCAATTCGTTTCTCAGATTTCGAATTCCATGATTGTTGTGTTTGTGTATTAGACCGATCACCTAATATTCAATTGCATAATCGATAGTTTGTTAAGAAGCAACTAAGATCAATAATTAACCGGCTGCAGGTGTTATTGAAGTCTTAGGAGAAACGGTTGAGTAATCAATATTAACGGCTGTAGTTTTCATTGATTAGATTTATCGAACTCATTAGTTTTGAAACTATCATTGATTTAATCATTAACGGCTGTAGTGGTGATTAGAGATTTGGTAAGGGTTGAATTGAATGCTGTTTTCTCTTTGACTACGAATAAGATGAGTAGGAATTGAATTTCCAATCGATAGATAGTTGAAAGAATTCGAATGTTTTGATTTGATGATTAAAAGATAATTTTCCAAAAGTACGGTTACCTGGAAACCAAGAATCGCTTCACTCTCATAAGTTTAATCATCTTAGTAATCTCGTTAATTAGTTTAATTTTAGAATTTGCTTAGTAGTAATCATTCATCCTAAAACCCCCTTGTTACTATTCGTTTTTGGCACGAAATAAATTTACCTTCCCTGTGAGATCGATCCCTGCTTCCACTACTACATATTTTTGTCATTAACTGAAGAAGGGTTAATTTGGGCGTACACGATAAACGCTACCATGAGTCATGCTGGATGGAGAGTGGATGTTAGCCCCCACTGGGACATTCTTGCATTCAAGGATTCGGCTGAGTGGAAGAACGAATCCAGAATGTCCTTTGGTCCTTTGCCGATTCAACCAAGCCAATTAGTACTTGAAATAATACAACTGACCCGTTGACATCAACTCCCTTCACAATCGTACAGATCACCTCGAACTTCTCTGGGGTGATAACGTCAAAGGATCCAGCTTTGCACAGTATCCTCTTGGTAATAACATCGGCAAGCTGGCGGAAATGGTTCTTCATCAAAATCATCTTGAATGGAGGATGTTTCAGACAAACGTCAGATTTTGAGAACACTGTACGCATCTCTTCTTGTACAACGATGGATATGGTGGAAAAATCAGTGAGTCCCATAGTGGGAAGACTCAGTTGAGTGGCAAAATCCTCCTGAGTGACTGAGATGGAGGACACGACAGAGTCATTGACCACCCTTGTTGTAGCATAAAATTCTTGGAGACTTTCTCTGTAAAATGTAGGTGCAAGGCTCAGTATAACCAGCAGGCCGGATTGGTCCAAATATTGGATTACACTTTTCATCTCCTCATCGGTGATGATGTAGAGCGATTTAAAGTCCACATGGATGGTATTTGTATCTAAACTTGGTTGGCTGGTCTTCTGATAAGTGTGATTTTTACACTTAATTTGATATAAGATTAGGGGCGTTTTTGTAGTGATTCTTGGAAAATGTTACTCTTTTTTGGTTTATATTTGTATATTTCAGGAATCCAGGGCCAAATGCATAAAAGTTGAGGAAATAGGGTTAAAAAGATGAAAAAGGACCAAACTGAGTAAACCTGGAAAAAGGGGGGCAAATCGTAATTTACTGAAAATAGAGGAAGCGACCGATCGCCTCAAATGAGGCGACCGATCGGCAGAATGTTATGGAGATCGATCGCCAATTACTGCCGATCAATCGCCACGACTCGAAAAATTCGGGATTTTGTTTCCATCTTGGTTATTTGGTGTCCAAACTTGGTGAAACTCTTCCTATCATAAATATGGATTATCATGGACGTTTTTGGCACTTTTTGGCTCATAATTGACCTACAATACACAGCCTCCATCACTCATCATCCGCTTCAACCATCTATACACCATAACCATTGAAGAGAAGACGCATCGGAAGAGACGGGACGACGGAGCAACGCAAGGAGTCAACGCCTTTCGTTATTTCTGTATTTCTAACTCTAGTTCTATATTTTCATTAGATTTTAATGTTTAGAATGTTGCAAAACAAGTTTATGCATTATTATTTGATGGAGATTGTTGGCTAGGTTTTTTGTCAAGACTTAGGGGATCATTTGTATGAACCAATGATTTAAATTGAATGTTTTGATTGATTCTTATTTATCTAAGTGCTTAGATCATTGTTCTTCACGCTTTTAAGGGTTTGGCCATCCTTGAATGATAATTACAATTGAGATCGAGAGATAAAATTGGAATTCGATATAGTGATTTATGCTGTGGATTTCAGACTGATATTGAGAGATAAAGTCAAATACATGCGTGATAGCAATAGATTTTCCAAAATCGAAGGCTAGAAGTTTTCATAGATCAACTTACATTATTAATTGTTCAATAAGGGTACGAGAGTTGCTTATTGTTACGTTAGTATTAGATTTGTTATAGCCGGACCAAGGTATAACAAGTGAATTAGGAAAACTCGTCACCCTAGATTGTTTGAATTAATTCTTAACTAATAGGCGAATTGTGGGGGATTACATAGGTGAACCGAAATTCTTGATAATTGTCTCTATTGATTTTATTCTTACTCTCTATTGATTGTTTGGGTTTTATTATTGAATTAATTAGTCACTTTAGTTAATTAATTATAACCAATTTTCGTAGACTAAATATAATTAAACTGGTGGAGTTTGGTACTTATTTCCTAGTCCTCGTGGGTTCGACACTCATACTTATCATATCATTATACTAAAACTTGACACTTTGCACTTGCGGTATAGAATCACCACACTCAAAATACTGTTTAAAATAAGAGCGATCAAGTTTTTGGCGCCGTTGCCGGGGACTAGTTTTAATAATATCAAACTAGATTAGTTGACTGTAGTTTAGTCATTTGTTTTTTTTTATTTTTATTTTTCCATTTTTTTTCTCTTCTACTGTTTCTTTTTTGTTTTTGTTGATTGTTGCAGGGTACTATCTCTTGGTGCATGCTAAGGAGTAGCAACCCTACACTTGAGCCCTTTGATCCCGATATTGAACTCACTTGTCAAAGGAGGCTAAGGCAAGCAAAAACACATATGGCTAATACCGAGGAGATTCCAGTACCACCAGTTGCAAGATCACTCATGGACTACGCCCACCCTGCATTCCATGGATCACTGTCGAGTATCACGAGACTGACTATCCAGGGTAACAACTTCGAGATCAAGCCTGCTATCATACAGATGATCCAACGTTCGGTCCAGTTTGGGGGAGATGCTACAGATGATCCAAATGATCACATCTCCAACTTCTTGGAGATTTGTGATACATTCAAGCATAATGGCGTTACTGACAATGCCATCAGGTTACGTTTTTGTTCCCTTTTCTTTAAAAGATAAAGCTAAATCCTGGTTACAATCGTTGCCTGCGGGATCTATTACCACGTGGGATGGAATGGCGCGGTTGTTCTTGTCAAAATTCTTTCCACCATCCAAGACGGCCAAGATGCGCAATCACATCACTACTTTTGCCCAATGTGATCCAGAGACACTATATGAGGCTTGGGAACGCTTCAAAGATCTACTGCGGAGATGCCCACATCATGGCCTCCCTATTTGGCTGCAAATACAAACGTTTTATAATGGTTTATTTTATGATAACCGTTCTATGATTGATGCAGCGTCAGGAGGAACTGTGATCAGGAAGACGTCGGAGGAGGCTTATACGCTATTGGAGGAGATGGCTGCTAATAGCTGTCAATGGCAGTCTGAAAGGAACGTGCCAAAGAAGCAAGTCAGAGTGCATCAAGTAAGTGAAGTCACTGCCGTAGCTGCCCAATTGGAAGCGCTTAACAAGAAGATGGATAGTTTGAGCATGCATGCAATGCAAGTTCAAACTGTTACATGCGAGCTTTGCCATGGGGGACATCCGAGCACTGAATGCCAGGTTGGTAACCCATTCATTACTACTAATGAAGCTGTTAATTTTGTAGGGAACCGACCACCACAGACCTACCCCTACCCAAATACGTACAATACTGGGCCGAGGAACTATCCCCAACCTCCACCAGGGTATGCACCAAAGCCAAGCATGGGGGAGCTGTTGACCAAGTTCATCACAGCAACGGAAACTAGATTCCAAAATCACGAGGCGTCGATTAAGAACTTGGAAGTCCAAGTGGGACAGTTAGCAAAAATCCTAGCTGGACGAGCACAAGGATCACTACCTAGTGACACTGAGACTAACCCTAGGGAGCAAGTCCATGCAATCACGTTGAGGAGCGGAAAGGAGGTCGCTGAGAAGAAGGATGTGCACGTAGAGTTAAGAGGCGAGGCGAACATCAAACAAGAAGAGGGACAAACACGCGACAAAGGTAAGTCTACTAAGACCTCTACACCCATCACACCTGCTAAGGTAGATATCCCACCCACATTCCCCGCTGCGTATAAGAGAGCAAAGATTGATGCTAAATTTGCTAAATTTTTAGAATTGATTAAGAATCTTCATATTGAGATGCCTTTCATAGAAGCTATTCGGCACATGCCGAATTATGCTAAGTTTTTAAAAGATATTCTGTCAAAAAAGCGGAAACTTGGAGAGCATGAGATGATAAATTTAACCGAGGAGTGTTGTGCTTTCATTCAAAATGATTCACCTCCAAAGTTAAAGGATCCAGGGAGTTTCACTATACCTTGCAAAATCAATTCTAAATCTTTCAATAAATCTTTATGTGATTTGGGGTCAAGTGTTAATTTAATGTCTTTGTCTGTGTACAGGAAGCTGGGCTTAGGAGAGTTAAAGGCAATCAATGTCTCATTGCAGATGGCAGACAAGTCCATCAAGTACCCTAATGGGATATTGGAGGATGTACCGGTCAAGGTTGACAAATTCACCATTCCGGTGGATTTCATGGTGCTAGACATAAAAGAGGAGGCGAACATGCCATTGATATTAGGAAGACCATTTCTAGCTACTGAAAGGGCATTGATAGATGTCCAAGAAGGGAAGTTGATCCTCCGAGTACGGGGGATCAAGTTACTTATGATATGTTCAAAGTTGTGAACACTACACGTACTGAGCACCGATATTTAGTGTCAATATAATTGATACATTATCTGTTGATGCGATGCGGGTTAAGAGTGAGAAGAAGGTGGATGTCACATCGAATGGCCAACAAAGAAGAGGTAAATTTGGTGTAGGAGACTCGGTATTAATGAATAGGAAAAAGATGAGATTTTTTCCATGGGAGTCTGACACACCATGGGCTGGACTATTCAAAATTGTCGATGTTCTACCATTGAACACCTTCAAACTGAGAGATGACCATGGGGGACTATTCACTGTGAAAGAGAAGTGGTTACGACATTACCACATGGAGGATGTAAACTCTTCCCCCACTGGCCCTAGCGGCACTTGAGCGTAAACGGTAAAAAGTCCACTTGGGACTATAAATCAAGAACTCTTTCCTATCCTTTTGCTTTGTTTTTGATTGTTTTGGTTTGTTTTTGTTTTGCTTTTGCTTTTCTTTTGATTATGGTGAGAAACTCCATGCGTGTTGTGACGCGTTCCAACACTACACCCCACGAGCTGATGAGGAATTGGACAACGATCACTGACGGTCGTTGTCAACGGTAAATGTTTTGTCCTATTTTCCATGCTTATTACATTGAGGACAATGCATGAATTAAGTTGGAGGAGTGCATTACTGTGTCATGCTTCTTATTTGGAAATTGATCGTTTCGTGAGCACCAACAAGAAAAGTTTTCTTGAAAACGAGTTCAATTAGTAAGATAAGAAAAAATCATAGTAGTGGTCTCTATTCCATGATGATATTAGTCTCACTATGCATGTCAACTTGAATTTTGATGATTGTAAAACTTGTTTGTGAATATCTTGTTTTGAGTAGCATGTCAAAGATGAGGAATATATTGAGCACATTTGAGTCATAATCTTGTGAATTGCATTTGGAGTAGTGAAAATTTTTGTGAACTTGATGAATTGTTTTTGAGCATCTTAGAGTACCTTAGAAACTATTTGATGATGACACTTCAAGGCGAAAGTTTATAGTCATGAACTTGATTAAGAGATGATCTAGGCGATTTTTGGACCGTTTGAGCCTTTCAAGCTTACCATGTTTACATCAATCTCTAGTATCCTAATTTGAGCCTAATTGAAAAAGAATGTAGTATGTTTAACATACTATTAGCCCCCATTCAACATTCTTTGGCAAACTCATTATACCCACCTAATTGAGCCTAAATTGAATATTTTTATACCCTAAGGGAGTATAATGATTCTCATTAGATGCACATGAATTGCTATATTTTGATGAGCTTATTGTAAAAAAGATGATGAATGAGAAAAGAAAAGAATAGAAAAAGGCTTGAGAAAAAAATTTATCCAACTAAGACCCAAAGTGGCCAAGGCTAAAAGAGAAAAAGAAGAGAAGCTCAAGTTATGCTAACAATATGAACACTACATGTTTATACTCTCTTCTTTGTGCTATCCTATCCTTTCTTTGAAGCCAAACACCTAGGCCTAACGCTACAAGCTTAAAAAGACCTATTGATCCAAGTCTAGGGAGTGACTACATTAGTTGAGAAGTTGTTTGAAAATAGGTCTATGGAATGCTCAAGGGTAATCTTAACTTTCATTACCTAGCATGATTTGATCTATGAAAATTGCATGGAACTTGAGAGTGACAATAGCACACACGCACGTTCTGATTCGGAGACATGATGTTTGATCTAGGAGAAAACACAACTTGTTAAACTTTCTGATTTATTTTTGTTTGTCTGTAAGTGAGATGTCTGAGCTACATGATTGACTATGAATTGGTTTATTTGAATCTTCAATGTTGAACTTGACTGTTTGATCTTATTTCTTGCTCGAGACGATCAAGTTTAAGTTAGGGGGAGTTGATAAGTGTGATTTTTACACTTAATTTGATATAAGTTAGGGGCGTTTTTGTAGCGATTCTTGGAAAATATTACTCTTTTTGGTTTATATTTGTATATTTCAGGAATCCAGGGCCCAATGCATAAAAGTGGAGGAAATAGGCTTAAAATGATGAAAAATGACCAAACTGGGCAAACCTGGAAAAGGAGGGGCAAAATTGTAATTTGCTGAAAATAGAGGAAGTGACCGATCGCCTCAAATGAGGCGACCGATCAGCAGAATGTTATGGAGATCGATCGCCAATTAATGCCGATCGATCGCCAGGACTCGAAAAATTCGGGATTTTGTTTCCATCTTGGTTATTTGGTGTCCAAACTTGGTGAAACTCTTCCTATCATAAATATGGATTATCATGGACGTTTTTGGCACTTTTTGGCTCATAATTGACCTACAATACACAGCCTCCATCACTCATCATCCGCTCCAACCATCTATACACCATAACCATTGAAGAGAAGACGCATCGGAAGAGACGGGATGACGGAGCAACGCAAGGAGTCAACGCCTATCGTTATTTCTGTATTTCTAACTCTAGTTCTATATTTTCATTAGATTTTAATGTTTAGAATGTTGCAAAACAAGTTTATGCATTATTATTTGATGGAGATTGTTGGCTAGGTTTGTTGTCAAGACTTAGGGGATCCCATGATTTAAATTGAATGTTTTGATTGATTCTTATTTATCTAAGTGCATAGATCATTGTTCTTCATGCTTTTAAGGGTTTGGCCATCCTTGAATGATATTAAATTACAATTGAGATCGAGAGATAAAATTGTAATTCGATATAGTGATTTATGCCGTGGATTTCAGACTGATATTGAGAGATAAAGTCAAATACATGTGTGATAGCAATAGATTTACCAAAATCGAAGGCTAGAAGTTTTCATAGATCAACTTACATTATTAATTGTTCAATAAGGGTACGAGAGTGGCTTATTGTTACGTTAGTATTAGATTTGTTATAGCCGGACCAAGGTATAACAAGTGAATTAGGAAAACTCGTCACATTAGATTGTTTGAATTAATTCTTAACTAATAGGCGAATTGTGGGGGATTACATAGGTGAATCGAAAGTCTTGATAATTGTCTCTATTGATTTTATTCTTACTCTCTATTGATTGTTTGGGTTTTATTATTGAATTAATTAGTCACTTTAGTTAATTAATTATAACCAATTTTCGTAGACTAAATATAATTAAACTAGTGGAGTTTGGTACTTATTTCCTAGTCCTCGTGGGTTCGACACTCATACTTATCATATCATTATACTAAAACTTGACACCGTGCACTTGCGGTATAGAATCACTACACTCAAAAATACTGTTTAAAATATGAGCGACTCTGTAAAATGTAGGTGCAAGGCTCAGTATAACCAGCATGCCGGATTGGTCCAAATATTGGAATACACTTTTCATCTCCTCATCGGCGATGATGTAGACCGAGTTAAAGTCCACATGGACGGCATTTGTATCGAAGCTTGGTTGGCTGGTCTTCGACATCTTGATTTGAGAAAATCTGAGAAGGTGATTAATTGTGAAAGAAAAATTCTTTGACAAAGTGTTAGCACGGTAAATTTGAAATTGTAAAAGAGAGGTGAAAATGTTAATGGCGGTTAAAGTGAAAGGAGGTGTAACGTCGTACGGTAGATGAGCTGACACATGGACACGTGTTCATCTAACCAATGAATATTTTGAAATAAAACTGAACGGACAAGATTTAATCGGGACCGAAATATTTCACCATTAATACAAATTAAAATTTGAAGTCCGACGTTCCAATTGTTTTTTAATTAACGAAGGTTATTATCAGCAGATCATATATGGTAATGTCTACTAGTATGTAGAGTCTACTGGTGAAGTAGCATCTATTGCAGTAGGTAATTGTTTTACCAGTTGAAAAGACCTTCGAAAAACACAAAAGTTCCCCCTGAATTAAGATTTCCCCTAAATTCATACAATATCTAAAATGTGATTCCCCCTGAATTCATCATAGAGGAGAAATTAAACAAATAATATCATTTGGTTATATCAATTAAACCAAGTATATTGCGAAAGTAGGAAAACTTAGCGTCCGGCAGGGGTTTTGTGAAGATACCTGCTGCTTTTTGTTAGGTGGATATGTATTCCAACCGAGTCTCCTTCTTCATTACATGATATCGGATGAAGTGATGACGAATGTCAATATGCTTGGTCCGAGAATGAAGAATTTGATTGTACGTGATAGCTATGGCAGATGTATTATCACAAAAGATCGGTGCCTTAGTGGACTCAATTCTATAGTCTCTTAGTTGCTGTTGAATCCATAGCAGTTGAGCACAACAGCTTCCAGCAACAAGGTAGTCTGCATCTATAGTAGACGTTGCGATGGATGTCTGCTTTTTGCAACCTCATGAAATCAATCTATCCCCTAGGAATTGACAATATCCACTGGTACTTTTCCTATCAATCTTGCATCATGCGTAATCAGCATCTGAATATCCAACTAAATTAAACGTTGAATCATTTGGATACCATAGACCAACATTCTCAGTTCCTTTTAGATACTTGAGAATCTTTTAGTAGCAGTGAAGTGAGATTGCTTAAGATTGGACTGGAAGCGAGCACACATACATACAACAAACATGATGTCAGGTCTGTTGGCTGTCAGATATAGTAAAGATCCGATAATACCGCGATTCATTGTTACTTCGAATGGTATGCCTGCTTCATCCAGATCTAATTTAGCAGATGAACTCATGGGAGTGGCAGCTGTTGAGCTAGCACTCATTCCATATTTCTTAAGCAGCTCTTTGGTATACTTTGACTGATTTATCAAGATTCCTTCATCGGACTGTTTGACTTGCAATCCTAAGAAAAATGATAATTATCCCATCATGCTCATCTCAAACTCATCTCAAACTGGTCCTGCATGATTTTGGAAAATCTTTCGCAAAGCTTTGAGTTAGTACTTCCAAAAATAATATCATCAACATAATCTGAACCAATAGAGTATGGTCACCCTTTGTGAATTTAAAAAGAGTCTTGTCCACCGAGCCAAAAATAATATCATCAACATAAATCTGAAACATTAGAGTATGGTCACCCTTTGTGAATTTAAAAAGAGTCTTGTCCACTGAGCCAATGATAAAGTCGTGCTCAGTCAAGTACTTTGATAGAGTTTCATCAATCTTTTCAACCATACACTGGCACAAGCGCCAAGTGTTCGACCGATCATAAAGCAGAGACAATTGTTGAACCCCAACAATCCCTCCCCCAATAATTGCACTTTCTGCAACTCATGGGAATCGAACACGCGATCTTGGTTCTGATACCACTTGTTAGGATCGGAGTAGTGTTTAGAAGGGGGTTTGAATAAACACTAGACTCAATTTCGATTCTTCTTGATACAACAGATTGTTAAGTACTGCAGTAGGTTCTCAATTGTTGGCAAGTCAGCAAACACTAGTAATAGTGCGGAAGACGTCTGCTGAACTTGTGAGTTAAAGTAAATGAATGAAAATATGCAGCAAGGAAATGACACATGATATGTTCTGGAAGTTCGAAGCACAACACTTCTACGTCTCCCTTTCTTCCTTTGTAGGAAGGTTACACTAGGACACTTTGGCTTACATTTACAGTATACCACCTTCTTAGGCACTCACACAGCTTGGCCTAAACTCCTAGCAATACAACTCTCTTAGTTGATTACAATGTGTTTTACAACACTCACACAAAATATAAATCTCTTAAGCTCTGAGTATTCTTTGAGCAGCAGACTCGATGGTCTTTGATCTTCAAGATCACAATAGGGCTTCTTTGCTGCTCTTGCAAAACTCCAGAATATCTCAGTAAAGTGTTGAATGTTTTGCTTGAGTTGAATGAAGTTGATAAATGTCTTTTGAATTTCGATCGGATTGTTCAGCACTTTGTTCATTCTTCCCTTTGACGTATTTATAGACATAGCGGTCTAACGACAACTTTTCTTTAATTGGAAATATCTGCTTGAAATCAGCTTCCTGATTTTCTTCCAAATTCTTTTTGTCTTCTTTCCAATTTCTTTAATCAACGGTTCTTTCATTCTGAAGCTATTGGTGGTGCTGATATGGTAATGCGGCGCTCTGTTGTACCTTTGTCATAGTGAGTTTGTACTTGTTTTGTCTTGTTGCTTTATACGTCTGCTGACTTCTCCTTTACTGTACATCTGCTGCACATGAGATCAGCTGATGTCCTTTCCATCATCTGCTGGAGAGTTATCAGTTACTTAATCTGATGGACTGAAGTCAACTATAACTTCTTAGTCATCTGCTGGTACTCTTGTTTGGACGTTCATTCTCTGCATCCAGTAGATGATACATCTTGGTCTTTGAACCCGGTAGATCTCTTCTAATCTTTTCACCCGGTGGATATCTTCTAAGCTTTTCACCCTGTGGATGTCCTCTAAGCTTTTCACCCGGTAGGTGTCCTCTAAGCTTTTTACCCGGTATGTGTCTTCTAAGCTTTTCACCCGGTAGATGTCTTCTAAGCTTTTCACCCGGTAGGCATCTCAAACAGTAGATGTTTGTGATCACCAAAACTTAGAAATGTTTTCCCAATATATATATATAGTCACATGTGATTGACCCTCACTTGCTGAGCGTTTCTCCAAGCACTCACCCCTTGATCTACCTGTAGATCTAGGCGAAGAAGAGATCGAGGACGATGTACAACACCAGTTTTGGGGTTAATGACTACTGTTGCGATATATTATCACATGCATTTGACCCCCAATTGTTGAGTGTTTCCTCAAGCACTCAACTCAATCCAAATCCAATGAACAACACCAGTTTTGGGGTTGGTGACTCTGCTGCTGTGATTTAGGTCTTCCTGACTATCCCGATCTTTTATCTTTCAAGATATTAGGTTTTCATTGGTTTATTTTTCCTTTTAGAATGACTTTTGGAACAATTATGTAATTTATATTCCGATTGTGAAGACTTAATCATTTTATGGAATAAAAGACTTGGTTTATCAGAATTCTGTACTATGAGGCTTGTTGATTTCTAATTATTTTTTGGAATCAATACTGGTGTCATAGGCTTCGGTCTCGGGACATGACAACGTTTGATATAGTGTTGTGCCATTTTTATTTTATAAATAATTATAATTTATATTCAAATAATTTATATATTTCTTTTATATAACTTATTCGTGTACAATATTAAATTTATTATATCTTTAATGTAAAAAGGAAAATTTTAAAAAAAATTAAATTCTATTAATTATTTAATAATTTGAATTTATTATATTCAAAAAATAGTAATACATACATTTATTAATAATAAGCTTGTAGATACAGATATTTAATGGAATGGAAAATTTGTTATAGATAAAATAATAACAAATATTCAGATATGTATCTTTTAAAAATAATTTTGAAGCATGGATGGAGATAATCTTATATCATGAGTATTTTAGGAAAATAAAAAGATATAAATAAAGGTGGGGATTTGGACTTCTTTGAAAATAATTTTATGAACGATGGATTTAGTTGGAAATAACATTTTGTAATAAATTTAGTTAAAAATATTTTTTAAGTTTCCAGTTTGGCCACTGATAATGCCAGAGCATATATTTGTTTGTACCAGAGCAATTTTTGCCAAATTTCAATTTTACCCCTCAAATCATGAAAGTTGAAAAAATGAAGAGAGATCCACAAAGCCTTCCCCTCCACCACTCTGCGCCCACCACCCGACCATCCTCTTTTCCTATACTCACTCTCAATCCACCGCATAAATCAAGTCTTTCGCTTTCCGCAAATTACTGTGGCGTAATTAACAATAATTATGTGACTCCCACTTCCAAATTTTTGAGAAAGGTTGCATTTTTTCGGATTTGGAGCTGGAGGAAGATGACTTTTTTGGGCCGGTGGAGGAGAGCTTGTCGCCTGACTTGAAGATCTTTGTGGGGAACTTGGCTTGTACTGTTGATACCGCAGCTCTTGCTGGCTTGTTCCAACAGGCCGGAAATGTTGAGGAGGTTGAGGTATTATTTTTGTGGCAATATTCTTCTTGTTTTGCTGTCGTTTACTTCTGGTTAAAATTTATCTGTTTGCAGCTATTCATTGTAGAATTTCTAGTTGCTATCCCTTTCATTTTTTTTTTTGCGATTACATTAATTTCATTTGGGAATTGGGTCGATTCATTGAAAAAAAATATTCGAACTTGAGCCGTCAAATTTTCTAAAGATATTCCCAAAAAATCAAAATAAATTAAATTGCCTACTTTTGCTAAATCCTGACCCTTCTCATGTTTGTGCTTATAAATTATTATATTATATTATTTGTATGCTAGCTTATCTTGAAAACTTCCAATGTTAATTTAGTTCAACACGCTTATGAACATACGGATGGATTAGGCTCATGAATGCACAAATGTTTCGTATAATCATTTGCTCCTATGAACCATGTCTTTGTTGGGATATGCCCTAAGACATATCATTAGATGATTGTTTATGACATACAATGTAATATGATTTTATGAATGGCAATTCATTATTATATATTATTCTTTTAACTGTGCAATGTGAATTAATATATAAGTTAATGTCCTTAGAATAATATTGTATTATTCTTAAAGATGTCCCTAGTCAAGTATTATCATGAAATGGATAATGATAATACGTAGAAACTAGTATGTGTTGATCGATGAATTGTTCATTGATATGAGATATCAAATCAACATATGGGTACATGTTAGAGAACGATGTACTGGACAGACCCACCATGAGAATGCAACATGGATAGTTATATGATCGTCATATGCAATTCTCACAGTGATAATAATGTATGTAATCCTTACGACTTGTGATTATCAGAGATCCCAACATAAGGAGTTATGTATCTTGATATCGTCAAACGTTACCCGTAACAGGGTATACTATAAAGGCGACTATTGGATACACTACGAATTATGTAGAGGGATGTTGACTGATCGAGATAGGATTTGTCCCTCCTATATAACAGGAGATGTGTTTGGCCCTTGATCAAGTGAGAACTAAAATGCATGGCCATGCTCGAATGAGTCGATATGAGATATCGAGCTTATTCGTTTATTCTAGTTCTACTTGGGGATCAAGAAATAAAGATTGGATATACGAGTATGACTATTACATGACTCGTGTTCAATCTAAACACAAAGGACAAAGGGATTAAGTTACATGACTAATATTATCACAAGTTCTAAAGGTTATGTCGAGTCATTGACATTCTTGTAATTTGGGTAGCATTGATGTGTTGCTAGATACCGCTCAATGCTTGCGACATAAAATGAGATTTTATGTCACTGCCAACATTACAAGATCCTATCGGGTCGCACAAAAGATTAAATCGAGAAGGGAAATTAAATTCATTGAATGAATTAATTAAGAAATGTCTTAATTAAGTGATTAAAATGTTTTAATTAAATCATGGGTTTGGGCCCATAAGACTTTAAGAAAGTCTTGAACCTTAATTAAAAGCCTTTTAATATAAATACAAGGTTATGAATTAATTGTGATACACAACTTCATATGACAAAAACCTACACAAAAACTAAAAGGCACACGGCCGCCTACTTCAAGAAGGTGCTCTCGGTTTCTTGATAACCGAGGAGTGATCTTGTTGTTTTGTGCCTTTAATCGATTTGGAATCGAGTGTGTTTTTGGTTCCGGTTTAAGAACTTGTCTAGCAACTTGTTCTTAAATTTTCCCTTCACCCGATTTGATCGTGTGGATACCGTTGAGGCAAAACTCATTGAGTTTTGCTAGTGACTCGGAGAAGGCGTAGGACGTGGTGCTGCTCCGTGGATTCTGCTTCAAACACGCTACAAGGGTAAGACACTTGTAATTCCTATATCCGATATGAAATCCTATGTATAGATCTGCTGGTTAGTAATCCATAAATATTTTATTCCGCTGCGTTGTATGCTCTTGGATTACTTACAGTCTTAGTTATAAACTATGCCTTTGTTCATTTGATGAATCAGGATACTCAATATTTTTTTAAGACATTGTTGTGAAAGGTGTTCGCTCATTGAGGTTGTGAATTTTGCAGGTTATCCACGACAAGCTCTCGGGAAGAAGTGTGACCATACATTTGTGAGTTAAAATTGTGTTTTATGCCATTGGAATTAATGTGCCATAGCAAATGATATCACATGAGTTGCAGGGAATAGCATTGAGGGTAAATTTTGGGCCACCCACCGGCTAAGATGGAAAACCTCGTTTAGGGGGGGACCTAGGGGAAGGACAAGTTCTGATGACTCTAACAGAGTGTATGTGGGTAAACTTTCATGGGGAGTAGATGATCTTGCACTCGAGGCCCTGTTTCGTGAGCAAGAAAGGTCAAGGAAGCCAAGGTGGTTTACGACAGAGAAAGTGGTAGATCTAACGGCTTTGGATTCAGACTCTCTTTCTTTTTTTCTTCATCTTCAACTTAACATGATTTGAGGGGTAAATTGGAATTTGGCTAAAATTGCTCTGGCACAAACAAAATATGCTCTGGCATTATCAGTGGCCTTCCAGTTTTGGTGGCTCAATTTAGTTTGGATTTGGATAATTTGGCCCGAATCGAAGCCGCAAATGACCCGACAGAGACAAAACCCAAATTTTGTCTCTCCTCCAAATTTTGTTCATATTTTACATAAAACTTCCAAAGTATGAAACTGGCCTTTTAATCTCCACGTAGACATTGTTTTGTGTGAATTAAATTATTCGTAAAACATTATTTTTAGAAATAATCTTGTTTGCTAAATATTTCACAATATAGTCTTCCTTAATTTAAAAATTCTAGAATACCTTTTTTAACCAATTTCTCCAATTTTAATTTTTAAAAATAATTGCAATTAATTTAATTGTATTTTTTTACAATTTGATTTTATTTTTGAAATTTAATATACTTAAATTAATGATAGTAACAAGTCACAATTTCCCCTCCACATTTCAAATTACTAAATATCGATATTATGTTCGATCTTAGCGTAGCAATCACCATTTTTTTTTCTGAAACTCGCATTTTCTCGCTTTTGGCTTTCTAAAGATAAGTTGTCTAAAGAATGATTTTCCGATAAATTTATGAAGTAATTTATTAATATCATTGTAGTAGAATATTTTGACACTTTTTCTATTGTTAACAATATTCTAGGTCTATTACAATAAACCCTCCATAAATTAATATTCGATAAAATAATTTCTTAAAATGATATTTTTTTCGGTCCCAACTTGGACCAGTTTAAAGAATTAGTAAGTTTGATAAACTAATAAGATAATAATTTTAGGAAGACCCTTATATAAATATATAGTCCGTTAATATCATAAATTAATAATTCTCTAAAATTACAAAAATAACTAGGACAATTAGTAAAATAAGAATCTATTGTTTGTTTTTTTTTCTCGAAATATAAATCTAAGTGGATTTAATATCCAAATGTTATCATTGCATTCAAAAGCTCTGGTGTACTGTACTCGAACTACAACAAAAAAAATATGAAGATTTATTGCCGCTATGAGTGCTTCATTTTTTCACGTGATTGATACCAAAGATATTGTTTATCCTTAACTTCATCATCAACATGATTTTCAATGACACTAACCATAATTTCTTCTAAGCATTTGGATTTGTGAACATTCATCATTTTCATCCGGATAATCCAACGAGTGATTGTCATCCATTTTATTGCGGTAATCGAGATCATTAATCATATTCTCAAGTTCATGAATGCATTCTTCATAAGTTGGTTCATTTAAGTTTCTTGAGGTTGATTCACTCTTTAAATTGATAAATTATTAATTTATCAATTAATTAAGACCTCTACAAATTAATAAAATTGTGATGCCCAGGAAATAATAGTGTTAATCTCGGAGTGATAATGATCCTTAATGGATTCTAATTGTGGCAATTATGAATTAATTGCGGTATTGGGACTCCCGTGAATTTTAAATCCGGTATTTGGAGTCGTTGAATCCAAGGGATGAGATTGTATTCTCATCGTGGTGATAACCTTGGAATTTGGTTTTTGGTGGGATCTGGGGTCCGGAGTACTTTGTATTGGGGCTGGTATTGGAAATTGAGGTTGAAGAGATAATTATTGAAAACAGATGATTTTTAATGAATCATGATGTATTTGTGGAGGTATTGGTATTTTGGAGCCTTGGTACTATATATACCAAGTTGACTCAGTGTTCAATCATTTTGGACTTCTCTCTCTCTCTCTCTCTCTCTCTCTCTCTCTCTCTCTCTCCACCTCCTTCCCCAACCCATTTCCCCTCTTTTCTCCCTTGGAGGAGAAATCGCTGGTAGCTCGGCTCGGGAGCCAGATTTCTCGAAGAAAAGTTGGTAATCTTCTTCCCCTCGCCTTTACCTTCTATTTGATTATAATATTGTTGATTTTGGTTAAGGTTTGTGTTGGTTTTGGAATTTAGGGATTTTTGGTTAAAATCCAAAGTTGAGTTTTTGGAGTTTTTATTGGTTTTCAATGGAGATTTGTGGTGTTGAAGGTGTATGGGGTGTTAGTTTTGAGTTTGGGTGTGAAAAACCCATTAAAACTCGAGTTTTTTGGAATATTGCATGTCGCGATCGATCGGGGCTTGGCGCCGATCGATCGCGACATAATTCTGGAAAGTAGGTGACGATGATTAGT
The DNA here is from genome assembly GCA_907163345.1 of Haberlea rhodopensis. Taxonomy (NCBI): domain Eukaryota; kingdom Viridiplantae; phylum Streptophyta; class Magnoliopsida; order Lamiales; family Gesneriaceae; genus Haberlea; species Haberlea rhodopensis. The sequence continues at coordinate 131,755 of CAJQUN010000472.1, read as the reverse complement.
ACTCGCGATCGATCGCAAGATGTTACCGATCGATCGCGAGTGGCAGAGAAAGTTGGCGATCGATCGGTTTTTGTAGGCGATCGATCGCGACTTTATAATTTTTGGGCAGTAGACTTGCGCGATCGATCGCGCCTGAAGGGCGATCGATCGCGGCCCTATTTGGTTGGTTTTTTGGAATTTTGGAATATGTCGGGATTTTGGAATCGATGTTTAATTAGCCGATTTTCGGGGGTGATGCCTACATTCCAATGGGAATGCTTTACCTTTGAAATGAAATGGTTGGAGCCAAATTTTTAATAAGAAAATGGAATACTTGATTGAATAATTGGATAACCCTTGAACGTTTAAAATGGAATATTTTGTGTATCATGCATGCTTAACCCAGAGTATTTTAAAATGGTTAATCGTCATGGATTAACGATAGGTTTGGGGGTTGTGAATGAGCTTGGGCACGTGGTTGCATGCTTATATTTGATTGTGGATTATTTATGTGTTAGCACATAATTCATCGGGTCGCGGGACTCAGTCAAGGTTTAGCTCGAACTACGGAATTATAAGGTACGTATAACGTACGAGCATAGTCCTTTTATGTAATTGCAATTGTGAATGCATGGTACATTATATTGCAATAAATGGATAGACATTGGGAATTATATGGTGCCGCTTTTGAGCGAGCAATGATTGGATGTTGTCGCCTTTGAGCGAACATCGGTTATGACGCCACTGCTGTTGAGCATGTGTGAGAATAAAATGTTGCTATTGTAGAGTGAGCGATGAAATAGAAATATTGAACCCTAAGTGAGATATATGGAATATCTGTAATCATTGTTTAATGATCTGATATTATTGATTATGGTATTGGTACGTGGCAAACAGATTTGTGTAACGATTAACTGGCATTTGAGAATTTAATGGTTTCAGTTATTTTGAGAACAGGAACAACACAAGGGATCCCGGATGAGTATGATGCCATCCAGGGAGTGTCTTTTAACATTCATAGCATTTACTTGTGTAAATTATGAATTGTAATATTGTGCTTATTGGATTTGGGGTATTGGTATGCTCACCCCGTGTGGGGCCTGTCTCTGTTGGGGCAAGTAATTAGGTACATCGATGGCTTTGGAGTTGAGCTCGAGCTATGGACTGGAGGTGCTTCCAGGATCAAAGTACCAGTGACGGTACTGAGCACCGTGTTTTATACATTTGATACACACATATTTATTTGTTGCTCGCATGTGAGCACTATTATGTGTATATGGTATGTATAAAAATGCAAGGGCCTTTCTCTCTTCATTTATGAGTTGCATGCAATTATTTATTGAATTGCTAAATGAACTGAGAACATGTTAGTGTATTATAATGGTGCATGATATGTATGTGGACTTGATTGGGGGAAACCAGACATTATATGGAATAATGTAAAGAAGTTTATTATTGGCATGATTTGCTATGATGACAAGTGGTTTTTCCCCTACATATATGATTACATGCACTAAATGCTTGGGTTAATACACTAATAACGGGATAAGGGCACGGGGGTCCTTACATTAGTGGTATCAGAGCAGTGGTTTGCTCTTTAGGGCGGTTGAGGGCCTAGGAATATATTGATAGAAATGAGTAGCACATAATTATGCATGATTGTAGTTAGTGTTGTGTGACATAACTATTTTGCTTATGTGCGTTTATGATATGTGATCATAATGGAACAATTATATGTCATGACATCTATGGAATCATAATATAATCTGTTGATTATGATTGTGAATTGTGGTATAGGGACAACCAATGTAGGGTCTTCCTACCTTAACATCATATAGTACACATATAATGGACAGAACATGCATTTATAACCTCTTAAGAGTTCCGGTTGTAGCTTGAGTTAAGAAGATTACAGGCCAAAATAAAATTTCCAAAAGCTATTTAATTACATTCTCAACAATGAATGTTAAAGCTATAGGTTTACACTACTCCTAGAGTAGAGACTATCAAAATCCTGCATTCTATATTCATCTTGTTCCCTTTTAGCTCACCGCCTGAACCCGACCCTAGGCCCTTCGGTCCAAAAGTGTACCTACAGGGACAACACGTCGTGAGCATATACATATTCACTTAACATTATATAAAAAGGCATACCATAATGCATAGCATCTTAGTTAAGTAAAAGTTATTGGTCATTCTTCAACTTCCTTTGTTATCCCTGATTCTTGTTCATGTATAAGGGCATCTTACCCCATTGTATGGAATCTTACCATAACATAACCATCGTGTGGCATCTTACCACATGTGCATCTTACCCAATCATATGGCGTCTTACCATATCATAAACATTGTGTGGCATCTTACCACAGGGGCATCTTACCCACTCACATACATTAGGTGACATCTTACCACATTGGCGTCTTACCCAATCATATACGTCGTATGACCTTATCATAAACTTACTTATCATAAACATCATCATCATAAACGTCATTATAAACATCATCATCGTAAACATCATCATAATCATCATCATAAACATCATCATAAACATCATCATAAACATCATCATCATCATCATCATAAACATCATCATTAAATGTAGGAGTATGGTTTACCGTCCGATGCTCGTACGTTTCTTACGTACCTTAATTCCAAAAGTGGAGAAATCGGAGAGCTTTATCTCCTTGAGGTTGTGGGTACTTGGGATGGTTCTACATAACCATACAAATTGATATTAGAAGCCAAACAATAGCCCAATACCAAAAATTCAACAAAATCATCATTTTCCAACTTTTGAACAGTGGCGATCGATCGCTCAAAACATGGCGATCGATCGCCTGATTTTTCACTTCGCGGCGATCGATCGCTTAGTATGAGGCGATCGATCGCCTGATGCACATTTTGCTACTGGACATTGACGATCGATCGCGCCATTTGAGGCGATCGATCGCCTACCTTAATTTTTGCCTACTCCCTCTCGGCGATCGATCGCTGCATTTGTAGCGATCGATCGCCACAACCAGTGGTCGCGATTTCACCATTTTTGTGTGCACTTTCCAAGCTCATCCTCATACCTTTCAAAACCAAACTTTCCTACAATATCAACAACATCATAACCCACTAAAACCCACATAAAACACTTCAAAAATCATACCCCAAACATAAATAACACATACCCAAAACAACCCACATAAATCATCAAAAACTAACCAATTTCAACACCAAACATCTTCAAAACTTAAGGAAGGGTCCCATACCTCTTGTAGGCTCCAAATCTTAACAAAGATCACACAAACAAGGATTTTGTGAAGCTTTCTTCTTCCTTCCTTGGTGTATTTCGAAAATGGTGTGGGGTTAGGGTTGAGGGATGAAATTTGGGGGTTAAAAGAGTGATTGGTAAAGTGAGGTAAAGTGTAGGAAAAGGTGGGTAGTGGGGATTAAAAGGGGTTGTGCAATGTTAATTTAAAATTTGTACCCCAAACTTAACATGATGTATAAAACACCCCAACATGGTATTTTAAAAGCATCTTGACAAAATGCACTAAACTTCATCTAAAATCACATCTTCCTCATATTTAATAATCAACACAATTAAATCATGTTAACATCTTATTACCCATTTACATAAATCAATTACCACATGATTCATCATATAAACATAATTAATGCCTTAATCGTAATTAATTAATTTTGAGGCATCACATTACTCCCCTACTTACAAGATTTCGTCATCGAAATCGCATGCACTTACCCAAAATGAAACTAAACATAAATCATACCAGAAAATAGTTCCGGGTAATGCTGCACATATGCCGTTCCGTCTCCCACGTAGCCTCCTCGACACCCCGACGATCCCACTGAACTTTGACCATCGGTATAACCTTACTTCGTAATCTGCGATCCTCACGATCCAGAATTCTGACCGGTCGTTCAACGTAGGATACATCTGAATCCAACTGCACTTCAGTAGGCTGTAAAACATGAGACGGGTCTGGCTTATACTTTCTCAACATAGAAACATGGAAGACATCATGAATTCCAGATAAAGATGGCGGTAGAGCCAAACGGTAAGCCAATGTACCAATACGCTGCAATACCTCATACGGTCCGACATATCTCGGAGATAACTTTCCCCGCATACCAAAACGGACCACACCCCTGAAGGGTGAGATTTTCAAGAAAACCTTGTCTCCTACTTGGAATTCTAGCGGCCGTCGCCGCTTATTGGCGTAGGCTGCTTGCCTATCTTGGGCCGCTTTCATCTTTAAGCGTATCATCTTAATCTTTTCCTCCATGTCCTTAATCATATCCGATCCTCCGACCGCTTTACTCGTCAAGTCCTCCTAATACAGCGGTGACCTACATCGTCGTCCGTAAAGAGCTTCAAAAGGGGCCATTTGAATGCTCGCCTGATAGCTGTTATTATAGGAGAACTCTACCAGTGGTATAGACTCTTGCCATGGATTATCAAACTCCAAAACACATGCCCTCAGCATATCTTCGAGCGTCTGAATAGTACGCTCCGTTTGGCCGTCTGTCTGAGGGTGATAAGCTGTACTCAGTCTCACCTCGGTGCCCAAAGCTGTTTGGAGACCCTCTCAGAAATGAGAAGTAAACCTTGGGTCTCTGTCAGACACGATCGAGACTGGAACCCCATGCAACCTCACTACATCCCGTACATATAATTGGGCCATCTTTAGATACGTGAAAGTCATACTGTAAGGGATGAAATGAGCTACCTTCGTCAGCCTATCCACGATCACCCAGATCGCATCAAATCCAGAGGCCGACCTTGGCAAGTGGGTCACGAAGTCCATAGATATATGCTCCCACTTCCACTTAGGTACCTCCAAGCTCTTCAGCTCGCCACCATGCCTCTGCGTTTCTGCCTTTACTTGCTGGCAGATCAAACATCTCTTAACAAAAGTGATCACATCACGCTTCATGCGTCTCCACCAGAATTGACCACTCAGGTCCTTATACATCTTTCTTCCTCCGGGGTGGATACTGAACCGGCTACTATGAGCTCGTTCTAAGATTCCTTTACGCAATCCTGGCGCATTTGGGACTACCCATCGGTTGTCCAGTCTTAAAGAATCATCTTCAGCCACTCTAAACTTTGTTGGCTGACCTCGAAGTACTATCGATGACCATCTCTGAACTTCATCATCTAACCTCTGGGCTTTCCTGATAGCCTCAAATATGTCTGGCTCGGCCAATAAGGTCGACACTCGCACCAACGACGTGTCCACATCAAAATCATAGCCCAGATGGCAATAAGAAGTCATCATCGCTGATAAACACATAGCGTCTTCAGCAGTACTCTTCACCTTCCGACTTAAGGCGTCTGCTATCAAATTTGTTTTACCCGGATGGTACTCAATCTCACAGTCATAATCCTTGAGCAAATCCATCCATCTTCTTTGACGCATATTCAGTTTAGCCTGAGTGAATAGAAATTTCAGGCTCTTATGGTCCGTATAGATGGTAAACGTCGTACCATAAAGATAATGACGCCAAATCTTCAAGGCGAAAATGATGGCCGCCAGTTCCAGATCATGGACTGGGTATCTGGTCTCATGAGGCTTCAACTGCCTCGAAGCATAAGCCACCACGTGCTTCTCCTGCATCAATACACAGCCCAAACCCTGCAATGATGCATCCGTGTACAAGGCAAACTTCTTATTCTCAGAAGGAATCACCAACACTGGCGCTGTCGTCAAACGACATTTCAATTCTTGGAAGCTTTCCTCGCAAGCTTCGGACCAAAAGAATGGGACTCCTTTCTGAGTCAGCTGTGTCAGCGGCTTAGCGATCTTAGAAAATCCCTCGACAAAACGTCGGTAATAACCTGCTAAGCCAAGGAAACTCCGTATCTCGGGTACAGAAGTGGGTGCTGCCCACTCCATCACAGCTTCAATCTTCCTGGGATCCACATATATCCCGCTGCTAGATATAACATGACCCAAGAATACTACACTGCTCAGCCAGAACTCGCACTTGCTGAGCTTTGCATACAACTGATGATCCCTAAGGATCTGATGTACTGTCCTCAAGTGCCGTACATGATCTTCTTCGGTCCGGGAGTAGATGAGTATATCGTCAATGAAAACTATGACGAATTGATCCAAATATGGCTGGAACACCCTGTTCATCAAACTCATGAAAACAGCCGGGGCATTTGTCACCCCAAAAGGCATGACTAGGAATTCATAGTGCCCATACCTAGTCCTGAAGGTTGTCTTCTGGACATCATCTTCCCTTACTTGAATCTGATGGTACCCCGACCTCAGATCGATCTTACTGTAGAGCCTCATACCCTGCAACTGATCAAACAAGTCATCGATCCTCGGAAGTGGGTACTTATTCTTCACTGTAGCTTTGTTCAGTTGTCTGTAATCGATGCACAAACGCATCGAACCATCTTTCTTCTTCACAAATAAAACTAGTGCTCCCCAGGGCGATACGCTAGGGCGTATATAGCCTTTATCAAGGAGCTCTTGCAACTGAATCTTTAATTCCCTTAGCTCCGCTGGTGCCATCCTATAAGGGGCACGAGAAATGGCAGACGTCCCCGGTAATAACTCAATCCCAAACTCGACCTCTCTCGTCGGTGGGAATCCGGGAATCTCCTCCGGAAAGACATCAGGGAACTCCGCCACTACGGGCACATCCTCAACTTTTACTTCTTCTTTCTTTTCCGTAACATCAATGGCATAAATGAGATATCATGTATGGCCTCGTTCCAACAACTGTGCCATCTTGACATCAGATATCAACAGAATCTTAGAGCGAGAACCATCCCCATAGAACGTCCATGGAACTCCCATATCAGATTTGAACCGTACAGTCCTCTGCCCGCAGTTCACAACTGTCTGATACCTGTTCAGAACATCAATGCCCAGAATGCAGTCAAAATCTGACATTCCCAGAACAATCAAATCTGACCTTAGTTCTTTATCCTCAAAATAAATGAGGCCATCGTAGACGATCCGATCAGTAATCATACTTCTTCCAGCGGGGGTCGAGACTATAAGAGGCGTGGGCGACAGAGAAGTGCATATGTGGTGCCTTTCCACAAAACTTGTCGACACAAAAGAGTGTGACGCACCTGTGTCGATCAATATAAAAGCAGGGTGCGTAAATAAAAGACACGTACCCGCTATAACCTCCTCCGGAGCCGCTGAAGCCTGCTCCCTCGTCAATGCATAGACTTGCCCTTGAGGTGGCCCCATAGGCTGACCTCCATACTGTCTCGGCACGAATGGTGGTCTATGCTGTGCTGTCCTATCCGCAGGCCTCCCCGCAGAACCCTGTTGACTTCCCCTGTTGGGACACTGCCTAGCAAAGTGGCCTTTGTCGCCACAAACATAACATCCTACACAATCTTTCGTCAGATGTGGTTGCCCACAAAGAGTGCATTGGACCTTCCCGGATCTGTCTCCCTGAGACTGCCCCCCTTCCAGATGGGGCATCACTCCTATGGTTTCCTTTCCATCTATTGTCGGGCCTCTTACCACTGAACCTTGACGCCGATGTGTTCCCCCTTGACTTGAACTGATCACTCCTTGGCTTCAAATTATCTGGAGTGGATTTCTGAGAGGGTGCTGACGGTGGTACAACATCAGGGTATGCACCCACTCCCAGTTCGGCTAGCTCAGCCCGTGAGAGTGCATCGTCAAAACAAGTAGGGCCATAAGTAATCACCCTATCGTACAGCTCCGGCCTCAAGCCCTTCATGAAGTTCCTCATCTTTGCTTGCGTACTTGTGGCGATATGAGGTACATATCTGAGTAAGGAACAGTATTGAAGAGCATAATCTGATACTGACATGCTACCTTGCTTAAGGTGAGTAAATTCATCTTCCTTAGCCTGTCGTGCAGCAGCCGAGAAATAACGATTCAGAAAGAGAGTTCAAAACATTTTCCAATTAACTTCATGACCTTGAGCCTCTTGCTCTACCACAGTGGTCTTCCACCACATTAGTGCCTTCTTGGCCAATTGGAACTCTGCTAACCGTATCCATGCTGTCTTCGCACATGGGGCTGCCACAAAGATTTGCTCTATTCTTTCTAACCATTCCTCAGCTCGTTCCCCTGTTTCGGTTCCTTCAAAGGTTGGGGGTCGGTATGCAAGAAATTGAGTTAAGCTTAGCTCCCCTGGCAACAACTGTTGTTCGGACGATTCATCATCAAAAGCTGGCGGGGGTAGGGGATTCGTATGCCCCGCACTTGCATTGACGCTCACTGCGTCACCTACCTCCACGTTTGCTGCCATACTGCAACACAAGGGTTAACAACAAGACCCAAAAGCAGTTCATATATACATCGTTAGAAAGGCATAACATGTGAGCATAACAGTCATGTACTTCATATGTAACATATGCACACAACATGTTTACAAGTAAGCACCTAGCCAACTTATTGCTAAGGCTACCCTTCACTCATTCCCGGGTTCTCTAACCACTGCTCTGATACCACTAATGTAGGGTCTTTCTACCTTAACATCATATAGTACACATATAATGGACAGAACATGCATTTATAACCTCTTAAGGGTTCCGGTTGTAGCTTGAGTTAAGAAGATTACAGGCCAAAATAAAATTTCCAAAAGCTATTTAATTACATTCTCAACAATGAATGTTAAAGCTATAGGTTTACACTACTCTTAGAGTAGAGACTATCAAAATCCTGCATTCTATATTCATCTTGTTCTCTTTTAGCTCACCGCCTGAACCCGACCCTAGGCCCTTCGGTCCAAAAGTTTACCTACAGGGACAACACGTCGTGAGCATATACATATTTACTTAACATTATATAAAAAGGCATACCATAATGCATAGCATCTTAGTTAAGTAAAAGTTATTGGTCATTCTTCAACTTCCTTTGTTATCCCTGATTCTTGTTCATGTATAAGGGCATCTTACCCCATTGTATGGCATCTTACCATAACATAACCATCGTGTGGCATCTTACCACATGGGCATCTTACCCAATCATATGGCGTCTTACCATATCATAAACATTGTGTGGCATCTTACCTGTAAGGACCCCAAGCCCTTAAACCTTGATTAGTGTATTAACCACTATGTGTGGTACATGCTTTCTATAAAATGTCAATCGGGAAGCTCTGATGATACTTAATCATTGCCTGTCAATGAAAGACTCATATGTTTGCCCTTTACCAACCCCTTGGTGCCACTTTTCACATTGTAAACTTTTATAAAAATTTGGGCAGAGTCTCCCCATAAATAGAGCTATCCCAAAAAAAAAGAGTACAACACATAACAAAATTCCCGGCCAGGGAAAGCATAATACTCAACAGAAAGCAGCAATACAAGTAAATTCCCAGCCAGGGAAGACACCACACATAATACACCAATGACTCTCATATCATTCTAGCAATTCAACCTCTAATTGCATGCAACCTTAAATGAAAGAGAGATAGGCTCATGCCTCTATATACAATCCATATACAAGTATAATCGTGCTCACATGCGAGCATCATGAATATGTATAAATCCTCAGGTGTATATATAGGTACTCTATACGATACCGTGCTCCATCAAGCCCTGGTACCACGATCCTGGGAGTACCTCAAATCAACAGCTCGAGCTCAGCTCCATAGCCATCGATGTACCTGTCCACCTGTCCCAACAGAGACAGCCCCCAACGGGGTGAGCATACCAATACACAAAATCCCATAATCATAATAATGAAATTCATAATTTACAACAAAGGTAAATGCTAATGAATTTAAATGATACTCCCTGGATGGCAACCTCATCCGGGATTCCGTGTACTGTCCCTGTTCTCACAATCATCAAACTCATCAAACCTCATAAATCAGTAAACCAACACATTGATTTACACATCGCATGCCTGATTCTCAAATATCAATAATGAATGATTCCAAGTTCATATACATGCAAATATAGATATATCAATATCTAATATTGATTTCATAATCTCGCTTTCCATTATACCTAGACATCTCAAATGTCTCATAATGAATACATGATTCTACGAACCTAGACATCTCAATGTCTCACGAAGAATACATGATTCTACAAACCTAGACATCTCAAATGTCTCATAATATAGTCATATAAACCCAGTACCCCTTATATCATGCAAGAGTCATCATACTCTAGTGTCACGCACGCTACAAGCTGCGATATCAAGATTTGGGTCATTCCTTGGCCATATCAACATATATGTATAACCATACGCAAAACATTCAATGCAATCAAAAACACCTTATGCATTTCACATATATATAGTAATGCTCGTACGTCGCACGTACCTTAAATCTCCGAAGTCCGAGCCAAACCTTGCTCGAGTTCCATGCCCCGAGGAATGATGTGCTAACACGATAAATAATTCACAATCATTTACGAACATGTAACCTATGCTCAAGCACACCCATATCCCTCAAAATATTGTCAACACACGACAATTATCCTCTTAAAAGACCCGGGGCAGGGTAAATGCAGGGAGGGAAATAAATGAGACAATATCGAAATTTGTTCAAGAATGCCCTACAAAAATCGAACCCTAATCTCACAATTTCGAACCCAATTAAATACCATAATTTATCTAAAATGTCAATTAAGCTATCCAAGCAAGAATCAACATCCCTTGACAAAAACCCCCAAATTTTCGAACTCAACCCCCTTAAAATCGAACCCAAACAAGCCTTTAAATTCGAACCCTAACAATTCTTCAAATTCGAACCATAGCTTCTCAATTCGATCTCAATCAAGCATCATAATTCATTTAAACATGAATAAATCGAATCCTAACAAGCATTATCATCCTCATGCCAAAAATCCCCAAAATCGAACCAAACCCTACCAATTTCGAAAATAAATTCGAACCAAAACCACCGAATTAAGCAGGGAAATGCACGAAAAAGACGAACAAGGGGTAAGGGAGATTACCCAACGAAAATCGGAAGCAAAATCGTTCAAAATCGATGAACCCTAACTTTTGGGGATCGACGCCTTTCTGCCAAATCCGAACGAGAAACGCGACGAAACCTTCAATTGACGGAGGGGAAATGAGCGCCTGGACGAGACGAAGCCGTGGGTAGGTCGCACGCGCCGATCGGCGGCCGGACGGCGGCTGGCGGAGCGCCTGAAACGGCGGGGCAGGGGAGGTGACGGGAAAATCGCGGCGGGAGGAGGGAGAAGAGATTTGAGTTGAAATGATATTTTTCCTTAAAATTTCGGGTTCAACTGCTATTTATAGCAAAAATACCCCGAAAAAATAATAGCCCCACAAATACATCATGATTCCTTAAAAATCATCTGTTTTCAAAAACTCTCTCTCTAACTCCAAAATCCCCTACCGGTGCTCACACAGCACCCGAGATTCCGAGACACATCAAAAACCCAACTCTTAGGTTTTACACCATAATGTGAATACAATCTCAACCTCTGGATCCAACGATCCCAACTGCCCAAATAAACGAGCCCAGAAGGCCCAACACCTCGATTAAATTCCAAATCGCCACGTAAAACCACTTTAGGGATTATTAATACTCCGGGATTAACACCTATAATCCCTGGTCATCACATTACCACAGGGGCATCTTACCCACTCACATACATTGGGTGACATCTTACCACATGGGCGTCTTACCCAATCATATACGTCGTATGACCTTATCATAAACATCATCATCATAAACGTCATTATAAACATCATCATCGTAAACATCATCATAATCATCATCATAAACATCATCATCATAAACATCATCATCATAAACATCATCATAAACATCATCATCATAAACATCATCATCATCATCATCATAAACATCATCATTAAATGTAGGAGTATGGTTTACCGTCCGATGCTCGTACGTTTCTTACGTACCTTAATTCCAAAAGTGGAGAAATCGGAGAGCTTTATCTCCTTGAGGTTGTGGGTACTTGGGATGGTTCTACATAACCATACAAATTGATATTAGAAGCCAAACAATAGCCCAATACCAAAAATTCAACAAAAATCATCATTTTCCAACTTTTGAACAGTGGCGATCGATCGCTCAAAACATGGCGATCGATCGCCTGATTTTTCACTTCGCGGCAATCGATCGCTTAGTATGAGGCGATCGATCGCCTGATGCACATTTCGCTACTGGACATTGGCGATCGATCGCGCCATTTGAGGTGATCGATCGCCTACCTTCATTTTTGCCTACTGCCTCTCGGCGATCGATCGCTGCATTTGTAGCGATCGATCGCCACAACCAGTGGTCGCGATTTCACCATTTTTGTGTGCACTTTCCAAGATCCTCATACCTTTCAAAACCAAACTTTCCTACAATATCAACAACATCATAACCCACTAAAACCCACATAAAACACTTCAAAAATCATACCCCAAACATAAATAACACATACCCAAAACAACCCACATAAATCATCAAAAACTAACCCATTTCAACACCAAACATCTTAAAAACGTAAGGAAGGGTCCCATACCTCTTGTAGGCTCCAAATCTTAACAAAGATCACACAAACAAGGATTTTGTGAAGCTTTCTTCTTCCTTCCTTGGTGTATTTCGAAAATGGTGTGGGGTTAGGGTTGAGGGATGAAATTTGGGGGTTAAAAGAGTGATTGGTAAAGTGAGGTAAAGTGTAGGAAAAGGTGGGTAGTGGGGATTAAAAGGGGTTGTGCAATGTTAATTTAAAATTTGTACCCCAAACTTAACATGATGTATAAAACACCCCAACATGGTATTTTAAAAGCATCTTGACAAAATGCACTAAACTTCATCTAAAATCACATCTTCCTCATATTTAATAATCAACACAATTAAATCATGTTAACATCTTATTACCCATCACATAAATCAATTACCACATGATTCATCATATAAACATAATTAATGCCTTAATCGCAATTAATTAATTTCGGGGCATCACAACCAAAGGGAGCATGTTGAAATGCATTGGGATACAGGAAGTACTTTGTACTTATAGGTTATTCATTTACCCTTTATAATCATGTTGTGGTGAATATGGATTATTATATATTCATGGTTTGGAATCGTTCCTGTAGGGACGCGTTGGCATGGAGTGCTAAGGCCAGGACTGACGGGCACCAAACGATAACATTTATATACATTATGGATTCTGTATTGTGGTTGCATATATATTAGAGTGATGATTTTATTGCTTTGCCGCTAAATGTTGAAGCTAGGGTATTGCCGCATGTCACATTTGAAGCGATATGCATTAAAATAGACTCATTGTGGTTGCATATATATTGGAGTGATGATTTTAATGCTTTGCCGCTAAATATTGAAGCGAGGGTATTGCCGCATGTCACATTTGAAGCGAGGTGCATTAAAATACACTCATTGTGGTTGCACATAGATTGGAGTGATGATTTTAATGCTTTGCCGCTAAATGTTGAAGCGAGGGTATTGCCGCATGTCACATTTGAAGCGAGGTGCATTAAAATACACTCATAGTGATGTATATTGGGATATGGATTATGCATTGTGTTGCAGGTATAGATTGGATGCTTGGTGAATATCCCATGAGTCGTTGTTATGGACGAGTGATGAATTTAAATGCTTTGCCGCTGTCACTTGACGCGACGATGGAATACTTGCCGCTATCATATCATAGCGAGGAAAGAATATTTGCCGCCAAATGTTGAAGCGAGGGTATTGTCGCATTTGAGCTGGGTTATTCAATGCCGCTGATATGTCGAAGCGAGGGATATTAGTGCAGCGATCATGACAAGCAAGGTGCATTAAAATACACTACTGTAACAAGACTAGGGATAGGCTATTCTATTGGCGATGGTTTATGCCACCGGGTATTCATAGCGATGGTTCATTCCGATATTCTATTGGCGATGGTTTATGCTGCCGAGTATTTATAACGATGGTTCATTCCGCTATTCTATTGGCGATGGTTTATGCCGTCGGGTATTCATAGCGATGGTTCATTCCGCTATTCTATTGGCGATGGTTTATGCCGCCGAGTATTTATAGCGATGGTTCATTCCGCTATTCTATTGGCGATGGTTTATGCAGCCGGGTATTCATAGCGATGGTTCATTCCGCTATTCTATTGGCGATGATTCATACCGCCGGATATCTATAGCGATGATTTATACCCCCTGATTCGATATCGATGGGTTATGCCGCTATGTACGTAGCACGGGATTACGCTGCCTTCAGGCGATGGGTGCTGCTTGCGTACCACTGTAGGGCGATGGATACATGTATGCCGCTATCTTGTTAGCGATGAGGTATAGTAAATTACTGTTTTATTAGCATTATTGTGGATGTCGTGTATCGACATATACCGTCACATGTTTGACAATGAGATTATGGATGTCGTGTATCGACATGTGCCGTCACGAAGTTGACGATATTATTTTGGATGTCATATGTTGACATGTACCGTCACGGGATGACGATGACATAGTGGATGTTCTATGTAGACCTGTAGCGTCGTTTCGATGACTAATACATTTATGTATATGTATTAGTCGTATGGTTTGAGTGCCAATGGCGAGTACAGGGTAGTGTCTGGGTCACTAGTTGACGAGACAATGATGCCGAGCAGGTTGCTCGAAGAATTATTGGGTGCGCCGTACATGAAGTGTACCACAACATATATTTGGAGTAAATATTTTACGAGTTGTAGTATCTTTGGGTATACTCGTTGAAATGGCTATGGCCAAGTGACTGGTAGTAGGAGTAGTTATTGAGGAAACTACTTGCTTATACCGAGGTGACATGTGGTCGACATGATCACATCCACCCATTAGGGTGTGGAATAAATCCTACGGAATTAGGATTGCTTTGTGGTTGAGTAAGGACACCGGGATGTCCGTTGTGCTTTGGTGTTTTAGAGAAATATTGGGTGATGACCCACTACTCTAATGGATGTTACGGTATGGTGTACCGGGATGGAATGTATGATACGTTGGTAGGTTTGGTATAAACCTAATGAGGCAGCGATTTGCTAGCCAGGTATTGTTGCAGTGATATAGTGTGCTTGTTGTAGCCATTATACTGCTCGTTGGAACCGAGTTGATAAATCGTATGATGATGAGGGTTTTAGTGGACTCTTGTAGTCACTTTGTGGCTTAAGGTTTGAGGCAGGAAATACCTCACGGGGACGTTTATACGTCAAATGTTTTGAGGTGCTTGTACCGGGACAACTCAATTTTGTTGGGAATACCAACGTGAGTTTCGACAAGTTGTTGTTAGCTCTGGTTGAGCATCTTTGCATATGGAATGCAACGGGAGTCAATTGGGATTGTGGGATATAGTTAGTGGGGTAACACTACTATATTGATTTTATCTCTTGGAGAGATTTGGATTGTACTGTCATGGAGACATCTGGTATCGGTCGTGGGTTGATTGTGAATCATCCATGGTAAGCATTACTTGTGTTGGACTAAGTAATGGCCTTTTATTTCCGAGAGACGTACGAGGAGGCGTCTCCGGGGAAATGCTTGAAATTGTGGAGTACTATGATATTAGTACAGAACATCGTTAGATGTGTATGTGTTGTGTATACGATTTTCGATTTGGTAATAGTGGTATTGATGCACTATTCTGAACAAGTTGGGTATTTATTGGTTCCGAGATATATTTTGGTATAAATATATCCAGGTTTCCGAACGGTGGTTCGAATTGAGGGTCATGGTTCATGACACTTTTCTTGTGAGGAAGGCGGTATTCATATATCTATTGGGAATCTTTGGAAGATTCGTTGAATTGGTTTGTGTGGTGTTGATGTTGGAATCACACCCTTTGGTTTTTGGTTTGTCAATCATCGTTCTCTGTTGAGTGAGAATAATTGAGGATTGACAGTTGAGATTGGGACTTTTGGGTATGACCCGAGTCGATTGCATTGAATATGCAGGTAGTATTGGTGCTTAGGCATGTATGCCGGTGTGGGTATACAAATGCCAGCATTTTTCTTGGTACTCATCGATCATTGGATTAATATGCTTTGATGAATGAATCTCCGGTAAGAGATTGTGGCACCTTGAGATTGGTAATCTCAATGACACGATGTATTCTGAAGAATGATCGTGAGGTCTGATTGACTCCCTTGAGGAGGGATTGTCGTTTGTTGAGGCCATGGTAAGTCATTTCTGACTAATTTGCTAACGTCCCTGTGTTAGGATTGTTGATCCTAGGGTAAATGAAGGATGGCCATGTGTCGTATTTGTTAGGTGTTGTGGTTGACACGTGTGGCTGAAATGCAATTGATTTTCTTGCATGTCCTTTTAGAAACTTGAGACCTTGTAGAGTATCGATGATGTGTTTGGACCAAGATGTGATTTCTTGGAACATACAGATGTAAACATCTTTGGAGATGTGTTTTGTGTTGATCGGTAGCATTGAGTTGCCCGATCCGAGTTGCAAAGTGGTGTAACTACTCCTTTGATGGAGGTGAAATTGGAGAGCGGGAACCGGATTTAGTATAAGTACACTGTAGTGTATTGGTGGTTTCCTTGGTAACGATGTATGATTAACATCGTAGGCTAAATCGTAGAGATATCATCGAGGTGATATCTATTTTGGAATCACGAATGATTCGTTTGATTTGCAGTTAGGGTTGTCTGACTGCTTTTGAGATGGTTAGAATCGGGGAATGCTGACGTCTTTCTTGAGTTTGTATTGGTTTGGGAGGTTACTCCATTCCAGGTTTTGGTGCGAGGTCGGTATCCTCGCGGTGGGTGTGTCGTTCATGATATGTTCATGATTCGACGATGTAAATCCATTTGGATTATGTAGTCTCGGAAATACGTGGAGTACGCGTGCAAATTTTGAGGACGGAATTTTTATTAGTGGGGGATAACTGTGATGCCCGGGAATTAATGGTGTTAATCCCGGAGTGGTAATGATCCTTAATGGTTTCTAATTGTGGCAATTATGAATTAATCGCGGTATTGGGACTCCCGAGGATTTTAAATCCAGTATTTGGAGTCGTTGAATCCAAGGGATGAGATTGTATTCTCATCGTGATGATAACCTTGGAATTTGGTTTTTGGTGGGATCTGGGGTCCGGAGTACTTTGTATTGGGGCTGGTATCGAAAATTGAGGTTGGAGAGATAAGGATTGAAAACAGATGATTTTTAATGAATCATGATGTATTTGTGGAGGTATTTGTATTTTGAAGCCTTGGTACTATATATACCAAGTTGACTCAGTGTTCAATCATTTTGGACTTCAGTTTTCTCTCCTCTCTCTCTCTCTCTCTCTCTCTCTCTCTCTCTCTCGTGCGCCACCCCCTTCCCCAACCCATTTCCCCTTTTTCTCCCTTGGAGGAGAAATCGCTGGTAGCTCGGCTCGGGAGCCGGATTTTTCGAAGAAAAGTTGGTAATCTTCTTCCACTCGCCTTTACCTTCAATTTGATTACAATATTGTTGATTTTGGTTAAGGTTTGGGTTGGTTTTGGGATTTAGGGATTTTTAGTTAAAAATCCGAAGTTGAGTTTTTAGAGTTTTTGTTTGTTTTAAATGGAGTTTTTGTGGTGTTGAAGGTGTATGGGGTGTTGGTTTTGAGCTTGGGTGTGAAAAACACCATTAAAACTTGAGTTTTTCGGAATATTGCAGGTCGCGATCGATCGCGGCTTGGCGCCGATCGATCGCGACATAATTCTGGAAAGTGGGTGACGATGAATAGTACTCACGATTGATCGCGAGATGTTACCGATCGATCGCGAGTGGCAGAGAAAGTTGGCTATCGATCAGCTTTTGTAGGCGATCGATCGCGACTTTATAATTTTTGGGCAGTAGACTTGCGCGATCGATCGCGCCTGAAGGGCGATCGATCGCGACCCTATTTGGTTGTTTTTTTTTGGAATTTTGGAATATGTCACGATTTTAGAATCGAGGTTTAATTAGTCGGGGCGATGTCTACATTCCAATGTGAATGCTTTACCTTTAAAATGAAATGGTTGGAGCCAAATTTTTAATAAGAAAATGGAATACTCGATTGAGTAATTGGATAACCCTTGAACGTTTAAAATTGAATATTTTGGGTATTATGCATGTTTAACCCGGAGTCTTTTAAAATGATTAATCGTCATGGATTGACGATAGGTTTGGGGGTTGTGAACGGGCTTGGGCACGTGGTTGCATGCTTATATTTGATTGTGGATTATTCATGTGTTAGCACATAATTCATCGGGTCGCGGGACTCAGTCAAGGTTTAGCTCGAACTACGGAATTATAGGGTACATATAACGTACAAGCATAGCCCTTTATGTAATTGCAATTGTGAATGCATGGTACATTATATTGCAGTAAATGGATAGACATTGGTAATTATATGGTGCTGCTTTTGAGCGAGCAATGATTGGGATGTCGTTGCCTTTGAGCGAACATCGGTTATGACTCCACTGCTATTGAGAATGTGTGAGAATAAAATGCCGCTATTGTAGAGCGAGCGATGAAATAGAACTATGGAACCCTAAGTGAGATATATGTAATATCTGTAATCATTGTTTAATGATTTGATATTATTGATTATGGTATCGGTACGTGGCAAACAGAATTGTTAATCAGTGTAACGATTAACTGGCATTTGGGAATTTAATGGTTTCAGTTATTTTGAGAACATGAACAACACAGGGGATCCCGATGAGGATGATGCCATCCAGGGAGTGTCTTTTAAAATTCGTAGCATTTACTTGTGTAAATTATGAATTGTAATATTGTGCTTATTGAATTTGGGGTATTGGTATGCTCACCCCGTGTGGGGGCTGTCTCTGTTGGGGCAGGTAATTAGGTACATCGATGGCTTTGGAGTTGAGCTCGAGCTATGGATTGGAGGTGCTTCTAGGATCGAAGTACCAGTGACGGTACTGAGCACTGTGTTTTATACATTTGATATACACATATTTATTTGATGCTCCCATGTGAGTACTATTATGTTTATATGGTATGTATAAAAATACAAGGGTAGTTCTCTCTTCATTTATGAATTGCATGCAATTATTTATTGAATTGTTAAATGAACTGAGAACGTGTTAGTTTATTATAATGATGCATGAATGTATGTGGACTTGGTTGGGGGAAACTAGACATTATATGGAATAATGTAAAGAATTTTATTATTGGCATGATTTGCTATGATGACAAGTGGTTTTTCCCCTACAATATGATTACATGCACTAAATGTTTGGGTTAATACACTAATACTGGGATAAGGGCACGGGGGTCCTTACAAAAATTCTATTGTCCCAATATTATTAATTTATATAGGTCTTATTGTATATAATGAAACCTCCCATTTCCCTTACTATTCCCTTATTCATTACACTTTCGAAATCTTCAAACTTATCCTACGCTTTTATTGCCCATGTAAAATCAACCCAATTAAATAATTAAATTTCCCACACAAATTAAAGAAAAAATGGTGAATACTCAAACAGAGAAGCTTGAGCAAATTCTTGTCCTCTCAACAACTGAACAAGATGATGACTCAGTTATTGCCACGCACTGAGATCGGGATCGATGACATCGGCGTGCTTCCAAATCAAAATTTAGAAACAACAAACCTCATATACGGATATCAGTAAAAACAGTCTTTTTATTTCATAATAACTGAAATTTGAAATGTCTTTACAACTGAACTGATATTAAACCAGACTGATTTACAAGTCCTACTTTCTTAAACATTTGTGGAAGTGTAAATATAAAACTAAAATAACAGCAGCAGTTGTGTAAGGACCCCAGTGTCCTTAACCCACTATTAGTGTATTAAGCCATGTATTAACTGCATACAATCATGTAATCAGGGGGAAAAACCATATGCAACCATAGGATTATGTACCAACAATAAATTTCTTGCATTATTCCATATAATGTTCAAATCCCCCCATACCACTCAACCCTTAAGTATGCATCTTATAATACACTAACATATTCTCAATTCATTTAGCAATTTCCTTAATTAATTGCATGCAACACATAAATGAAAAGAGAAAGGCCCTTGCCCTTTTTTATACAACCCATATACACATAATAGTGCTCACATGCGAGCATCAAATAAGTATATGTGTATCTAATGTGTAAATATCATACTCAATAACAGTTCTGGTACTTCAATCTTCGAAGTACCTCCAATCAACAGCTCGAGCTCAACTCCAAAGCCATCGATGTACCTATTCACCTGCCCCAACAAAGACAGCCCCCACACGGGGTGAGCATATCAATACCACCAATCCAATAATCATAATATTAAAGTTCATAATTTACAGAATGTAAATGCCATGAATTTTAAATGATACTCCCTGGATGGTGTCATCCTCATCCGGACCCCCTGTGCTGTTCCTGTTCTCAAAACAACCGAAATCATCAAATTCCAAAAGACAGGTAATAATTACATTGATTAACGAATCTGTTTTCCAATTACCAATCTCATAATTAATAACCGTGCTTCAATAAGGAGTGATCACAGATATCTCATATATCTATTTACTGTTTCCACAGTTCTGTTTCCTTGCACGCTCAACAGTGGCGATACTATAACCGATGTTCGCTCCATAGCGACAACATCCTAAACATTGCTCGCTCCATAGCGGCACCATATAGTTTGTAATATCAATGAAATTATCGTAACTATATCATATCATGCACAACAATTGCAATAATATATTTAAAGCTATGCTCGTACGTTATACGTACCTTATAATTCCGTAGTTCAAATCCAACCTTGCCTTGGTCCCGTGACCGATGAATTATGCACTAAACACAATTAATAATTCACAATTAATTACAAGTATGCAACCACGTGCCCAAGCACGTTTACAATCCCCAAATATATTGTCAATCCATGACGATTAACCATTTAAAAGACCCGGGCGAAGCATGTAACGATTCTATAACATCAACACAAAACTCCCAAAAAATAATGCCCTCTCGACCGATCGGACATTGAGTCTCGACCGATCGGACAGTGAGTCTCGATCGATCGGACATTGAGTCTCGATCGATCGAGAGCCACAACAGATTTTGGCAACAGAAATCTTTTCCCCGCGATCGATCGATCGCCAACACTGTTTATCGTCTTCTATTTTTCGGGATTACGCGCGATCGATCGGGCCCCAGTTGCCGATCGATCGGGCCCCAGTTGCCGATCGATCAGCGAGCTCTGAACAAGCCTAAAAATGGCGTTTTAAGGTGTAATACCCCCAAATAAACAAATCCAACACCCAATATACCATTAATCCTCAATATAAATATCATAATAACTCTTAAACATCCAACACCAAAATCTTTAAAATTTTCAAAACTCAAACTCAACATAATACTAAACCATACTTCACAATACTACTATCAAACCGAAGATAAATGCGAGGGGAAAGATAATACTTTATTATCTTAGAGAAATTCGGCTCCCAAGTCGAGCCTCCATCGATTTTCTTCATGGGAGAAAAGAGGGAAGGGTTGGGGATTGGGGGAGACGTGTGTGAGAGAGAGAGAGAAAAGGAGGAAAAATGATCAAACACCGAGTCCACCTGGTATATATAGTACCAAGACTCCAAGATCCCAAGTCCTTCACAAATATATCATGACTCATTAAAAATCATCTGTGTTCAATAATTATCTCTCAATCTCAATTTCCTATACAAGCCCCAACTCAAAACACCCCGGACCCCAGATCCCACCAAAAACCAAATTCCAAGGTTTTTCACCACGATGAGAATACAATCTCAACCTTTGGATCCAACGATCCCAAATACCGGATTTAACATCCTTGGGTGCAACACCGTAAATAATTCATAATTGCCACAATTAAAATCCATTGAGGATCAATACCACATCGGGTTAACACCATTAATTCCCGGGCATCACAGGTTGACTTCAGGAGGAGTAAATCACCATCCCCAAAACTGACCTTGTTCATCATTTTCTACATCTTGCTCATTCTTATCTGGGGAGGGGGGTAAGAGTGAGTGTTTGGATAAATACCCAGCAAATAGAGGCCAATCGAACAGAACATATATATACATACTGACAGGCCTTGTGAAAAAGAGATGTAAAACTGATACATAACATATATATAACAATTATCAAAACAGAACTGAAACTTTATATTTTGCTCTCACTAGAGCCTAGACCAATATGCTCACCTAGAGCCAGGAAAGATCTGGTAACATACAGCGAAAATAACCTCAACAGAACAGATCTGGTACCACACATCATAACTGATCTTTCAATATAATTGCTCACCAAGAGCCATAACAGATCTGGTAGCACACATTGGAACCGATTTTTACGGCATAACAGATTTCATAATATCAAAATATTGCACATGTTCGATAAAATTTAAAACATACATAGTTTTTAAATTCAATAGGATGGTAATAGCAAAAACCCATTTACTGAAATTATCTCAGAAGCTTTGAAAATAGGTCCTTCTTCTTCTCTGAAATAGTAGAATGTGCGTGTGTGTATTTTTGATGCAGAGTTTGTGCAATTTTTGCTTGGAATGGTTATGATATTTATAGGAGAATAATCGGGAGCTACAACACATGACCTCTATTAACTCTGCCATGATTTTACTTCAATTCCAACCCCTGAAATTCTGTAACGTAGTCTTCATTACCATTCTTTGGAATTTAGAGGTTGGGGTTGACTAAGTATCTTGGTGTAAGGCGTCGCTACCTTAACCCCGCTATTAGTGCAATATCACAAATCCGGGGGCATATTTTTATTACATTAGGAAATGCTCGTACATACTTCAATAACATTAACATGCCAACTATAAAATTTTCGACATTAATCCTATTCTCATTCAATTCCCCACACAATCCAACTAGCAAAAGTATACACTACACAATGCACCAATCTCATATTCTCAATTCATCATGAATTTCTCCTTAATTAATTGCAAGCAAATAAAAAATGAAACCTCATAACTTTTATACAAACCATATACACATAAGAGAATTCTCACAAACGAGCATTGAATAAATAAATGTGTATCTATTGTATAAATACATTACCCAATACCAATATTGATACCTCATCCCCAGAAACATTCCCAATCGACAACTCGAATTATCTCCAGAGCCAATGCTGTACATGTTTTACCTGTTTCAACAGAAACAACCCCCACATGAGGTGAGCATACCAATAACACCATCTCAATATTATCGATCTCCAGATTTTAATTTACAGAATATAAAACTGTAAAATCAGAAAGTTCTCCCTGTGTGTACCATTACCATATGGGATCTCCCATGATGTTCCTGTTCTCACAATAACCAAATTATCAAACTCCAAAAATCAGTTAATCATTTCATTGATTAACGCTACTCATGTTCAAACCATCAATTTCATAATCAAAATATAGTTAATTCATTACACTAATAATTTACAGAAATCACATATATCTCAATTAATGATTTCACAGTTTCATCACATTGTGTCACATCGCTCGCTCAAAAGTGGCGGCACTCTAACCTCTTGCACACTTAACAACGGTGACATCATATCGCATGCTCGCTCAACAGCGGCAACATCATAATCATTGCTCGCACAATCGCGGCATCACCATAATTCACAACACATGCTAACCCATCACAACAATATTATATCATTCATCTAATAATGACAATAATATATTCAACAATGCTCGTACGTTATACGTACCTTATAATCCAATTGCAAGATCCAGTGAATTATTCGCTATACACAGTTAATAACTCACAATCAATTATAAGTACACAACCACATGCTCAAGCATGTACTCAACCTCCAAATACATCATCCTATCACGATGATTAATCGTAATTACTGAAATATGTATACTACCCAAGGTATCCCATTAGTTTTATGTTCAATGAATTATCGATTAACTCGAACGAGTAGTACATCTTATTTAAAGTTCGACTCAAGCCACTTCATTAAAACATGTAATATTTCAATTGGAATGTAGACACCATATTGAAAATCTGCTCCCAATTCCAAAATCCCAACATTTAACAAATTTTCAAAAACAACAAAACAGGGGTCACGATCAATCGCCGTTTTCTCGCGATCGGTCGTGAAACAATCTGCAAAAAATTAACTCTCCGTGATCAATCGCCGCTCAGTGCCGATCGATCATCGAAATTCATTAACTCCTCACGATCGATCGCGGTTCATCGTCACCAATTTTCAGTATAATATCGCGATCGTTCGGCGCCAATACCGTGATCGATCGCGACCTGCGATATTTTGAAATGTTTTTGCTTCCGTGGTGTTTTTCACACCCAAATTCAAATACAACACTCCCAACACCTTCACTACTTCAAATACTCCATTTAAACTCAATAAAACACTAAAAACATCACTTTAACAATTCAATCAAAAATTCCCAAAACCCAAATCCATAACCATACATAACCAAACACCACAAAGCTACTACCAAAACATAGATAATAGCGAGGGGAAGAATATTACCCAATTATCATCAAGAAATCTCGTTCCTCCATCGATCCTCCATCGATTTTCTTCGAGGGGGAAAAGAGGGAAAGGGAGGGGAAAGAGAGAGGCGGGAGAGAGGTGAGAGGAAGTGACCGGAGAAATGATTGAACACCGAGTCCACTTGGTATATATAGCACCAAGGCTCCAAAAACCCGAGTCTCAAATACTCGCACCATAATTCATTAAAAATCATACATGTTCAATAGTTATCTATCACTCACTCAATTACATCACAAACCTTAATCCAAAGTTCCCACACTCCAGATCTCACTACCAACACAATTCCAAGGTTTAACACTCCAATGAGAATAAATTTTTTACCCTTGGATCCAACAATCCCGATACCAGATTAAAATCCTCAAGAGTCCCAACACCGCAATTATCTCATAATTGCCACAATTAAAACCCATTAGGGATTATAATCACTCCGAGATTAACACGATAATTTCCGAATATCATATTTATCCCCCACTAATTAAATTTTGTCCTCGCAATTTTCACACGCGTACTCCAAGTACCGCCAAAACCTCGCAACGCAACTCGATCACATAATATCGATTCATGACTACGTCATGAACGAAACACCAACTTGCGAGGATATCGACCTCGCACCAAAACCCAGGAATGGAGATATCCTTCCAAATCATCGCCATCTCCAAAAAGGATGTTAACATACCTCGATGTTAACTAACCAAAAGCGGTCGATTAACCTTAAATGCTATCTACTCGAATCATTCCTGATTCCATCATAGATATCACATTTATGACATCTCTAAAACTTGGTCTACGATGCCAAATACACATTGCTACGAAGGAAACTACCGGAACACAACAGTATAGTCATACTAAACTTTGTTTCCACCTTTTCAATTCCATTACAACTAATGGAATCTTACTCATCAAGGAATAGTTGCACCATTTGCAAATCGAATCAGGCAACTCACGGCTACAGATCAATATAAATACATCTTCACAGATGTCAACATACGTGTGTTACAAGGAATCACATCTTTGTCACAACACACTATTGAAGCTCCACAAAGTCTCAAGATACCATAGAGAACATGCAAGAAAATCAATTGCATTCTCACCACATGTGTTGACAACGACACCAAACGAATTCGAATTCTGGTCATCCATTGTTTACCCTTAGAATCAACTATTCTAATACAAGGATTACTATCGAATTAACTAACAATGAACCTTCTTAGCCCACAATACATCAGTCTCAGGAGAGAGATTCAACTAAAACCTCACAATTATTCTTTAGAATAAATCGTTCCATTGAGATTACCAATCCAATTATACTACAATCTCTTACCAGAGATTCACTAATCCAAGCACACCAATCCGCTAATCAACAAGCATAAAAAAAATGATGGCATTCATACATGCATATCGATACCTATGTCTGAACGCCAAACACATCACATGCATACTCAATGCACTTGGCTTAGGTATCTCCAATCATACTGATGTGACTAGAAATAGACACATCTATTGCGGTTAATTGTATACAATTTGGTATATTTTGATAGATAATTTGACACGTCTACTACATAATCGTATAATGGTTTATATGTAGGTGGAAACGAAGAAATCAAGCTAACAAGGGCGAATAAGGATCAAGAAATGCATTGGAGTTGACAAGGGATCAAAGTAGACCAAGGAAAATGCATAAAGTGGACAAAAGACTGAGATTGATCACCAATGAGAAGTCCGATTGATCGTCAAAGGAAGAAACAAAGTCAACAAAATTTGTGTCTTCGCGATCGGTCGGCGTTTTATACCGATCGATCGCCAAATGTTACTGGACGAAAGAATAAAAGTTAGCCATCGATCGCCAGATGTTACCAATCAATCGCGAGAAGTTTCTGGCTGAAAAATAAAAGCTGGCGATCGATCGCCAGCTTGTCCCGATCGATCGCCAGCAGTGTTTTGGAAAGTTTGGAGACTTGATTTCTTTCTTCCTACATGGGCTATAACCTACCCCATCATCCTCCACACCTCTATATACTCGATACATCAGCCTCCTAGACAAGAATTCAGACTTTAGAACATAGTTTGGAAAAAAAATTACTTTGAAGTTTTGAAGACAGATTGAAGAATCGACACAAAGGCGGGATTGCAACCTCGATGCGTGGCGACTATTCTAGTTTGTCTTAGTTTTTGTTTATGCTATACATACATTATTTTGTGATTTTTGCATTGGTTATGAGTAGCTAAACTCACCCTCTTGGTTGAGGAAGACAAAACCATTGTGATTTAATTTATTCAAGAGAGTGTTATTTTGAATTGGTGATTTTTATTGAATATCATAAATTTTTCTTTTATTCATGCCATGATTGTGTTGTTGATTGTTTGATTAGCTACCTAATAATTTTTCATATAATCTAATGCTAAGTTTGATATCAAATCCGTAATTGTTTGACTAATTGAATTTGCGAAGCAACTAGGATTAATAATTCTCTGCTGTTGAGGTTATTAATTTCCTAGGGAAAACTTTTGACTAGATTAATCATAAACTGCAGTTTTTTATGTTGTTTAGCTTCACCAATCCTACTTGTTCATATGCTATCGTTAGTTTAAATCTTAACTGTTGTTGTTATGATTGATTAATCGATAAGGGTTAAATTTGGATGTTGTTTTCGATTTAACTAAACTTAAGGTGGGATATGAGTTAAATCTTCAATGGTGAATATTCATGCATAAAAATTACATATGTGAGAAAATCGATGAATGAATAAACGAATTCCAATGGCAGAGTTAATTTGTTCCTTTTTATTTATTTATTGCTTTCATAGTTAGACTTTCTCTTTTCTTATATTTTTGCCTTACATTGGGGACAATGTAAGATTTAAGTATGCGGGAGGGATTAGTGGTGTGTTATTGCTTTACTATTACAAAAATACAAAAAAAATCGAAAAAATTTAAAATTTTGAGCTCATAATTAAGTAACGAACGCATGCTTAGAATCACTAGCCCATGATGAAACCTAATTGATATCATGTATGCTTTTTAACATAGGTGAATTGTTAACCTAGGAACACTTTGAACTCTAATGCAAACTTCGCTTTGACATAGTACTTGAATATTTTGAGCACATTATTGTCATGACTTGTGAAGTGTGCATAGCTTAGTGGAGATTTTGTAAACTTTGTGATAGTCTTAAGAAGTCTCAAATACATGACAGAACTTAACTACATGCTCTTTGAGGCGTATGTCTAGACTACTTGCAAACATGAAAGTGATATAGGCAATCTTTGATGCGTTTGAGCCTTTCAAGCCTACCATGTAAAGAAAATCAATCACTAGTACCCTTTTTGAGCCTTAACAAAAGAATGGCGACATTCATTGACTAGCTTATCATCCTCCCCTAGTAAGCCTAAATATGAATTATCCATACCTTTGAAGGGAGTATGATGTGTTTCATTCACATGCACTTATGTTATCAATGATTCATATATGTTTTGTGAGCTTTATTGTCAAAAGAATGAAATGCATGAAAGAAAAGGGATGCCTTGAGAAAATAAATAAAAATATGACTCCAAAGGGAACCAAGGCACAAAAGAAGAAAAGTGTTGAAATAAACCTTGAAAAAATATACAAGGTGTGAAAAAGAACAAAGTTGAAAAATTCATGCAAGAAGAGAAGCTTTTAGTGTGCATATCATTATACTATCTTGTTTGATATATCTTTTTCCTTTCTTTCATAAGCCAATACCTAGGCCAAGCTACAAGCTAATAAAGACATACTTGATTTGTGTTTGAAAAGTGGCTAAGACAGTGGAGAAAAGTGTGCAAGTGAGCTTATACTTGTGTTGGTGTATGACTTGAACTATTGTGAGTTTACATTAATTGGATCTATAACTTGTACATGACACTTGTTTATGACCACACACGCATGTTCACTGCTTTGTTGAGTACGAAATGTTTAGGGATTGAACTTGTTCCACTATTAACTTTTCACCACATTTCACTACTATACATGTTTTAAACTTGTTGAGGCATTAAAGTGATGAAAAATTAGTTTGTTATGATGCTATGAGCCAAAGCAAAAAAGATTGTGATTTTGTCTGATTTACTCGAGGTCGAGTTAAGACTAAGTATGGGGGAGTTTGATGTGACTAGAAATAGACACGTCTATTGTGGTTAATTGTATACGATTTGGTATATTTTGATAGATAATTTGACACATATACTACCTAATCGTATAATGGTTTATATGTAGGTGGAAACGAAGTAACAAGGGCGAATAAGGATCAAGAAATGCATTGGAGTTGACAAGGGATCAAAGTAGACCAAGGAAATGCATAAAAGTAGAAAAAAGACCGAGATTGATTGCCAATGAGAAGTCTCGATCGATCATCAAAGGAAGAAATAAAGTCAACAAAATTTGTGTCTTCGGGATCGATCGGCGTTTTATACCGATCGATCACCAAATGTTACTGGACAAAAGAATAGAAGTCAGCGATCGATCGACGTTTTATGCCGATCGATCGCGAGAAGTTTCTGGCTGAAAATTAAAAGCTGGCGATCGATCGCCAGCTTGTCCCGATCGATCGCCAACAGTGTTTTGGAAAGTTTGGAGACTTGATTTCTTTCCTTCCTACATGGGCTCTAACCTACCCCATCAGCCTCCACACCTCTATATACTCGAATTATCAGCCTCCCAGACAAGATTTCAGACTTTAGAACATAGTTTAGACTTAGAATAAAAAAAAATTACTTTGAAGTTTTGAAGACGGATTGAAGAATCGACACAAAGGCGGGATTGCAACCTCGACGCGTGGCGACTATTCTAGTTTCTCTTAGTTTTTGTTTATGCTTTACATACATTATTTTGTGATTTTTGCATTGGTTATGAGTAAACTTATCCTCTTGGTTGAGGAAGACAGAACCATTGGGATTTAATTTATTCAAGAGATTGTTGTTTTGAATTGGTGATTTTTATTGAATATCATAAGCTTTTCTTTTATTCATGCCATGATTGTGTTGTTGATTGTTAGATTAGCTACCTAATAATTTTTTATATAATCTAATGCTAAGATTGATATCAAATCCATAATTGTTTGATTAATTGAATTTGCGAAGCAACTAAGATTGATAATTCTCTGTTGTTGAGGTTATTAAATTCCTAGGGAAAACTTTTGACTAGATTAAACATACTCCTGTTTTTATGTTGTTTAGCTTCACCAATCCTACTTGTTCATATGCTATCGTTAGTTTAAATTAACTGATGTTGTTATGATTGATTAATCGATAAGGGTTAAATTTGGATGTTGTTTGCGATTTAAATAAACTTAAGGTGGGATGGGAGTTAAACCTTCAATGGTGAATATTCATGCATACAAATTACATATGTGAGAAAATCGATGAATGAATAAACGAATTCCAATGGTAGCGTAAACCAAAACCAAGATCTCTCTTTAATTGATTTATTCCTATTTTATTTCAATCTTGCATCCTACATAATTTTAGATAATTACTACTCTCAAAACCCCCCTATTTGGATACTTGTTAGCACGACGATACTCACTTCCCTGTGGGATCGATCCCTACGTACACTGCTACATTAATTTGTTGTTAACTGAGAAGGGTTAATTTGGGCGTACACGAGAAGCGCTACCACATACACACATGCCCCAGACACGATTGTCAATCACTCAGTTATTCTTAGTTATGAGGGAATAATGATTGATGAACCAACGACGATTGGTGTGAATTCAATATCGACACCACGCACACCGACTCATCAAATCTTTCAAAGATTCCCAATAGGTATATCAACACCTCTTTCCTCACAAGGAAAATGTCATGCATCCACGACTCTCCAAACTCGAACCATCGTTCGGAAAATCTAGATACATTAATGTATCCCTGAACTATTAAACACATAACATCGCATGATAGTGCATTAATATCACTATCACATAGCGTTCTCAAATCCGCATACGCGACGTATACAAACTTCAACAATGCTCCGTACTAACATAATAGTACTCAGATACTCTCAAGTATCTTCTAGGGACGTTTCCTTTTACGTCTCACAGTTAACTTTAAGCAAACACTCGGTCCATCACCAGCAATGCTTACTACGGTTGATTCATAATTCAACCCACAATCGATACCAACTGTCTCTACAACAGCATTGCTCCAAACCAAAAATCAACATACAAAACTATCTCCTGAAGAGATACAATCGACATAGTAGTGCTATCCCACTAACTATATCCCACAACTCCGGTTATGTTTTACCATTGCATCCTCAATGCAAGGATACTCAATTAGAGGTAACAACAACTTGTTGACCCTCACGTTGGTACTCCCGACAAAGCTGAGCTGAATGCTCCCTTGAGGTATCTCTCACCTCAACTCAAAAGCATTATAGCGACTACATGAGTCCACCATAACCTCTCATCGTATGATGTACAATCGGTTTCGACAAGCAGCATAGTGGCTACAACAAGCTCACTATTTCACTGCAACAACAAATCACCATACCTGGCTAGCAAATCGCTGCCTCCTTAGGTTTATACAAAACCTGCTAACGTGTCTTACGTTCAACCCCGGTATACAATACCAATACCATCCTCATATTGCGATCACTCTCCCAATTCATGAATCACATCATAAGTTACTCATCGTAACACAACAATGAGAGATAGTAGATCGCAATCTAACATTTCTCTAGTACCGATACAAAAGGGACCCTCCATTTTCCTCACTCAATCACATCTCAATCCTATCTCATTAGGATTTATTTACATATTCTCACGTATATATGTGTTCATATGCATTATACACAACATCGCTATACGTATGTAGGTTCCTCGACCACTACATACACCACAAGTCGTTTGGCCATTGCCAACTCAACGGGTATACCCAAAGGTACCACTACTCGTAACACATTACCTCAATACATGATGCAATATACTTATGTGTACGGCACAACCATTTATCCATCAAGCAACATGCTCGGCAAAATGGTCTCGTGTCAACCTGTGACACACACACCATCTTGCGCCAACCAGTGGCACTCAAACCATATAACTCAATACATAATCCTTATATGTATTATTCATCGCAACAACGACATAAGTCAATCCTCGCCCGCCATGCCCATATAATACCTCTTCAGTCCATGACTGTACATTATAACATCCTCGTCAACTCGTGACGGTACATGTCAACACATGGCATTCACAATATATTCGTCAAGTAGTGACGGTATATGTCAACACACACATTCACAATATCTCACATCGATCTGTGACATTCCATATCCTCCCATACCATTCTCATTAACCTCATTCTCACAATTACATTCAATTCAATACAACATGTGATTAATCAATTATTAATCCTAAAACATACCAATCTAGTATGCTTTCACAACAATAAATACCATAGATATGTGAGTGTTACCACATTGCTTACACCCCTTTTTTGTCTTATCATCGTAACCATAACAAACGAATATAACAAAACTATGTTTCGCTTCATTTCATTCTCAACTTTTCTACATGTATAAATGATTCTCCAAATCAATATAAATCAACAAAATAATTTGATTCACATATATCAATATGTTAAACCAACTGAAATGGTTTACCTATATACGTCATCCTCCTGGACCAGTCCAATATCCTCTTGGGCCTAAATCACATGCACCCAAGGAACAATAACATAAATGTGTGTAACACAACTTCTATTGACATCTACAATCAACACATCATCAATATACATCGCTAGCATAATATCGACACATTAATATTCATTGCTAACACAATAGCAACATAACACTACTCATCGCCACTACAACGGTACATAATCAATACCCCTCGCTTTGTGTAACAACGACAAGTATTCCATTTCACAATACAACTCGCTTCGTGTAACAGGGGCAAGTATTGTATTTCACAATACCCCTCGCTTCGTGTAACATCGGCAAGTATTCTATTTCACAATACCACTCGTTTCGTGTAACAGCGACAAGTATTATATTTCATCGCTTCGATGTCACTGTAGAATCACAATAATCTCAATAGACTTATATGCAAA
This sequence comes from Haberlea rhodopensis, assembly GCA_907163345.1. Classification (NCBI taxonomy): domain Eukaryota; kingdom Viridiplantae; phylum Streptophyta; class Magnoliopsida; order Lamiales; family Gesneriaceae; genus Haberlea; species Haberlea rhodopensis. Next base: position 99,224 of record CAJQUN010000472.1, on the reverse strand, counting down.
ATGACAATATCAAATATACTATTTCCATATATCATGATAACAATTCAGTCGATGCATGTGTATAAATCAATATATACCTGCATTCTGATATGCTCAACATACTCGAACATTACATCGTTCATCGTCTCATATCAATAATACAGTGCTGTCCACCATTTCATGTCCTCAGACATCACATCTCGTTTCTCATTTTCTGATTTTCCTATAAAATCAGATTTCTTAGCACTCATTACATAAGGTGCAATCATTTTCATCGTATTCCACACGATCCTACAACCACGATGGTTAACAATAATACATTTCAGTTATGATCTCATATCATACTATGCACATAAGCAAAATAGTTCGGTGACACAACACTAATTACAATCATGCATAGACTATGTGCTACTCATTTCTATCAATACATGCCTAGGCTCTCAACAGCCCAAAAGAGCAAATCACTGCTCTGATATCACTAATGTAAGGCCTCGGTACCTTAACCCTGCTAGTAGTGCATTATCACAAATAATGGCGCATACTTTTATCAAATTAGGGAGTTCTCATACATACTTCAATAACATTAACATGCCAACTATAAAATTTTCTACATTAATCATCTTCTCATTCAATTCCCCACACAATCCAACTAGCAAAAGCATACACTACACAATGCACCAATCTCATATTCTCAATTCATCATGCATTTATCCTTAATTAATTGCATGCAAATCATAAATGAAAAGAAAATCTCATAACCTTTATACAAACCATATACACATATGAGAATGCTTACAAACGAGCATTGAATAAATAAATGTGTATCTATTGTATAAATACGTTATCCAATACTAATATTGATACATCAGCCCTAGAAGCATTCCCAATCGACAGCTCGAACTTATCTCCAGAGCCAATGATGTACATATTCTACCTGTTTCAATAGAAACAGCTCCCACACGGGGTGAGCATACCAATAACATCATTTCAATATTATCAATCTCCCAATTTATAATTTACAGATTATAAATCTGTAAAATCAGAAAGTACTCCCTGTGTGTACCATTACCATATGGGATCTCACATGTTGTTCATGTTCTCGCAATAACCAAAATTATCAAACTCCAAAAATCAGTTAATCATTTCATTGATTAACGCTACTTATGTTCAAACCGCCAATTTCATAATCAAATATAGCTAAATCATTACACTAATGACTTACATAAATCACATATATCTCAATTAATGATTTCACAGTTTCATCACATTGTGTCACATCGCTCACCAACAGCTGTGACACTCTAACCTCTCGCACCCTCAACAATGGCAACATCTTGCTCACGCAATAACGGCATCACCATAATTCACAACACATACTAACTCATCTCAACAATAATTTATCGTTCGCTAACAATGACAATAATATATTCAACAATGCTCGTACGTTATACGTACCTTATATTCCAATAGCAAGAATCAATCCTTGCCTTTGCCCTGAGATCTATTTGCTATACACAGTTAATAACTCACAATCAATTATAAGTACACAACCACATGCTCAAGCAAGTACTAAACCTCCAAATACATCATCCTATCATGGTGATTAATCGCAATTACTGAAATATGTATACTACCCATGGTATCCCATTAGTTCTATGTTCAATGAGTTATCGATTAATTCGAACGAGTAGTACATCTTATTTAAAGTTCGACTCAAGCCACTTCATTCAAACATGTAATATTTCCATTGGAATGTAGACACCATATTGAAAGTCTGCTCCCAGTTCCAAAATCCCAACATTTTAACAAATTTTCAAAAACAACAAAACAGGGGCCGCGATCGATCGCCGTTTTCTCGCGATCGATCGCGAAAACAATCTGCCAAATATTAACTCTCCACGATTGATCGCCGCTTGATAAGTGTGATTTTTACACTTATTTTACAATGATTTTATAGTGGTTTTTGTAGTGATTCCTGGAAAATATTACACGTTTTGGTATATATTTGTATATTTCAGGAATCTAGGTCAAAATGCATAAAAGTGGATGAATTGGGCTTAAAAATGCTGAAAAAGTACCAAACTGAGCAAATATGAAAAAGGAGGGACCAAATCGCAAGATTGCAATTTTGAGATCCGCGATCGATCGGCAACTTACGAAGATCAATCACCATCATTCCAGAATGTTTCCGCGATTGATCGGCAATGACGAAGATCGATCGCGGATATGAAAAATTTGGTTATTTTGTCCAGAATGTTTCCGCGATCGATCGGCAAATGACGAAGATCGATCGCCAAACCCGAAAATTTTGAGATTTTGTTTCCTTCTTGGTTATTTGTGTCCAAACTTTACCAAACTCCCTCACCACTATATATATTAGGTCTTGGACAAAAATAGGGATTGTTTATCATATTTTACACCCTAGGAATAGCCTCCATCCATCCTCTCATCCTCCATATCACCATCATTCACCTCCATCCATCAACCATCCTAGGATTTTGGAACACCTTCAACAAGGCGATTCAAGAGACGATCGAGAAGGAAGCAAGAGAGGGAGCAAGGATCTACGAACGAAGTCGACATCGGGAGTTTATTCTTGTCTTTTAATATTAGTTTTGATTTGTTTTGATTTACTATGTTGAACTAATTTATTTATCGAGGCTAGGCGAATCCTTTGTCAAGAACCTATGATTTGATGATTTATTTGATTGAATTCCTTTAATTCTTTGCGTATAATTTATTGATCTTCATGCTTTTGAGGGATTGATCACCCTTGAATGATTACTTTATTGCGATTGAATTGACCATAGGATATTGCAATATGATAGAGTAAATTATACCGTGGCTTTTAGGTTGAAACGGACCAAGTAAAATCTAGCACACGTGTGATAGCAATAGATTTACCAAAATCGAAGGCTAGTAGTTTTCATAGATCTTTATTCGATATTAATTGTTCAATAAGGACACGGGAATGGTTTACTGCAACATTAATATTAGACTTGTTATAACTAGGACCAAAGTATAACGAATGCATTAGGAAAACTCGTCACCATATTCAATTGAGAATTGTAGGGGATTGCATTGGTGAGCCAAAGTCTCGATAATCTTCTCTAGTGGACTTTTCTCGTTTACTTTTATTAACTTGGTTGGATTAGTAGTTAATTTAATTAATTAGTAGTTTAATTATTAATTCAATTTCGTAGGTTAAATATAGTTAAAAGCATCTTATTTGGTACTTGCTTGTTAGTCCCTGTGGGTTCGACAATCCGTATTCTTCCTATCTATACTAAAACTTGACACCGTGCACTTGCGGTACATAAATCGCTAAATAATTGTTTAAAATAAAAGCGATCAAGTTTTTGGCGCCGTTGCCGGGCTAACTTTAGTAATATCATAAGAGAAGTTTTGACTGTAATTTAACCATTTTTTTCCTTTGTATATATTTATTTCAAAAAAAAACTTTAATTGTTTTATTTGTTTTTCTTGCGAGGTACTTGTGATGCTTCATCAACAAGTCTTCACAAGATTTGCCCAACAATATTCATAGCCGTTTTATGCAGCGTGGGGGAGATTCAATGAATTGGCCAACAGATTCCGGTATCACAACTTTTTGAACTATACTCTCCTGCAATATTTTTTCAAAGGGTTGGATGCACAGACACGAGAGTGGGTATTCAGCGGAGCACTGGTGACTGGGAGTCCCCTGGTTGATAGAGATGAGGACAATGTGTTGTACCTGTTCAATGATACGGCGGACTTCAATTATCACTGGCATTGTGATCCTTCACTACAAGGTTGGAGTCACCAATACCCACCGGAGCCTCACTACCCTAATGATATGCCCCAACCATTTGAACATCACGAAGAGAGGAGATATAGTTCTGCAGACGTCACGACTCAGTTAGAGGATACCTTAATAAGATTCATGGCATCAACTGAGAACAGTTTGGAGTGCCAATCCAACTCTATGCGCCACCTGGAGCAGCAAATGACGGTCCTTATGGAAACAATTTCAACTAGCTGCCAGGAGGAAGAGACAAGAGCTACCAATCAAGATGCGACAAATCGAGTTTGGTTATATGATGATGATCACTCAACCAACCAAGTTTGGGGGAGTGATCCTACTCATGTGGAAAAGTCAAGGGAACTTGAGCCTCTTAAAGAGATTGAGTCTACTTCAGAGATGTTATCCGATGAGTTCTCATGTGAAGATGAGTCGAGTGTGATGTTGGAAAAGGAAGAGACTTTCGAAGATTCTGATTTGAGCCCATCGATGGAGACATATTCTATGCCATATGTGGATCCTTATTTTCCATCAATGCCAACTTCACCGCACTACACCCTGAAACAGATAAAGCCGAGTCAAGAATCATTCTCCCATGCCTACATCTTCATAACGAATGTTGTTGGAGCGATGAGCCTACATTGTTACAATCATGCCAATCTTGAGGGCATACTGAATCAAGACCCATTAGTGGTATTATACGATACGTACTATGGGCGGCAACCGCTCTTTGATGGTTGCTTCTAATAGTCAAGCCGACGACTAGAAACCAGCGCTTCTTGGGAGGCAACCCAAGCGTAACCTTTTGCAATTTAGTTTGTTATTTATTTTTCAATTTTGGTTTTTTGTTTTGTCTATCTCTCGAGTCGACTATTTTATTTGCATTCTTCTCTTGCTAGGTACTTAATTGGAGCGATGAATCCCTACAGCAGTGGAGCTTTAAGGAACCAATCTTCCTCAACCCTCATGCAAGCGTCATGATCAGGGGAGTTTACTGTTTCCTTTTGATTCTTTTAAACATTGAGGACAATGTTTGATTTAAGCTTGGGGGAGTGGCTTGCATGTTTTAGTTGCTTAATCTGCATGTTGTGTGCTTAATTGATACTTGAATCGTCCAATTATTTTGAGAGCTAATTTTTTTTATGAGTTCAATTAGAGAGAAAAGAATGAATCGTAGTAGTGGTCTCTATTCCATGATGATATTAATCTCACTATACATGTCAAATTGAGTTTTGATGATTGTAAAACTTTTTTGTGAATATATTGTTTTGAGTTAGCATGTCAAAGATGAGGAATACATTGAGCACATTTGAGTCACGATCTTGTGAATTGCATTTATGGTAGTCAAAATCTTTGTGAACTTGATGAATTGTTTTGAACATCTTAGAGTACCTTAGAAACTATTTGATGATGACACTTTGAGGCTGAATTTTATAGTTATGAACTTGACTTGGAAATGTTTAGGCGATCTTTGGACCGTTTGAGCATTTCAAGCTTACCATGATATATATCAATCTCTAGTGTCCCATTTTGAGCCTAATTGCAAAAGAATGGAGTATGTTTAACATACTATTAGCCCCCTTTCAACATTTTTTTTTCAACTCATTATGCCCACCTTTATGAGCCTAAATTGAAAGAATTCAACCTAAAGGGGGTATAATGAATCTCATTAGATGCACATAAATTGCTATATTTTGATGAGCTTATTATTGAAAAAATGATGAATGAGAAAAGAAAAAGATAGATACAGCCTTGAAAAAAAAATCTAATTAAGACCCAAAGTGGCCAAGGGTAAAAGAAAAAAGAAGAGAAGCTCAATTTTGTGCTAAAAATATAAACATTACATGATTATACTATCTTCTTTGTGCTATCCTATCTTTTCTTTGAAGCCAACACCTAGGCCTAACGTTACAAGCTTAAAAAGACCTATTGATCCAAGTCTAGGGAGTGACTACATTAGTGGAGAAGTGTTTGAAAATAGGACTATGTAATGCTCAAAGATAATCTTACTTTCATTGAATAGCCTGATTTGATCTATGAAACTTGCATGAAAATGACAATAGCACACACGCGCATTCTGATTTGGAGACATGTTGCTCGATCTAAAAAAAAAAAGCACAACTTGTTGAACATTTTTGAATGACTCTTATTTGTCTGTAAGTGAGATATCTGAGCTACATGATTGACTGGGAATTGGTTTATTTGAATTATCAAAATGGAACTCTACATTTTGATCTTATTTCTTGCTTGGGACGATCAAGCTTAAGTTTGGGGGAGTTGATAAGTGTGATTTTTACACTTATTTTACAATGATTTTATAGTGGTTTTTGTAGTGATTTCTGGAAAATATTATACGTTTTGGTATATATTTGTATATTTCAGGAATCTAGGTCCAAATGCATAAAAGTTGATGAATTGGGCTTAAAAATGCTGAAAAAAGACCAAACTGAGCAAATATGGAAAAGGAGGGACCAAATCGCAAGATTGCAATTTTGAGATCCGCGATCGATCAGCAACTTACGAAGATCAATCGCCATCATCCAGAATGTTTTCCGCGATCGATCGGCAAATGACGAAGATCGATCGCGGATATGAAATTGGTTATTTTGTCCAGAATGTTTCCGCGATCGATCGGCAAATGACGAAGATCGATCGCCAAACCCGAAAATTTTGAGATTTTGTTTCCTTCTTGGTTATTTTTGTGTCCAAACTTTACCAAACTCCTTCACCACTATATATATTAGGTCTTGGACGAAAATAGGGACTTTTTATCATATTTTACACCCTAGGAATAGCCTCCATCCATCCTCTCATCCTCCATATCACCATCATTCACCTCCATCCATCAACCATCCTAGGATTTTGGAACACCTTCAACAAGGCGATTCAAGAGACGATCGAGAAGGAAGCGAGAGAGGGAGCAAGGATCTAGGAACGAAGAGTTTATTCTTGTCTTTAATATTAGTTTTGATTTGTTTTGAGTTACTATGTTGAACTAATTTATTTATCGAGGCTAGGCGAATCCTTTGTCAAGAACCTATGATTTGATGATTTATTTGATTGAATTCCTTTAATACTTTGCGTATAATTTATTGATCTTCATACTTTTGAGGGATTGATCACCCATGAATGATTACTTTATTGCGATTGAATTGACCATATGATATCACAATACGATAGAGTAAATTATACCGTGGGTTTTAGGTTGAAACAGACCAAGTAAAATCTAGCACACGTGTGATAGCAATAGATTTACCAAAATCGAAGGCTAATAGTTTTCATAGATCTTTATTCGATATTAATTGTTCAATAAGGACACGGGAGTGGTTTACTACAACATTAATATTAGACTTGTTATAACTGGACCAAAGTATAACGAATGCATTAGGAAAACTCATCACCATAGAAATATTTGGATATTCAATTGAGAATTGTAGGGGATTGCATTTGTGAGCCAAAGTATCGATAATCTTCTCTAGTGGATTTTTCTCGTTTACTTTTATTGACTTGGTTGGATTAGTAGTTAATTTAATTAATTAGTAGTTTAATTATTAATTCAATTTTGTTGGTTAAATATAGTTAAAAGCATCTTATTTGGTACTTGCTTGTTAGTCCCTGTGGGTTCGACAATCCGTATTCTTCCTATCTATATTAGAACTTGACACCTTGCACTTGCGGTACATAAATCGCTACACTGGAAATAACTGTTTAAAATAAAAGCGATTACCGTTTAGTGGCAATCGATCACCGAAATTCATTAACTCCCCACGATCGATCGGTGACTTCTCGCGATCGATAACGGTCACTGTTCATCGTAACCAATTTTCAGTATAATGTCGCGATCGATCGGTGCTAATGCCGTTATCGATTGCGACCTGTGAATTTTTGAATTTCTTTTGCTTCCATGGTGTTTTTCACACCCAAATTCAAATACAACACTCCCGACACCTTCACTACCTCAAATACCCCATTTAAACTCAATAAAACACTAAAAACATCACTTTAACAATTCAATCAAAATTTGTCAAAACCCAAATCCATAACCATACATAACCAAACACCACAAAGCTACTACGCAAACAGAGATAATAGCGAGGGGAAGAATATTACCCAATTATCTTCGAGAAATCTCGCTCCTCCATTGATCCTCCATTGATTTCTTCAAGGGGGAAAAGTGGGAAAGGGAGGGGAAAGAGAGAGGCGGGAGAGAGGTGAGAGGAAGTGAGCCGGGAGAAATGATTGAACATCGAGTACACTAGGTATATATCACCAAGGCTCCAAAAACCCGAGTCTCAAATACCCGCATCATAATTCATTAAAAATCATACGTGTTCAATAATTATCTCTCATTCACTCAATTACATCACAAACCTCAATCCAAAGTTCCCCACACTTCAGATCGCACTACCAACCGATACCGGATTAAAATCCACAGGAGTTTCAACACCGCAATTATCTCATAATTGCCACAATTAAAACCCACTATGGATAATAATCACTCCGGAATTAACACGATAATTTTCGGATATCACACTTTGGCTGGTTTAGATAAGTAGTGCTGATGGCTATCTTCATAGGTTGAGCTGGGACATTGCGTAAGTAGAGTTGATTTAAGCATCGGTTGAGTCTTTGGATCAGTAGAGTCTTGCTTGTGAAGTTGAACAGATTGCTAACTGAGTTGCTTTAATCATTTACTGAGCTGTTTAAAAAAACATCTGGTCAATATCTTCCTAACGCCTGATGTTTTGATGAAAACATATCTGTTGAGCCGCTTCTTAACATCTGCTGAGCAGGTCTTAATGGAGATTTCAGATGCAGATTTCGGGTCTTCACATTTATTACTCTCTGTCTCTATATTATATATATATATATATTTTTTATTTTCATACTACTGATCCTTGTTTTCGTCATCTCTTTTGGAATAACTTTATAGATGAAAATTATCATCTTAATCCCATAATCTCATGCTAAATCATTAAGAAATATATATGAATATGCAAAAGCGTACCAGAGTCCATAATAGTTGATATTCCTGCAGAGCTGAGTACTATGTCTTCCAGATCTTCACGATTAGCCTTGAGAGTCCTTTAATCTTCTCTCATACTCTCTAACCACTGACGGGATACAGTTAGAATGATTCAATTGTATGACCTGGGACCATGATCCCTTATTTATATATTAGGGTTTCTATTTAAGCTCATCAATCAAATAGAAAAGTCAACTTGTCTCTACACATTAAAGGTTCATACTATATCAGATGTTTGTAGTCTAACTTTATTAACTTGATTATGATCAATTGATTTGGGCTAAATATTAATATAGCAACGATATTACATATGTAGGACCACATTATAAATTATATTCCAACGACCGTATATGCTACGTTATTAAATTGTGTAAAACTTTATGAGCTCAAACTTTGCTATCATTATCAGAAGCATCCCCAAACAATATCGTCCACCAATTATACAAATATAAGATCAAAGCTACCTTCGTTACGTTTATAGTAACTAGATCCATCAATGGTCATGTATATTCATACAATCAAATGACATAGATCAAGTATGGATGTGTGGCATGGAAATTACATGTAATGTGATCTTAACATGTCTATTTCCTAATGACTCAAAAGAGTCACATGACCGACTTTTAGTCAAATGCTAAACCGCAAACCTAATGCTAAACTGCAACGAAAGTCATCACTTTATTCCAGAGTATCAAACATTAGTCCTTAGTCTGTACATAAACTTTAATCATGTCAAATGAGCCAATACTCAAACTGAATACAAACTCCCACTATACAAGCATATTATTACTATATGGAAAACTTTATGTTTGTCACATGCCCATAAAACGCATTGGGTGGCAAACCCTTGGCAACGGATCCATAATTATGGAGAGTGTGCTAACACGCTCAATTAACACATGATTACTCTAATTTTTTTCCTTCACAACCAGAATCTTCATGTCAAAATGGTTAGACTTTGACAAGCTTTAGTTGTTCTTTGAGTATAACTTGTTGAATTTATTATCACAATTGATCCTCAGTGGTTTCTCAAACCAGCGATCACGGCCAGTGATAAATTCCACAGCTGTATTCAAAGTCCGAATATTTGACGATCTCCAAATGTCAGATCTCTTATATGTAAGCATACAATCATTAGTTCTCTTCATAACCAGCTTAATATTCCAATATCGGGTTTCTTAAATATATGTCCAACATTTCAACAATGTATGCAATATCAGAACACGTACAAACCCGTGCATACATTAGAGCAAACTGAATTGTTACCCTTAGTAACAACCATATTTTCTGGTGCACAGCCTCTAATGTCATATTTACTTAGCACTTTAACGATACATGCCAATATCGTTGCTAGTAGAATAACATCAACATAAAGCACAAGAATAACAAATTTGCTCCCACTAAACTTGACATATATGCACAGATCAACATTCTTCCCTAAACATAATGCAATTCATGATACAATTGACGGGAACAATAAAGCATGAATGGATTGCTTCATCTTGCATACACTGTGCTTAGAATCTTTGGATTCAAAGTTCTCTGGTTGCACCATGTATATTGTTACACTAATGTCACCATTAAGAGACATTGTATTAACATCAATTTGATGCAACTCCAAATCAAAATGAGCTAACATTGTTATATGATTCTTAAAGAGTCATAATCAAAACCTACGAGAATGTCTCTTTATAATCCTTGCCATCCTTTTGAGTGAAATCTTTAGCGACTATACGTGTTTTATACCTTTTCAACATTGCCTTTTGAAGCCCTTTTGGTCATAAATACACGTTTACAACCAATCATTTCATACTTTTAGGCAACATGACTAGGTGCCAAATGACATTGTCCTTTATCAATTTCATCTCATTCTTTATGACTTCAGTCCACTTTTCAAACTTTGAATATTATTTGACTTAATTAAATGATGTCAGATCATCTTTCAGACCCATGTCAAACTCCATGTTCTTTGAGATACACAACATGATCCCCGAAATTGTATTTCTCCTTTCCCAAGTGGACTTCTTAATGTCACTTCCACTCGAGGTTGTTGAGATGATTGCTCGTCATGAGCATGTGGTAAATTAGGTGCGTCAACAAGTTGTTGGTTCTCCGAATTTGCATCTAAATCAAATTCAGGAATGGACACTCGAACATATATAAATGCAACAACAGAAACATTAATATATTTCCCCTTAGAGTTGAATTTCTCTATTTACTCTTCCCACTAAAGTCAACATCCTCGATAACTTGACATTCTCTCATTTCGAAAAAAGAATCTATTTGATGGATCTTAAACTTAAAGCCCATCTACTTTTCTAAATATCCAGCTAAGAAACATATGACATACCTTAAATCAAGCTTTGTTTCATTAGGCTTAGAAGGCCAAACTTGGCTCGGCAATCCCAGACATGCAAGTACCAAATGATAGGCTTCTTGCTTGTCCCTATCTTGTATGTGATTTTAGTTACTAATTTACTTAGAACTCAATTCAGAATATAAACTGTAATTTTATATTTGTGACTTCTTAAAAGTTAATTTGCTTTGAAATGCCATAATTATTTGCATGCATACTTTCGTTGCCATGTGAGTTATTGGTGTCCAATTATAAATCTATCAATCAAGGAACCATTACCGATCATATTTGGATCTTGAAAAATCCTGAAAATTCCATTATCTAATGAACAAAGGAAACCCGACTTGTTCAAGCATGGAACTGAAATCAAATTCCATCCAAATGACGATTATAAAAGTATTTTCAAAATTCAAATGAAAACCATATCCTAAATAAAGCTTTAAAACACCAATAACATCCACAATAACCTCATTTTTGTTTCCCAAATAGATGTTTATTTCACCATCAATTAACAATTGAACTACTGTGAGTAGTTTGAACCATATCTACCCACCAAGTTTACATGACATTAAGGCTAAATTTAAATCTAAACAAACAAAGTTAAGAAGAACACATTCCTTTACACGCTAATTGATGTATTCGGGACAATCCTTATTCACATGCCCATTAACCTTATTGCGAAAGAAACAACATGACACCTTATCTTTGTTTATGCTGCTCCTTATGCTGTGAAGTCCCAAAAAGACTACAATTTTTATTTTCCTTATTGATCCTTTTCATTTTCCTGATGATGTCTTTATCCTGATAGATAGATATCAAGTGAGCACTTTTAGTCATATCTTATTTAAATATCTCCTCTCCTAGATGTATTGCGCAAAATCGTTCAAATCCCCAATTTTCCTTATGGGTATTATAACTTTATTTTGAATGGAGTAAATTGCACAAACGGAGTGTATGTCTTTCGACGACTTTAGTCCGAATGTTTAGTCGAGTCACAAGATTGGACATTTTCATAATGTACTCCCTTACATTCCATTTCCCCTCGTACCGTATTGAGATAATATTACTCAAAATAATGCTTGTTTCAACCATTTCGTTTTGCAGCAAAACGATATGCAATTTCGGTAAGGAACTTCCTGACATTACTTTAATCAGAAAATGCACCCCTTATGGTATCCGAAATCAAAGTGATTCATACTCATCAGACTCATGCAATTTGATCACTCCTATTTTTTTAAAATACTCATTTGATCAGCATAACCTTCACTGATCAAAGGTGCGGGGTGATCTTCCTTTAGCACAGTCCAAAATCAACAACTGAGCAATATCATAACATGCTCTTATATTTTTTTGAAATTGTAACATCAAGTATCAAAATGTTGTTAACATTGATATACATAAAAGATGATGCTCACATAATCGTAATTCATGCATATATTCAAATAAATCATAAATAAAAACACATGTAGGTGTGGACCCATGATAAAATACCTAGCACAACATTGATATTTAGTTTTTGGACATGAATAACACCTTGTAAGTGGTATTCTTGGTACAATAATCAAATATTGACAATAAATTTCTGTCAAACAACAAGTCTTCTTTTGGGCGACTTACTGTTCACATGTAAACCTTATAATTATCACATATTAATTACCACAAGTGCATATGTAATCCGGCCAAATATTGATATTCCTTTGGGCTGATTAATATTATCATGAATTACATACACACAATCATCTCAAATATAGTGTTTAGAGTCTGCCCAAAAAAAAAGGACTTTCCTTTGGGCCGATTATTTTTCGCATAGAAGTACACATTATAATATCAGATATCGTGTCTACAATCTAGCCAAAAAATACCTTCCTTTTGGCCGATTATTTTTCACATATATTTAAGAACACTATAATACCAAATATCTTGTTTACACTTTGGCAAAAAGTTAACCTTCCTTCTGATTATTTTCCGTATGGATTTAAACACACTATAAGCCAAGTATCATGTCTACTATCTGACCCAAAAATAACATTCCTTTGGGCAAGTGCTTTTCCGCATAGATTAAAAAATATTTGAATCAAATATTTTGTTATGGTTTGGCCAAAAAAATAACATTCCTTTGGGCCGATTATGTTTCGCATAAACTTAAACACAAGCTAAAAGCAAATATTATGTTAACAGTCTGGCCAAAAACAGCATTCCTTTAGGACAATAATTTTTCGCATAGACTCAAACATAATTTATTTATACATTAGGAATATCTGTATATCTCAAAATAAGCAAATTTGAATAACATAACTCAATTAGGGACAAATAATTCAAATTTAACTTGAAATATATGATACTAATGCAACAAAAAAATGTCACATGCAGGAAACTATAATTTACTTTAGTATGGCCAAACAAAAGACATAACTGAATCATCGGTATAACTAAAATCCTTATGCAAGAAATAAATTTTTTTATATCTAATAATTATTCATCACCAAATATTTTATAAATATAAACAAAAATAATAAAATAATAAATATTTCCTAAATTAATTTTATTTCATGCAAATAATATTTGAGTGCCTTAAATTAACCAAAATTTCCAAACAAGGCCAAAGTCCATATTTTCGAAAAATTTCAGTTTGCAATTTTCAAAACTCAGCCAAACAGATCCTTAAATTTTGAAACTCAAAATTCTGAAAATCAAGAACCAAACAAGCCCTTAAATCCATTAACCCTAATTGCACAAAATACCCAAATTAGTAAACTATAATTTCAAATCAATTTGAAACCGCCGCCCCTGGCCCAAGTCACCGACACCCGATGGCAGCCCATAAAACGGCTAATACAGCCACGCCCTCGCAGGTCATGAATGTCCAGAAATCAGCCCCAAATTTGACCACGATCCCGCTGTCTTGCGCATGCAAAATCGGCCAAAAATCGCCGTCCCAATTGTCTACCGCCGTTTCTCAGCCATAGGAATTAACCTAATCGACGTTAATCGTCGATACCATGGCCTGACTTGGCTAGAAATCAAGCAAAAATCGGTTCAAAATACAGATCCATATTGCGCATATCTAAATCGCGATTTTCCAGTCACCTTGAGCGGCGGTTTCCGTCGTCCGACGGTCCCTTGGTGGTCGCCCCATCATGGGTTTTCGTTACGCCACCGGAGATGGGCCGTGAATCCGTCGATTATACCTTATTCCGGCAACCCCAAACCCTAGGTTTCAATTAATTTTGATTTTCCCCCAAATTTAATTTCAGGAATCGAACCTAGATCAAGAAATATAACATAAATTATCAATACAATAATCCATTAATTAAATCCAAAATTCATGGAAATTTATCAACAAAATAAATTCTCAATGATTGTGAGTCTGATATGATTTGACAATAATTATGTGAGAATTATTCCTTGATGCATGTGAAGAGAATAGATGAAGTTTGAGTGATAACTGTTGTGAAATTTTTCTTATCACCAGATGATCTAGTTACGGGGAGATGATGCCAAAATTTTTATAAAACCAAATATTATGTCATGAGTGTCTGAAACGATTAAATGAATTATTGGGTCTCACATTACATGAGCGGCTCTGATACCACTTGTTGGAATAACTTTATAGATGAAAACTATCATCTTAATCCTGGAATCTCATGCTAAATCCACCAAGAAATATAGATGAATATGCGAAAGCGTACCCGAGTCCATAATAGTTGATATTCCTGGAGATCCGAGTACTGATAAGTGTCGTTTTTACACTTATTTTCCTATGATTTTCGTGTTAATTCCTGGACGATCTTACGTTTTTTGGTATATATTTGTTGATTTCAGGAATCTTGGTGAAAGTGCATAAAATTGGAGAAAATGAGCTAACTGATTAAAAAGGACCAAACCGAGTAAACATGTAAAAAAAAGAAGAAACAAATCACAAATATAGAAATTCAAAGCACCGATCGATCGCGAGGCCCTCATCGATCGATCGGCTTGACAGGTTTTTGACCAACAAAAGTGAAATACGCGCGATCGGTCGATCGCTAGGCACTACTCAATCCATCGCCGAGGGCAGCTCTCAGCGATCGATCGCCACATTTGCAATGAACGATCGCCAGTCGCGAAAATGGATGATTTTTGAAGAGTTTGTGTTCCACAAGATTGTGGGTTCCTCCTCCACTGTATAAGGGGCTTGATAGAAGAAAATTGGGATTTTTGGCACTTTATTTTCTGACATAGAAGCAACCTCCCTCATCCTTCACCCTCACAAAAACATCACAAGCCATTGAAGAGCAAGAGCAAAGCAAGAGAAGAAACTACGGAGCAACATATGGAGTCACAATCTCGTTTATTCGTATTTCTAGATTTGTTTACTTTTTATTATCATATTTTTATGCTAAATTTGTGCAAACCATATATTATTTGATGATGATTGTTGGCTAGGCTTGTTTATCAAGACTAGGAGATCCCATGTTTGAACCCATTATTTAAAAATTAGTTTTTGATACAATTCTTATAATCTTTGCGTATAATTTATGTATATAATGGTTTCAAAAAATTAGCTACATTTGAATGAATTTGGTAATCATAATTGATTTGACCATACGAGATTACGATACGACATAGTAAATTAGGCCGTGAGTTTTAGGTACGGACCAAGTAAAATCTAACACACATTTTGTGGGGTCCTCGCTACTGAATCTGTTATGTATCAAATCTTATACATATGTGAGTAGGCATTAAGTAATTCCAACACACTGATTAAGAATTTTTCTATGTCAGTTATTATAACATTTACAAAACCCTGACATAATTTACATCATATGTATATAAGAACAACCTAAAGAAGTTCAACTCCTAAGCAGTGGTTCAGTTCGCAGCAGAAATTGACTCACAATCCCATTC
Organism: Haberlea rhodopensis; assembly: GCA_907163345.1. Lineage (NCBI taxonomy): Eukaryota > Viridiplantae > Streptophyta > Magnoliopsida > Lamiales > Gesneriaceae > Haberlea > Haberlea rhodopensis. The sequence goes on along the minus strand of CAJQUN010000472.1, from coordinate 83,192 downwards.
TCCCACGTCTACGAGTCCCTACAGAAACAATCACACAACATGAGTATTGATAGTCAAACATCTCAGTTCTATATCAATAAGAAACATAATACGATAAATCACTATCGTAAAATATCAAATGTGATTGTTATGTACCATGCATCATAAAACGCAAATATGTCATGACAAGTCTTATCCATCATCCTATCATAACGGGACATCATATATGATATGCCTATCTCAGCTCAATATGTCACTGGAACCTCCTAACATCTTCATGTTAGCAGCACATATCATATTTTCGTCCTCACATATAACAGCCAAAACATATACTCAACCAGAGCATATCATACCTCCCGTGGCCTCAGTCTCAACAACATGCATGTATACCACCATGAATGTATACTCATATGATATCATCCATCATATAATACAATCTCAACATATAGAAGTAACATCACATCAATCAGTAATCAATACTCGTACATCAACACGTACCTGTCGTGCGATACAATATATATAAAGTCATGCTTCAATGTTTAACCGCCTCTATGTCCCCTGTGATGATGCTACATGAATACTAATAATGTATCAAATTCTACACAAATATCACATTTTTCAAAATGTTAACCCTAGCGATCGATCACCAAAAACACGCGATCGATAGCGATCGATCGCCAAAACTTTCTGGCAAACAGCGATCGATCTCTATGTTTCATGCGATCGATCGCTTCCTAGCGATCGATCAGTACCACTAAGCGATCGATCGCTAAACATACGCCTCTCTTGTGTTTAGCCTTAAGCGATCGATCCCCGCATATGTAGCGATCGATCGCCGCATATGTAGCGATCGATCGCCGCATATGTAGCGATCGATCGCTATGCTCTGTTTTTCTTAGAACACGACGATTTTGAGCTTCTTTTCGTGGTGCAACTCTTCCAACTAAATTCCTTCTACTCAAACATTATAAAAACATACAATATTATCATATGAGTAAAGTTCCTTAACTAACACCTCAATTCATTATATGAATCATATTTGAATTCAAGAATTTCCATTTCATATGCTTATCTTCCAACTCAACTTACAAACCCATACATACTAAGCATATAAAGCACATATACATAATCTTACCCACTAGAATTCACTTCTAGTTCACAAGCTTTGTGATTCCAAGCTTAAGTACAAGACAAGAATGCAAGAGCAAGCAAGGGGTTGAGAGGAGCTTGTGTAGAGATTTTGAGGTGAAATTGGTGTACTATGTTTTTGAAATCTGATTTTGGGCTAATATATTAACCTTCAACATGAAACTCAAATGCATAAAACATGCATATTCAAATGCTAAACCGAATGACTCTCACATGCCATCAAATGTCAAGCCAAATGCGTGTCAATTTGTTATTCAACTTCATGTAACTCTAGTTGTCTTGCTACATGTTCAACAACCATGTACATCAATTCATTATTTCCCTTCTTGTTTCCAACTATGTTTACTTGCATGCACCTTATTCATTTCATCATATATTAATTACTCACACTCGGTTCCGAACCCAAATCCATATCATACCGTAATTATCACATAATTACGCCAGAACCTTATCACGCATGTATAAGTCATATCGAGTCATTACAATTCTCCCATACTAATTGAATTTCGTCCTTGAAATTGACTATACATACTATGAACATCACAACATAAACTCAATGACGTGTTTAACATAGGAACAACTGATAGACGCATCACTAGTATATAAGCACAATGTCACAACATATCAGAAAATAACTCAGGATACTGCTGTATCATATGCTGCTCCGTCTCCACGTTGCCTCCTCGACACCCTGTCTGTCCCACTGTACCTTTACCATTGGGATCACTTTACTACTCAATTGCCGCTCTGCTCTATCCAAGATCTTAATCGGTCTTTTCTCATATGACATATCTTTATCCAACTGTACTTTAGACAGTTTCAATATATGACTCGGATCTGGTTCATATTTCCTCAACAGCAAAACATGAAACACATCATGGATACCACTCAACAATGGGGGTAATGCCAATCGATAAGACAACGTACCAATCCGTTGCAATACCTCATACGTACCAACATATCGTGGTGACTGCTTTCCACGCATACCAAATCGTACCACACCTATAAAAGGTGAGATTTTCAAGAATACTCGGTCACCAACTTGGAATTTAAGAGGTCTACGTCGCTTATTTGTATATGCAGCTTTTCTATCTTGAGCAGTTTTTAATTTCAATCTGATCAGCTTCACTTTCTCTTCCATTTCTCGCATCATGTCCGGTCCACTGATAGAAGACTGATCAGCATCATCCCAATATAATGTTGATCTACAGCGTCGCCCATATAGTGCATCAAACGGTGCCATCTGTATACTAGTCTGATAACTATTATTATATGAAAACTCAACTAATGGCAACGACTCTTGCCAAGAGTTATCAAACTCCAATACACATGCATGTAACATATACTCAAGCGTCTGTATTGTACGCTCTGTCTGTCTATCTGTTTGAGGATGATAAGGTGTACTCAACCGTACTTCATTCCCCAATGCTGGCTGTAAGCCTTCCCAAAAATGAGAAGCAAACTTCGACTTTCGGCTCGAAACAATCGAAATCGGTATTCCATGTAGTCTCATTACATTTTGAATGTACAATTGAGCCATTCTCAAGTAGGTAAATATCATACTATATGGTATGAAGTGAGCTACTTTCGTCAGTCTGTCAACAATCATCCAAATCGCATCACAACCAGAAGATATTCTTGGCAAATGGGTCACAAATCCATTGTGATATGTTCCAATTTCCACTGAGGAATCTCTAAACTTTTTAATTCACCTCCTGGTCTCTGTCTCTCTGCTTTCACTTGTTGACAAATCAAACATCGTTTGACAAATTCAAGTACATCATGTTTCATGCGTTTCCACCAGAACTGTGTACGCAAATCTTTATACATTTTCTTGCCTCTAGGATGTATATTGTATCTACTACAATGAGCACGTTGTAGTAGGTCTTGGCGTAGGCCCAATGTCCCAGGCACTGCCCAACGCTGTCCATATTTCAAACTCCCATCACCTGCTAGAACAAAAGTAGATGTATGTCCTTGACTTATCTTCTCCTTCACTGTTGTACTTCATCATCAGTGATTTGTGCTATTCTAATATTTTCAAAGATATCGGGTTCAACCAACAATGTTGATACCCTTACTGGCACTGGCACTGCCTCAAAATCATAACCCAATGTACAACAAGCAGTCGTCAAAGCTGATAATTTAATCATATCATTTGCAGTGTATTGTACCTTTCGACTTAAAGCATCAGCTGTCAGATTGGCCTTTCCTGGATTATATTCGATATCACAATCATAATATTTCAAGAGATACATACATCTCCTTTGCCTCATTTTCAACTCTGTCTGAGTGAACAAAAATTTCAAACTTTTATGATCAGTATATATAGTAAAGGATGTACCATATAAATAATGTCTCCATATCTTCAATGCAAAGACTATGGCTGCCAACTCCAGATCATATACTGGATACTTCATCTCATGTGGCTTTAATTGTCTTGATGCATATGCCACAACATGTTTATCCTGCATCAATACACAATATAAACCAAGTAATGATGCATCAATATAAAGAGCAAACATGTCATGCTCTGATGGAATAATCAACACCGGAGCAGTAGTCAACCGATGTTTCAATTCCTGAAAACTATGCTCACAAGCATCGGACCATCTGAAAGGTACACCCTTCTGTGTCAACTGTGTTAAAAGGTTTGCAATCTTTGAAAAGCCTTCCACAGACCGTCTATAATATCCTGCCAACCCCAAGAAACTACGAATCTCGGGCACAGAAGTAGGTGCTGACCAATTCAGTACCGCTTCACTCTTTTTCGAATCCACAGATATACCATCTTTGGAGATCACATGTCCTAAAAATATTACACTCGTCAACCAAAACTCACACTTGCTGAGTTTGGCATATAAGTGATGTGTTCGCTAACGTTGCAATACCATATGCAAATGTCGGACATGCTCTGCTTCACTCCAAGAATAGATCAGTATATCATCGATAAATACAATGACAAATTGATCAAGGTACTACTGAAAAACTCGATTCATCAAACTCATGAAGACAGCTGGAGCATTTGTCAATCCAAAAGGCATAACTAAGAACTCATAATGGCCATATCGAGTTCTAAAGGCTGTCTTCTGTACATCTCCTTCCCTCACCTGTATTTGATGATATCCAGATATCAAATCAATCTTAGAATAGATCATCGATCCCTGCAACTGATCAAACAAATCGTCAATACGGGGAAGAGGATATTTATTCTTAATCTTTACCTTGTTCAATTGACTATAATCAATGCACAATCGCATTGATCTGTCCTTCTTCTTTATAAACAATACCGGAGCACCCCAAGGTGATACACTAGGTCGTATGTATCCCTTAACTCTCTCAGTTCAGTTGGTGCCATACGATATGGTGCTCGTGAAATTGCAGAGGTACCAGGTATCAATTTAATGCTAAATTCCACCTCACAACTTGGTGGAAATCCGGGAATTTCATCCGAAAATACATCTATGTATTCTGCAACCACTGGTATCTCTTCTATTCGTCTTTCCACTTTCTTATCTGTTACATCAACAACATAAATCAAATATTTCATATGTCCACGTTCTAACAACCGTGACATTGGGATCGCAGATATCAAATGAATCTTTGCACAAGATCCCTGTCCATAGAAGATCCATTGGTTTCCAGTATCAGACTGAAATCAAACCGTCTTCTGACAACAATCCACAACAGTTTGATATTTACTCAACACATCAATACCCAGAATACAGTCAAAATCAGTCATATCTACACAATCAAATCTGCTTGTATTCCATACTCATCATCAAACTGAATAAAGCAAGCATTCACACTATGACAAGTCATCACCGTAGTTCCCATGGGTGTCGAGACATACAGAGGCATCAACAATGGAGATGAGCATATATGATACCGCTCAACAAAAGCTTGTGAAATAAATGAGTGTGATGCACCAGTATCAATCAATATAAGAGATGGATAAGTAAATAAACAACACTTACCCGCTATCACATCATCAGGAGCTGCCTCTGCTTGACTTGAACTTGGGGCGTCCCTGCTCTCTGTCCCCCACCAGTCCAAGGTAGAAACTGTGTTCTCTGCTGCACTGTACTGTCTGATACACTCCCTTTGGTCTGTTGTCCTCCATCTTGAGGACAATCTCGGATCATATGTCATGGCCTACCACATCCATAACAAAGTGGACTAGCGATGTGTGGACAATTGCGTTTATAATGTGGTCCTCCACATTGAAACATTGTAAGCCTTCACCACTGCTACTACTGCTGCCTTGGGACTGTCCCTTGACACCTCGTTCGCCCCCTTTTCGCGAATCAAATTTCTTTCCACCAAATCTCGAGGAAGATGCACATCCTCGTGATGATTTAAACTGATCCCCTCTGGGTCACATACTTTCTGATGTAGGTCTCTGCGCTCCTATTTCGATCTCAGCCATTTCAGCCCTTGTCAACGCCTCCTCAAATGAAGTAGGATTATTATAAATAACCCTATCAAACAACTCAGGCCGTAGGCCTTTCACAAACTGTCTAATCTTTGTTTTCGTATTTGCGGCTATATGCGGTACATATCGCAACAATGAAGACCACGACAAAGCATAATCAGATACCTTCATAGTTCCCTGATTCATATTATTGAACTCATCTTCTTTCAACTGCCTCGCAGCAACAGAAAAATAATGATCAAGAAAACGAGTTCTGAACACATCCCAGTCAACAGTCTGTCCCTGAGCTCTCAATTCAAGCAATGTTGCTTTCCACCACATCATTACTTTCTTAGCCAATTGAAACTCAGCTAAATGCAACCAAGCTGTCTTGGCACATGGTGCTGACACAAAGATCTATTCAACATGTTCTAACCGTTCCTCAGTTGTTCCCCAGATTCAGTACCCTCAAATCGAGGTGGCTGATAACAGAAATTGAGTTAGTGTCAACTCGCCAGGTAACAACACTTGTTCTATTGGTCCTTGGCCCACTGGTGGTGGTGGCACACCAAACCAACACTAGTATTGCCACTCATGGCATTCCCAACATCATCTTGCGGAACTCTGTCTACCATTACTGCACAACAGGGGTTAACGACAATAGTCGAATAAACAAAGCATGTTAGTATACCAACATATCACACGTTATCAACATGCTTTCAAGTGATTAGGTAACTCCCTAATTCTCGAACTGCTCTGATACCACTAATGTTGGGTCCTCGTTACTTAATCCGTTACGTATCAAATATTATACATATGTGAGTAGGCATTAAGTAATTCCAACACACTGATTAAGAATTTTTCTATGTTAACAATTACAAAACCCTGACATAATTTACATCATATGTACATAAGAACAACCTAAAGAAGTTCAACTCATAAGCAGTGGTTCAGTTCGCAGCAGAAATTGACTCAAAATCCCGTCCTCCCATGTCAATGAGTCCCTATAGAAACAATCACACAATATGAGTATTGATAGTCAAACATTTCAGTTCTATATCAATAAGAAACATAATACGATAAATCACTATTGTAAAATATCAACTGTGGTTGTTCTGTACCATGCATCATAAAATACAAATATGTCATGCCATGTCTCATCCATCATCCTGTTATAACGTGACATATGATATGCCTATCTCAGCTCAATATGTTAGTGGAACCTCCTCACATCTTCATATTAGCAGCACATATCATATTTACGTCCTCACACATTATAACAACCAAAGCATATACTCAAGCGGAGCATACCTCTCATGCCAAAGCATATGCTCAACAATAACATACCTCTCGTGGCCTCAGTCTCAACAACATGCATGTATACCACCATGAATGTATACTCATATGATATCATCCATCATATAATACAATCTAAACATATAGAAGTAACATCACATCAATCAGTAATCAATACTCGTACGTCAACACGTACCTGTCGCGCGATACAATATATATAAAGTCATGCGTCAATGTTTAACCGCCTCTCTGTCATGTCCCCTGTGATGATGCTACATGAATACCAACAATGTATCAAATTCCACAAAATATCACATTTTTTCAAAATGTTAACCCTAGCGATCGATCGCCAAAACGCGATCGATCGCCAAAACTTTCTGGCCAACACCGATCGATCTCTATGTTTCATGCGATCGATCGCTAAACACACCGCCTCTCTTGTGTTTAGCCTTAAGCGATTGATCGCAGCATATGTAGCGATCGATCGCTATGCTCTGTTTTTCTTAGAACATGGCGATTTTGAGCTTCTTTTCACGGTGCAACTCTTCCAACTCAATTCTTCTCAAACATGATAAAAACATACAATATTATCATATGAGTAAAGTTCCTTAACTAAACACCTCAATTCATTATATAAAATCATATTTGAATTCTAGAATTTCCATTTCATATGCTTATCTTCCAAATCAACTTACAAATCCATACATACTAAGCACATAAAGCACATACACGTAACTCTTACCCATTAGAATTCACTTCTAGTTCACAAGCTTTGTGATTCCAAGCTTAAGTACAAGATAAGAATGCAAGAACAAGCAAGGGGTTGAGAGGAGTTTGTGTAGAGATTTTGAGGTGAAATTGGTGTACTATGTTTTTGAAATCTGATTTTGGGCTAATATATTAACCTTCAACATGAAACTCAAATGCATAAAACATGCAACTCACATGCATATTCAAATTCTAAACCAAATGACTCTCACATGCCATCAAATGTCAAGCCAAATGCATGTCAATTTGTTATTCAATTACATGTGACTCTAGTTGTCTTGCTACATGTTCAACAACCATGTACATCAATTCGTTATTTCCCTTCTTGTTTCCAACTATGTTTACTTGCATGCACCTTATTCATTTCATCATATATTAATTACTCACACTCGGTTCCGAACCTGAGTCTATATCATACCGTAATTATCACATAATTACGCCACGACCATATCACACATGTAGAAGTCATATCGAGGCATTACACATGTGATAGCAATAGATTTACCAAAATCGAAGGCTAGTAGTTTTCAAAAATCTTGATGTGATATTGATTGTTTTATAAGGACACTGAGTGGTTTATTATAACATTAATATTAGACTTGTTGTAGCTTGACCATAGTATAACAAATGCAATAGGAAAACTCGTCTCCTTAGAACGTATGATTTTTAATCTTAATTAGTAGGAAAATTATAGGGGATTACAGGGGTGAATCGACTTCTTGATAATTGATTTTATCATATTTCTTCATTATACATTGCTGCTTAGGTTTTATTGTGTTTTAGTCAATTTAGTTTAATAACCACTCAATAATCGTAGGCTGAATATAGTTAATCTAATTGAAATTGGTACTTACTTTCTAGTCCTCATGGGTTCGACACTCATACTTTTCATCTACTATACTAAAACTTGACAACAGTGTTCTGGCAGTATAATCGAGCTACACTAGAATTTACTGTTTAAATAAATCGTGATCAAGTTTGTGGCGCCGTTGCCGGGGACTAGTTTAAGTAATATCATACTAGACTAGTTACTGTAGTTTAGCCATTTTCTTTTTGTTGTTTTGTTTTTATTTCATTTTACTACTACAACAGTTTTTCTCTTTGTTTCTTGCTTTTTGCAGGTTATTACTCCCTAGTTCATGCTAAAGAGTGAACGACCGACAGTCAAGCCTTTTGACCTCGAAATTGAAAGAACTTGTCATAGGAGATTGCAAGAAGCTCGAGCAATGGCAGAAAACAATCAAGAGGGAGGTGGAACAAACAAAGAAATGAATGAGGAGGTGCCAATTACACGGTAACTGATGGACTACGCACAACCCTCTTTCCAAGGCAACCTGTCGAGCATATCTAGACCGAGGATTCAGGCTAATAACTTCGAGATCAAGCCTGCTATAATTCAAATGATTCAACACTCGGTGTAATTTGGATGATCGCTTACTGATGATCCTAATGCTCATATCTCTAACTTCTTGGAGATCTGCAATACTTTCAAGAACAATGGTGTTAATGGTGACGCCATCAGGTTACGACTATTTCCTTTTTCTTTACATGATAAAGCTAAGAGCTGGTTGAATTCACGGCCTACAGGATCGATTACTACTTGGGATGAGATGGCTCAAAATTTCTTATCAAAATACTTTTCCCCATCCAAGACAGCTAAGATGTGAAACGATATCACCACGTTCATGCAAAATGATCCTGAGACACTCTATGAAGCTTGGGAGCGCTTCAAGGATTTACTGCGGAGATGCCCACATCATGGCCTTCCTATTTGGCTTCAGGTACAAACATTTTACATTGGTTTATTTTATGCTAATAGATCCATGGTTGATGCATCAGCAGGAGGTATCGTTATGAGAAAGACACCTAAGGAGGCCTATACACTTTTGGAGGAGATGGCTTCTAACAGTAACCAGTGGCAGTATGAGAGGAACTTGCCAAAGAGACCGATTGGGCTTCATCAAGTTGACAATGTCACAGCAATATCAGCTCAGTTGGAGGCATTGAGCAAGAAGCTTGATAGTTTGAGCATGACAGCGATGCAAGCTCAAGTGATCATCTGTGATTTATGTGGAGGCAACCACCCGAGCACGGAATGCCAGGCAAGTAATCCTTTAGTTCAATCTACTGAAAATCCTAACTATGCAGGAAACAGGCCACCACAGTCCAATTACATAAAGCACCACCACCGTGCATTTTCAAAGCAAGCGAAAGGCTTCATGGGTTGGACCATTCACGGCGACTACTGTCTATGCTCATGGTGCAATTAAGGTAAGTGATCATATTCTAGGCACTTATTTGGTCAATGCTGAGCGGTTGAATCAATACAATGTGGATGACACTAATCCACATACTTCGAGCCATTAAAGCAATTTGGTAAAAAAGTTCAGCTTGGGACTATAAATTAAGAACTACTTCTTATCCCTTATCTTCGTTTTTTAATCCCATTTTTGCTTTTCATTTTGTTTTCAATTTTTATTTTTGGTGAGTGACTTCATGTGCATTGTTCATATTTTTTTATAAACCATCTTCCCCATTAGCCGATGAGGAGGTGGACGACTACTACTGACGGTCGTTGTCACATGTATTTCCTTATCTTATCTTCCATGTTTAATACATTGAGGACAATGCAATATTTACGTTTGGGGGAGTAGGTTATCACTGTTGCATGTTGTCAACATCTCTAGTTTTGCCAGCTGATTATGGTAAGTTTATTGTCATTTCTTGAGCACCTAGCACCTAATTTTTTGTTTGAAAAAATGAGTTCAACCTTAAGAAATAAATGAATTAGAATTGCAACTTTATTACATGATGAAACTAATCCCCATCTCAACTAGAGTTTTGAAATTTTTTGACATGTTTGTGAAATCCATGGTTGAGTTAGTATTTCAAAATTGAGGAATATTTTGGGTACTTCTGAGTCATGATTGTGTAGATTACAGGAAAGTGAAAAATTTTCTGAACTATGATTTGTTTTGAGCATCTTAGAGCACTCTAGAGCCTATTTGATGAACTTTGAGGCAGAATTTTATAATTATGAACTTGACTTGGACATGATTTAGGCAATTTTTGGAGCGTTTGAGCCTTTCGAGCCTACTTTGTATATATTCATCCCCTAGTGTCCACCTTTGAGCTTAATTGAATAAGAATGGAAATTAACCAACATTCAACTTTTGTTGATAAACTCATTATACCTACCTTTATATGAGCCTAAAAATAATATTTTCTTTACCTAATGGTAGTATAATGAATTTCATGTGCGTACTGTATTTTGAGCTATTAAGTTATGTGATAATGAACCATGTGGAGGTCCTACATTGACCATATTTGGTAAAATCTAACAAAACCCAAGGTCATCAAGATAGAAAGAAAAGAAAAAAAAAATGAGGGAGTTGAAGATATGCTAAGATGACATTTACAAATTATACTTTCTTCTTTGATTTTCCTACATTTTCTTTGACCGGACACCAAAGGTCTGGCATTATAAGCTTAAAAATACCTTTTGATCCAAGTCTAGGGAGTAATTACATTAGTGGATAAGTGCTTGAAAAGTAGGCTTATGGAGTGCTTGGTAGTAATCTTGACTTTGAGTCTATTAGCATTGTTTGATCTTGAAGATATGCATGAAACTCAATACTGACAATAGCACACATGAAATTTCCGATTTTGCAATGTATTGCTTGGCTTAGGAGAAAACACTTCTTGTTAATTGTTGGCTTCACTCTTGTTGGTGTGTTAGTGGGATTTATGAGCTTTACTTTGAGTTGCTAAGTTAGATTTTTCAAAGTATTAATGATGAACTCTATATTTTGATCTTATTGTTTGCTCGAGCACGATGATAAGTGTGATTTTTACTCTTATTTCGCTGTGAGTTATAGGTGTTTTTATATGGATTCCAATACGATTTTACGCTTTTTGGTATATTTTAGTTGATTTCAGGAATCTAGGTCCACGTGCATAAAAATGGAGAAAATAAGCTAAAAATGATGAAAAAAGACCAAATCGAGCGAACACGTCGAAGATATGACAAAATCTCAAAAAGTTGAAGTTGAATACCAGCGATCGATCGTCAGCTTTACCGCGATCGATCGCGGTTGTCCAGAAAACTTTGGCAATTGATCGCCCGAACACCGCGATCGATCGTGGATGCGCATGCCTTGGAAAAAAATAATCCAGAAGACTTTGGCGATCGATCGCCAGAATGTTGCAATCGATCGCCAGGCGCGAAAAAATTGAGATTTTGTTTCCTTCTTGAGTATTTTGTGTCCAAATGTGGGGGAACTCTTCCTCCACTATAAAGGGGATGAGATACACGAAAAGGGGACATTTGGCTCCTAATTCAGACCTAACAAGAGCCTCCTTCACCTTTCATCCATACCACACCATCATATATCATCATAAATCATTGAAGAGCAAGAGAATCCGGGAGAGACGTGACGACGCAGCAGCGCAATGAGTCATCTTCTAGCGTTATTTAGTATTTCTAAACTTTGTTCTTCATTTCTTCAGATTATTAATGTTTAATTTGTTGCAAAACATGATTTTTCATTGTTATTTGAAGATGATTGTTGGCTAAGTTTTGTTATCAAGACTAGGGGATCCCATGTTTGAACCCATGATTTAAATTAAGGTTTTTGATTGATTCTTACAATTCTTTGTGCATAATTTATTATTCTTTTAAGGGGTTGATCACATTTGAATGATATTTTATTGTAATTGACTTGACCATATGATATTGCAATACAATATAATCATTTAGGCCGTGGGTTTAGATTGAGACTGACCAAGTAAAATCAAACACACGTGTGATAGCAATAGATTTACCAAATCGAAGGCTAGTGATTTTCATAAATCGTCCTTCAATATTGAGTGTTAAAAGAGTGCATGAAAATTGCCTTGTTACATCTTAATATTAGATTTGTTATATCTTGACCATAGTATAACAAGTGCATTAGGAAAACTCGTCACCTTAGAACATATGAATTTAAATCTTAACTAATAGGCTAATTATGGGGATTACATGGTCTAACCGAAGTAGTCTTGATAATTGTATTTACTAATTTCTACAATCTTTGCTACTTGTTAAGTTAATTATTGTGTCAGTAGTCAAATTACTTTAGTATTCATCACTAACTATCGTAGGCTAAATATAGTTAAACTACTTAAGTTTGGTACTTATTTTCTAGTCCCTGTGGGTTCGACAACATTTTCTTAAATTCACTATATTAAAACTTGACACCGTGCACTTGCGGTATAAATCGCTACACTAGAATTTTCTGTTTAAATAAATAGCGATCAGACGATCAAATCTAAGTTTGGGGGAGTTGATAAGTGTCATTTTTACACTTATTATGATTTTTAATGATTTTCGTGTTGATTCCTTGACGATTTTACGCTTGTTTGGTATATATTTGTTGATTTCAGAAATCTAGGTGAAGGTGCATAAAAGTTGGAAGAAATGAGCTAAAATGATGAAAAAGGACCAAACCGAGTCAACATGTAAAAGGAATGAAGAAATAAATCACAAATGTGGAAATTCAAAGCACTGATCGATCGCGAGGCCCTCCTCGGTTGATCGCCAGGCACTACTCGATCGATTGTCGATGGCAGGAAAATTTTGTGTGAGCTGAAGAGCACTCAGCGATCGATCGCCCGTCGCGAAAAATTCGAGAATGGATGATTTTTGAAGAGTTTGTGTTCCACAAGATTATGGGTTCCTCATCCACTATATAAGGGACTTGATGCATGAAAATTGGGACTTTCGACACTTTATTTTCTGACCTAGAAGCATCCTCCATCATCCTTCATCCACACAAAAACATCACAAGCCATTGAAGTGCAAAACCAACGCAAAAGACGGAACTACGGAGCAACCCACGGAGTCACAATCTTGTTTATTCGCATTTCTATATTTCTTTACTTTTTATTATCAGATTTTTATGTTAAATTTGGGAAAAACATATTTATTCATTATTTTATGATAATTGTTGGCTGGGCTTGTTTATCAAGACTAGGAGATCCCATGTTTGAACCCATGATTTAAATATTAGTTTTTTATTCAATTCTTAGCGCATAATTTACGTATTTAATGTTTTTAAAAGATTATATACCTTTTGCGTGAATTTGGTAATCGTAACTGACTTGACCGTACGATATTACGATACAATATTGTAAATTAGGCCTTGAGTTTTAGGTTGAGACCGACCAAGTAACATCTAGCACACGTGTGATAGCAATAGATTTACCAAAACCGAATGCTAGTAGTTTTCACAAATCTTGATGCGATATTGATTGTTCAATAATGACACGAGAGTGGTTTATTGTAACATTAATATTAGAATTGTTATAGCTTGACCATAGTATAACAAATGCAATAGGAAAACTCGTCACCTTAGAACGTAGGATTTTTAATCTTAATTAATAGGACAATTATGGGAGATTACATGGGTGAACCGTCTTGAAAATTGTTTTTATCATATTCATTATCCATCGCTGCACTCATACTTTTCATCTACTATACTAAAATTTGACAACCGTGCACTTGTGGTATAATCGCGCTACACTAGAATTTACTGTTTAAATAAATAACGATCAAATACTATGGTTTTCCAGATCATCACGATTAGCTTTGAAAGTTCTTTAATGTTCTCTCACACCTCTACACTAGAATTTATTAGGGTTTCTATTTAAGCCCAACAATCAAATAGAAAAACACACTCGTCTCTACACATTAAAGGTTCATACTATATTAGATTCTAGTAGCCCAACTTTATTAACTTGTTTTTGATCACTTTATTTGGGCTAAATCTTAAGATATCAACGATACACGATTAATTACATATGTAGGCTCATATTAGAAATTATATTTCAACAATATCTACTCATCTACCCTCGATAATTCCTCCACTTTTCTGCAAACCCTTTCAATTTTCCAGCCATCAATGAACTAAAGCTACGTATTTCTCATTCATAATCGGCTCTTGTTGTTGTTGTTTTGTATTTTATCAAAGATCTCCAGTTTGGTTCATTGTTCTTTGGGCTTCAACGTCAACGACTTGTTGCAGAAGAGAGTCAACGCATGAGCTGCTTGTAGAAGTATTGTTAACTCGGATTTTGGTAGTGGGCTCCATTAGCTAACAATAGCTCCTCCCCTATTGGAGATGAGCGGTCCTGAAAAGAAAAGGTTAGAAGGGGGCCAGAGAGTGATCTCCGGCGGGGCCCCTCCGACGATCAAATCAGGATATTGGATATACAATGTAGAAGTAAAAACGTTTATATGGAAATCACGGGAAAAAACCTCTCTGTTCAAACCTGATGCGCCCCATATATATATTGGGCGGTGAGAGAAAAGGTAACCTGTCGTGGCCGGCTAGGACCTGGGGGGACCATTCTGAATATTCCGCTAGCTATCAGTGTTTTAGTAGTGGGGACCACCGACAAATACTGTACCCCGTGTATGGCGCACTACCTACGGGATCTCAATAATACCAGAAAATATTCCCAAGGCACTAGTCATTATCTGATTGGTCCCTTTGCAAGTGGTCCCCTACTGAGAGAAAATTCGGTTATATGTTTCCCGGGTGGAGGACCACACTAGTGTCCAAAATATCTTCCTGAACTCTGAAGGAGAGGCTTAGACAACTGTTTAAAATCAGGATAATAGCCCGGGCTGTCTGGTTCAACTAAGCAGGGGTGAAGACACTTTCCGAGCTGAGCACAATAGTAAGTAATCCTCCCGACCCGCGAATATACTTCCCGAGCTGAGCACTTTCGGATGAGATTATGCTCGAGTAAGGGCCGAGACCGGACTGTCCTGATATCCGGATATCATGAGTATCCCCCTCTAGTCGAGCTAGAGTAACGCTGTTCTCGACTATTCTTTTAGATCGAGGCCCGAACCGAGCTGGCAGATTCAAATTCTTAAATCCTGACAAGACAGGGTGTCAGCCAGATGTGACCGTTGATGTACATCTAATCGACATGGCTGCCACGCGTCAGCATCTACTCCCGAGACGTTTGAACTCCCTCGATCATGGCCATTGAAATGGGCCTGGCCCTAGTGGCCCAATCTTTCGGCTGCCTATAAATTAAACCTCCATCCTCATTCGCACCACTTTTTCTCACACTCTTCGTCTCCTTCCGCTCCATCCGGACACTGATTCTTCTGTAAGTTCTTCGCCCTTGCTTTAATTAAATCTACTTTTCATGTCTACCTCGACATCCTCAACTTCCGGGGCTTCCCTTAGGGGATCGGCCGCCGATGCCTCGGGGTCTGGGCTTTCGAGCTCTCCGACCCTCGGTGGTCGTGCAGAGCCAATTGTCACTGCCGTTCCCCTTCTTCAAGTCCCCCCCCATTTCTACTCGTGACCCTTCCCCCCAGAACTTCGAGGTTGATCCTCGAGATCTGGTTCGGGCTGGACTACCGTGGTATGAGGTCCTTAGTTCTCGTGTCTTGGCTGAGGCGGAGACTCTTCTCCGTCGTCACTTCATTCCTCCTGACCACGAGATTCAAATACCAAGGTCGGGCGACCGTCCCCATCTGCCCCCTGGGGTTCTTCCCATTCTTCGTTGAACAAATTAGGAGTGGACTACGCTTCCTTATTCCTACTCTGTATCAAGATATTTCCAATTTGTTTTGCGTTTCCCTAAGCCAACTCAGCCCCAATTCCTATCAGAGTATGGCCGATGTGGCCGCCTTGTTCCAATCTCTAAACCTCCCCTTTTCTCCTCCTCTTCTACATTATTTTTTCCATGTCAAAAACACCACCTTCCCTGGTCTGTTCTACTTTGGGTCCAGGCCCTCGTGCAAGTTTTTTAAGAAAATCCCAAGTTCTCACAAAGGGTGGAAGGAAACATTCTTCTTCGTCAAGCCGTCCAGACCTTGGTCTTGCCCCATGGCCTGGAGAGAATCTCTCCCCCAGGGTCGTCCCCTCCCGCATCGATACAAAGAAGATATATTCTACCAGAGGGTTATGTCAGCCATTGGGCGTCGGCAATTTGATACAACTATATTAATTCGAGAGGACGTACTCAAGCGATATAGGCTGAGCTCTTACCCAGCTAGTCCTCCTCCTGGTGCGTCCTCACTAACCTGACTTTACTTTCTTGTAACTTGCTATTTACCTGTCTTTCTTTCCTGTGCAGGTAACATGTCGTTTAACTAGATGCTTTCCGCAATGGTCTCCCAGAAAAAAGGGAAAGGTAAGGCGGTTCCAAAGTACCGTGCTGAAGGACGAGCCCCCTCGCCGCCTCCCGCTCCCCAGGCTGCCCCGATAGTCATTCTCCAATCGGAAGAGAGCGGGGGTGGTGGTAACTCGCTGCTTAAAAGAAAAAGGGCTGAAAAAACCCCTGGCCCTTCGGCCCGGGAAGAAGTGGCCACCTCTCCAGGACCGCAGGCTGAAACGTCACTTGACTCCATTCAAAGCCCGCAATCGGCGTGGACTGCCGGGCCTGGTTCTCTTGGACTCCCCGTGGAGTACACACAGTCCACCATCTTGATTACTGGTCCCACCTCCGGACTACCGGCTGAGATCTTGGAGTGCATTACTACAGGTGCAGATCAACAAGCCATAGCGGGGATGAAGTAGAGACCCCTGGCCCAGGAAGGGCTATCCCGAGCTCTATCGGTATACGCTCTTACTGTCCTTACCTGCCCCCACATAAATATCTTCTTACCAGGTTATCCTTATCCAGGGATTACTAATGTACGTGAAAGCGTTAGGAGGGGATCCAGCTATGGCCAATCTTCACCAGACGCCAGGAAGAAAGCCCGAGATGCTACACACCGGGCTGAGGCTGCAGTAGCTGAGTCGAAGGAGGCCAATGCCCGGCTCACGACGGTAGAGACAGAGCTGACCAAATACCGTGCTGAGGTCAATTGACTCCGCTCTGTCGTGGCGGAGAAAGAGACTGCCCTGACCAATTATTCTACTGAGATGAGCCGTGTTTGTTCCGAACTAGAAACTTATGTCGCCGGAGAAGTCGGTCGAAAAGAGGCCTTTCTGAAGTCAGAGGAGTTCAAGAGGCTCCTCGCAGCGAAGGCATTCCGATTTCTTGATCTCGGCTTCGAGGGTTGTAAACATCAATTCAAAGCGCATGGCTTCCCTCCAGAGGACCAAGACCCGGATGACTTTCTGGATCTCCAGGCGATCGTGGATAACATCCCTTCTGACTTTATAGACCAGGATGTCTGACAAGGCTGCTTCTAAACAAAATCGTCCTTCTCTCTTTTTTTTCTTTTTTGTTTTGAAGGAATGTTAGCTTGTAATCCGCGCGCATTTTTACTTAATGAAAAGCTTGCTGTCCAAATGTTGTCTAATGAAACAATAGAATTGACCTATTCTAGAATAACTTCGAAAAAATCACAAGTATAAAACAACACTGACCTGTGAGGACAGAATAATCGTAAACAAAGGACTCTTGTCTGATCTGAGCTCTGTTCGCGGTAATTAATATTGATCGTAATCAGGGCGTATTTACCTTCAATAGTTAGGGCGGACCTTAAACTTTCATAGTCAGGGCGGACCTTAACTTTTTATAGTAGTCAGGGCGGACCTTAACTTTCATAGTCAGGGCGGACCTTAACTTTCATAGTCAGGGCGTACCTTAACTTTTTATAGTAGTCAGGGCGGACCTTAACTTTCATAGTCAGGGCGGACCTTAACCTTTTATGGTAGTCAGGGCGGACCTTAACTTTCATAGTCAGGGCGGACCTTAACCTTTTATAGTAGTCAGGGCGGACCTTAACTTTCATAGTCAGGGCGGACCTTAACTTTTTATAGTAGTCATGGCGGACCTTAACTTTCATAGTCAGGGCGGACCTTAACTTTTTATAGTCACCATATTGAGCTGTATTTCTGAGTAAGACTTCATTTAAAAACTTGGTATCATGAGCTCATACATCACAGAAATACATGCTTAAGAATAATATTTCCTAAGGTGAAACGCGTTCCAGGGCCTCTTCAGCTTTTTTCCCCCTGCATCTTCAAGGTAGTATGCTCCAGAACTCACCTCCTGAACAACTTTGTAGGGTCCTTCCCATTTAGGGTCAAGTTTTCTGACTTCCGCGGACTGGACTTTTTGAGTACCAGGTCTCCAACCTGGAAACTCCGAGGCATCACTCGTTTGTTATAAGCCTTGATTACCCTGTTTCGATAGGACTCCATCCTGATCACGGCCCTCTCCCTTTTTTCGCAGATCATATCCAGGTCTAGAGCTCGCCGTTCGTCATTGTCACTGTCATAAGCTTGGACTCTAGCCGAGGTTGCTCCTATCTCTGCTGGTAAGACTGCTTCGGAACCATAAACCATGTTGAAAGGTGTTTCCCCCGTAGGAGTTCGGGGCGTAGTTCTGTAAGCCCAAAGCACACCAGGAAGTTCTTCAGCCCAGTCTTTTCCTACCCCATATAGCCTCGCCTTTAGTGCTTGCACTATAGATCGGTTAGTGACCTCCGCCTGTCCATTACTCTGGGAGTAGGCCACGGAAGTAAAGGCCTGTATGATCTTCATTTCCTGGCACCAGGTTGTCAATTTCCGCCCTTGGAATTGTCTCCCGTTATCGGAAATCAACTTCCTTGGTACCCCAAATCGACATAAAATATTCCTCCACAAGAAGTTCAGCACATCCTCCTCGGTAATCCGGGCTAGAGCCTCGGCCTCAACCCACTTCGAGAAGTAGTCCACGGCTACTATTGAAACTTCTTCTGCCTTGGGGCGATGGGGAAGGGCCCCATAATATCCATCCCCCACTGGTCGAACGGGCAAGCTGATATCACGGATTTTATGAACTGAGCCGGCTGTCATTGGATTCTTCCATGTCTCTGGCAGCCCTCACAAGTAGCCACGACCTTTACCGCATCCCTCCTCAGTGTAGGCCAAAAATACCCTGCTAGTAGAGTTTTTTGTGCCAAGACTAGGCTCCCTAGGTGATCCCCGCAACAACCTTCGTGTATCTCGTGGAGTTCATATTTAGCCTCTTCCTCGTTTAGACACCTGAGCAAAGGCCCTGCAAAAGACCTCTTGTACAAACCATCTCGGACCAGAGCAAACCTGAAAGACTGCCTTTCTACCTTTCTTGCTTCCTTCTTATCCGAAGGCAGCTCGGCATTCCTCAGGTATTTTAAGAGGGGGGGTCATCCAACTTTCCATGCTGGGAGGTTCCAATGCCAGCTGGGTTGAAGGCGTTAGCTCGGTTTGGAATACGACCTCTCTTTGGCACATGGGCCCTAATGACGTGGCCCATTTTGCTAGCTGGTCTGCTTCGTGATTCTCCTCCCTAGGTATCTGCACTATGCTCCACTCAGAGAAACTTTCAGACATTTCTTGGACTGCCTTCAGATACTCCACCAATTTCTCGCTTCTGACCTCGAAATTTCCCTTCACTTGCTGGGCCGCTAATTGGGAGTCTGAATGAAGGACCACCCTGCTAGCGCCTACCTCCCGAGCTAACTTGAGCCCGGTTAGTAGCGCCTCGTACTCTGCCTCGTTGTTGGATACCCGGAAATCCAATTTGATCATAGGTTTTACTTTCTCGCCGGTCGGAGAGATCAACACTATTCCGACTCCGCACCCCTCGCTGTTTGAGGCTCCGTCAACATACACATTCCATGCTTCTTCTGGCTCGGACCCGATCATTTCTGCCAAAAAATCTGACAGTGCTTGACCTTTGATAGATGTCCTAGGCTGATAGAAAATATCATATTCGCCAAGCTCAATAGTCCATTTAACCAATCTTCCTGATACATCGGGCTGTGTCATGATTCTCCCAATTTGGCTATTCATTAATACCGTGATGGGGGTGGGGCAGAAAATACGGCCTCAGCTTCCTTACAGTTATAACTAGAGCTAATACTAGCTTCTCCACCTCGGGGTATATGAGCTCGGCTCCTCGGAGAGCGTGGCTGACATAATAAACTGGTTTTTGGTCCGGTCCTTCCTGTTTGATTAATACCGAGCTGACGGCATGCTCTGTGGCCGAAAGGTAGACCCACAACTTTTCTCCGAGACCTGGCTTGACCAATACCGGCAACTCGGTCAGATGTCTTTTCAAGTCGGCAAAGGCCCTTTCACACTCTTCGTTCCACTCGAAAGTCTGCGCCTTTCTCAATACTTGGAAGAAAGGATAGCTTCTGTGCGCTGACCGGGAAATAAACCGTGCTAAAGAGGCAATTCGACCTGTCAGCTTCTGGACTTCCCTTATGCTTTTGGAAGAAACCATGTCTTGCACTGCCCTTACCTTTTCTTGATTGACCTCAATTCCTCTGTCTGTTACCACGAAACCCAAAAACTTCCCGCTCTTCACCCCGAACATGCATTTAGCAGGATTCAACTTCAGCCCGAACTTCTTTAGGGTAACAAATGTTTCCTCCAAGTCAGGTACGAGAAAGGACTTGCTCTTTGATTTTACCAGTATATCATCGACATATACCTCAATATTCCGCCCCGCCTGTCATTCAAATACCTTATCCATCAATCTTTGATACGTAGCCCCGGCGTTTTTAAGGCCGAAAGGCATAACCACGTAGCAATATGTTCCCTCTGAGGTGACGAAACTGACTTTGTCTTGATCCTCCTTGGCCAAAGGGATTTGATGATACCCTTGATAAGCATCCATAAAGCACAATAACTCATAGCCTGACGTGGAATCCACGAGCTGATCAATGCGGGGCAAAGGGTAGCAATCTTTGGGGCAGGCTTTGTGATCGCTTTTATTTTAAACAATTATTTCAAATCTAGCGATTTTAGACCGCAAGTGCACGGTGTCAAGTTTTAGTATAGATAGGAAGATACGGATTGTCGAATCCACAGAGACTAACAAGTAAGTACCAAATAAGATGTCTTTTAACTATATTTAACCTACGATAATAAATTGATAATTAAACTAAACTAAATTAAACTACTCTAATCCAACCAAGTCAATAAAAGTAAACGAGAAAAATCCTCAAGATAAGATTATCGAGACTTTGGCTCACCAATGTAATTCCCTACAATTCTCGATTGAATATTCAAATATTTCTAAGGTGACGAGTTCTCCCAATTTATCTAATACACTCTCTCGAGCTATATTAAACCTAACACCAAATTGCAGTAAGTAACTCTCGTTCACTTATTTAACAATTCAATGTTGCATAAGATCCATGAAAACTCCTAGCTTTCAATTATAAAAATCTATGGCTATCACGCATGTATTTGACGTCATCTCTCGATCTCGGTCTTAAATCCATGGTATGAATTATTAATTCCGTATCATAAAATCATCTCTCGATCTCAATTATGATACTAAAATCATTCAAAGGTAATCAATCCTCTAAAAGCATGAAGAACATAAAACATACGCAAAGAACTATAAGAATTCAATCATTAAATCATCAAATCGAAGGTTCATAACAAAGGTTCGCCTAGCCTCGATAAATAAAATTAGTTCCTCATAATAAATCAAAACACAACAAAACTAAGAATTTAAAGACAAAGAAAAACTCCCAGCGTCGACTCCGGTTGTAGATCTTCGCTCCTTCTCTTGCTTCCTTCTCGATCGTCTCTTTTTATCGCCTTGTTGGGTTGTTCCAATTCCTAGGGTGAAGTGGTGATGATGGATGATGGTGATGGAAGGATGGAGGTTGATGATGGGGAAGAAAAGGTGGACGTGTGAGATGAGTGAAGGAAAGAGAGGTTTGGATGGTGAATGGGTGTATGATATATGGAAGAAAGGTGGAGGTTATGGTGGACGTGAGATGGATTGGAGGAAGAAGATGGTGTGTGGTTTGGATGGTGAATGGGTATGGAGGTGTGGAGGCTTTTCCTAGGGTTCAAAATCTGATATGGGTTGTGATTTTGTGTATAATATATAGGGGAAAGAATTATGGACTTCCCTATTGCATCCAAACTCTACAAGGAAGGTATTTTAATGAAAACTGCTCGTCCCGATCGATCCGAACAGAAGAGCCGATCGATCGAACCTTCCAGTAAGATTTTCGCTCAATTTTCAGCCTTTCTCGATCGATCGGAAAAGCTTGCTCGATCGATCGGAAATCACAGTAAGTTTCTTCGCCTTTTTCAGCTTCTGGCGAGTTTCGTATTTTGGCCGTAAATTTCTCATAAAAACTCTGAATTTGATGAATCAGCTGTCCACGCGAAGATAAGAGAAAGTTCTACAACTTTTATATGGACCACATTCCCAAAACATGGCTCGAACATATAGTAATTTTAGGAGAAAGGAGCAACATGTGTCTTGGATTCTGGTTTCTTCCTCTTTTCTTCAACTTTATTCATTTTTTCATCATTTTAGCTTGATTTCTTCCCCTTTTATGAATTTCAACATTGATTCCTGAAATAGAGAAATATATACCATAAACCATAAAATTATCCAAGAATCAACACGAAAACATATACATATCATAGCATAAAAACGCGTAATATTCAACCCTATCACTTTGTTTAAATCCCTAAAATCAACACACATTCTCCATTTTCCGGACGACTTTGGTACTAGGACTACGTTGGAGAGCAAGGTCGGGAACTGGACTTCCCTAATTTGCCCCGCTTTTAACAAAGTTCGAACCTCCTGGCTTATGACCTTGTCTTTTTCCGGTCCGAAATGTCTCTTTTTCTGCTTGGTTACTTTGACCTTCGGATCGACACTCAGTCGATGTTGTACCACTTTGGGGCAAATCCCAGTCAATTCGACTGAAGACCATGCGAACACGTCAGCATACTTTGATAGGCAACTCAGCAGATCTTGCTTCAGGTCCATGCTTAGGTCCGAGGCCACCCTTATCGTTTTTTCAGGTTGACCTGGGACCAAAACAACCTCGTCCTCTCCTTCCAACAATGCATGCACCTCCTGCACTTCTCGAGCCCTTTGGATGAGGTGAACCCCTTGATCTCTCGGACACTGCCGTCCGTCCGTTTTGACCTCTTTACCTCTACCCTCACTGTGCTAGTGTAACACCTCTTTCATGACGGCTGGTCCCCCTTTACTTCTCCTACCTTCTTCCCGACGGGGAACTTGATCTTTTGGTGGAAAGTGGAAGCTATAGCCCTGAACTCGTTCATGGTGGGCCTTCCTAAAATGACGTTATAGGAGGGCGGGGCTTCCACGATAGTGAAAGAGGTTAAACGAGTCTTCCTGCTCTCCCCCTGGCCCATGGATAGGGGTAGGGTGATCTTCCCTAGAGGGTACACTGCGTGTCCTGCAAAACCAAAGAGAGGAGTAGATATTTGCTCAAGATTATACTCACCTAGCTCCATCTGCTGGAAGGCCTCCTGGAATAATACGTTCACAGAACTCCCTGAGTCCACAAAGACTCTTCCGACTTCATAGTTCGCGACGGTCGCCCTTATCACAAGGGCATCATTGTGAGGCGTTTGCACGCCTTCCACATCTCTAGGACCGAAGCTAATCACCACCTCCTCCTCAACATCGACAACCCTTCCTATACTCAGCAGTTATCTCCTGCTCATAGCTTTCCGAGCTCTATTGGAATCACCATCAGTAGCTCCCCCGGAGATCATGTTGATAAAACCTCGGGTGAGGGGGGGGGGGCAGTTATTCCTAGGTAGTTCCTGCTCTTCTAGCCTCCTTATTGGCCCCCGTCCTCGTCCCGACCCAGAAAGGAACCACGAAAATTAGTACGCCCAGCTCTGCCCCTTCCTCTATAGGGACCTCGGCCCCTCCCCGTGAAAGGATTTCATAGGGGGATGTTTGGTCGAGACACCCCCTGACTATACTGAGGATCCTTCCGCACGGCCAGCTCCTGTCCACTATCCAGGTTACGACATTCTTCCGTGCTATGCCCAGGGGTCTGATGGAAATCATAATACTTCTCCTCTAACCCCCCGGCTCGGTCCGTCCTCAGCCCGTGGGGATTTTCGAGGGGCTTGCTCTTCACAAATCTGGACAGCTCCTTCTTTAGAAACCTTCAAGGGCGTAAAGTGGGAGAAACGTCCGAGTCTTGCGTCTTCCGCGGGCCTTTTTTCTGCAGGCCTGAACTGCTTGTCACCAGTTTTTGCACCATCCTTTCATCTCATGCTCTGAGCTTCCTCTACATTAATATACTTCTCAGCTCGTGTCAGGAGATCATCATATGTGATGGGAGGTCTTTTTATCAAGGAATAGAAAAACTCCCCCGCCTTCAAGCCCTGGGTGAATGCGCTAATCAAAATCTCTGCTGGGCAGGCAGGTACCTCCAGACTGACAACATTAAAGCGCCTAATGTATTCTCGAAGGGGTTCGCCTTCTGTCTGTCTCATTTCAAACAGGCTCAGCGAGGTTTTCTTATAACGCTTGCTGCTGGTGAACTGGTGAAGGAAAGCCGAGCTGAACTCCGAGAAAGAGGTTATCAAAGAAGGTTCGAGTTGATTGAACCATTGCTGGGCTGATCTTACCAGGGTCGTGAGGAAAACCTTGCACTTTAGACGGTCTGAATAGCAATGCAACATGGCAGCGTTCTCAAATCTGCCCAGGTGTTCCTCCGGATCCGTGCTCCCGTCATATTCCCCATCATTTTGGGGGCCGAAAGTTGTTTGGGAGCTCCTCCTCCACTATCTCCGGGAGAAGGGGATACCCTTCTTCGGAGCGCAATGTCCTCCGATCCCCCTCTTCATTACTCTGACATCCTTTCTTAACTCTTCCACCTCGACTTCGAGGTTGAGGCCTTCAGTGGGCGGCGGGTGAGATGTGGCTACATGCTCGGGCTATTCATTTTCCCGAATGCTCTCCCCACGGCCGCTCTCAGACTGATCCATAGCTCGTTTCATTGCTTTTTCCACCGTTATCGAGATAAGGCGTGTGAGCTGTTCAAAAGTCAGTGCCCCCACGGTCATGCCCGCTGTCGGCGGTGGCTCATCTTGATTCACCGACGGTGCCCGCCGTTCATTATTCGTCTCCTGGTTCGTTCTTCCCGTGTTTACCATTTTTATCAACGCCTTATACTCAAGTTTCCCACAGACGACGCCAATTGTTAACTCGGATTTTGGTAGTGGCCTCCCTTAGCTAACAATAGCTCCTCCCCTATTGGAGATGAACGGTCCTGAAAAGAAAAAGGTTAGAAGGGGGCCAGAGAGTGATCTCCGGCGGGGCCCCTCCGACGATCAAATCAGGATATTGGATATACAATGTAGAAGTAAAAACGTTTATATGGAAATCACGGGAAAAAACCTCTCTGCCTGATTCCCCCATATATATATTGGGTGGTGAGAGAAAAGGTAACCTGTCGTGGCCGGCTAGGACCTTGGGGGACCACTCTGAATATTCCGCTAGCTATCGGTGTTTCAGTAGTGGGGACCACCAACAAATACTGTACCCCGTGTATGGCGCACTACCTACGGGATCTCAATAATACCAGAAAATATTCCCAAGACACTAGTCATTATCTGATTGGTCCCTTTGCAAGTGGTCCCCTACTGAGAGAAAATTCGGTTATATATTTCCCGGGTGGAGGACCATACTAGTGTCCAAAATATCTTCCCGAACTCTGAAGGAGAGGCTAAGACAACTGTTTAAAATCGGGATAATAGCCCGGGCTGTCTGGTTCATCTAAGCAGGGGTGAAGACACTTCCCGAGCTGAGCACAATAGTGGGTAATCCTCCCGACCCGCAAATATACTTTCCGAGCTGAGCACAATGGTTGGTAATCCTCCTGACCCGCGAATATACTTCCCGAGCTGAGCACTTTCGGATGAGATTATGCTCGAGTAAGGGCCGAGACCGGACTGTCCTGATATCCGGATATCAAGTATAATGATTTTTGCGAGGCGAAAGAACCCTTTCAACAGAAGGAACTTTCTGATCCAAAAGTTTTAGTAGAAAGGGTGAGGAGATTTCGAATGAAGAGATGCACCAAGTTTCAATTTTTATTGCCGAAGAAGAAGATGATGATGATGAGGATGAGATGTTGAGTACTGAAGAATTGAATCATAAGTTTGAAGAATTCATTAGGAGGATGAAGAAGGAGATTATGATTAACAAAGCTCGAAACGGGTTATCTTCAAGTAATAATTATAATTATTAAATGAAATTAAATATATAATTCATACCGTCACAACTCTATCGACTGTGATATGTATATATATATTAATAACATTTTGGTCATATCAGCCAAATATATACATTTTTGAATATGAATTTTTGTAAAAAGTGAGACAAGAAGGAAAATAATTACACTGATGGACTGTTGATTTCAAACATATTAAGTCCAATACTTAACACTAAGAAGTACATAACATATATAGTGTGAAATTTTGTTTCCCCTAATCTTTATATTAGTGATTCATGCTTTAAAGAACTTATTTATTGACCACATTTTTCATTTCAGTAATAGTTGGTCCTTGATGTTTGCCTAAATTATCGATTTAATCCCTATTGTTTTCATCTACTTGATTTGGTCCCTAAATTAAACATATTCATAATCCTGTGAGTAATTAGTACCAACAAGCAGGGGTGGACGCAAAATTTTTTATAACGGGAACAAAAATTGTTAAAGACAATATACCAACACTGTCTTCCCACTACTCATCTTCGGCCCTATTAGTTTTTCTAGGAGCCGATCGAACAAATTATATAAGTTGGGTTTGGTGGTTTTATCCTCGTTTGATTTGCTAATTCTTTTATTTTACTTTTGATTTTTGGCACAACATTATACATATATAATACTTGATTCTAAACATTGAAAAAATGTAGCATATTTAGTAAATAAAAAATTTTAAACTAGAAAATATTGGCTCATGCATATTATTGTCTTAATTGTTGGATATTTTGACATTTTATGGATAATTAATAAAAATTCTTTTTCGTTAAGATATATGTATGATGCTCAAAGAGGATTAAATCAAAATTGAACTAAAGATTATATCTTATCTGTAGAAATAAAAATAAAATAAAATAAAATAAAATAGTATGCACTTAAAAGAATGTCTTCCCTAATAATAATAAAATATATGAATGTTGTCAAGTAATGATATAAGAAGATTTTGTTCTAAAACACAAAAAAAGATAATACGCAATATTATTAATATTTTTTGAGTATAAATTATAATTTTTTTTTATAAAAATTAGACGGATAATACTTAACAATCCTTCTCCTATTACAAAACTAATAATTCACTAGTTTAAAATTAACTCCTGTAATTATCTGTAATACTATAATTATTATTAGATATAGAAGCTGATAATGATGAGCAGTCCTTCTCCTATTACAAATCTAATTCACTTACGCGGTTAACATTCTGTAAAACTATATATATACATATACAAAGCGGCTTCATACGTTGTTTTGAATTTACATGAAGATTTTCTTGAATTTACATAAGCCAATTACTTTAGTATCAAGATTTCTTTTCCTTGACATAATAATATTCATTGTTGGAGAAAAAAAATTTGTTTTCCTAAGAATCCATTTTCTTCCGCTGCTCGAATTTCCTGAGAAACAAAGATTTCCGGTGATATCAGATAGGAAGTCGCGTTGTGTTTGGAGGTAAGTATTCGTATTTATTTTTTGTAAAACAGAAGTATGACAAAGTTCTGGCGATGAGTTTTGGGTGAATAAGAAAATACTTTTAATCAAGAAACTTACGCAGCATTCATCGTAAAACAAAAAAAAGTACGAATAAAAATAGTAATTCTAATGAAGAAACTACGCAGCATTATTTAATAATTATTTCTTGTGAAATCTCTCACTTGGAATTTGTCTGTTGATGCTGTCAGATTGTGTTAGTTTTCTATTAAGCACTTTTAAAAGGATGTTTTCGAAAATGTTAAAATATACGAAGACAATGTCATTAATTATTGATATAAGAAGTTTTCGTTATTTTTTACACATAAAAGATAATGTGGAATATAATTAATACTTTTTAAGTATAAATTTAATTTTTATAATTTTTTGGGTGAATAGGATGAATAAAAACGTACTTTTAATCAAGAAACCAGGCTGCATTCATGGGGATAGTCTGTTTTGCCAGATTGTGTTAGTAATCTACTAAGGGGATAGTTATATACAGAACATGGATCCAATTGGCCTATGGTCACTCATTCGACATGTACATTCCGTTTGCGGAGTTTTTTTAAAAAAAATTGAATAAAAAAAATTAGATACTTAATGAACGTGAAGAAAAGGAAAAAAAGTTGAAGAAAATATGAAAATTAATAGCATAGAGAAGAATGATTATAACAGAACAATTTGTTATATAGCTCATTTAACGAATAAGGCTGTTCAGCCCGTCCATCACAAGTAGATTAGTTTTGCTTATATCGATTGAAAAATATGAATTGATGATGTACTTGCTTAATCATGCAGGTGGTGCAGTTTTTTAGTTGTTCAGTGAATATAAAACTACAAAATCGTTGAGGTTTACACATCAATTCTTCAATAACCGTGAGAATGGAAAGGTTTGATAGTTTATAAACTAATATAATTTTATATTTTCTCATTCATATATAATATGAGTTTTCATAATGACCTTTGCAGGTATAATATCATTAAGGAAGTTGGCAGTGGTTCATATGGAACTGTTTGGAAGGCTGTGAATAAGGAATGTGGTGAAGTGGTAGGTGTAATAAACTTCTTTCTTTTTTGGTCGTAACCGATGAAATTTGTCCTTTGTGGTAATGAACTTTCTTAAACAGGTTGCTATTAAGAAGCTGAAAACAAAATATCATTCGTGGGAACAATGCATGAACCTTAGAGAAGTCAAGGTTGTCAATATTATGTTTTGTTTATCTATCAATTGTCTTTTCTTTTGTTTGAAGTTAACAATGGTTTTCTTCTTGACAGTCTCTGAGAGTAATGGACCATAAAAACATAATAAAGCTAAAGGAAGTTATCAAGGAAAATGATGACTTGTACTTCGTTTTTGAATACATGGTAATCACATTTTCCCCTAGTTGTTTTGTGTTTGCTTTCTATTTTTTCACATTCTTAAGTTTTCGCCTTTTCAGGAATACAATCTATTTCAAGTAATGAAGAACAGCCGAAAACGTTTTTGGGAAGCTGAAGTGAGAATATGGTGCTTCCAAGTGTTTCAAGGTCTTGCACACATGCATCAACGTGGATACTTCCATCGTGACCTCAAGCCAGGTTATTATTATTATTGTTTTGAAAATTATCATTTTTATGTCTTGTCTAAAACCAAGGTGAATGTGCATAAATTATTGTGACATTTATCATAATCTACCGTTCATTTATCGCTTTTGCTTGGTCAAAACATCTTGTTCATTTATTTTGTAAATGGCTGGAACAGACAACTTGCTGGCAACAAAGGATGTCATAAAAATTGCTGATCTTGGTATGGCCCGTGAGATTGATTATAACCCTCTATTTACAGACTATGTCACAACACGCTGGTAAGTTGTTATTCTCTCGTCTCTTTTTCCTACAATTAACTTCTACGCTCCCAGTTTTTCGAGTCACTCAACTTTTATTTTGCAGGTATAGGGCCCCTGAAGTGTTACTTCATTCTCCAACTTATGGTCCACCAGTTGGTGAGTATATGACACAAAATACTTGATTCTAATGTTTTTTTGTTTATGTTTATTTTCCTGGTGGTATTATAATTGCTTTCTATTTGTAGACATGTGGGCTATGGGTGCTATAATGGCTGAGCTATTTACCTTTCGTCCTCTTTTTCCTGGCTCAAGGTACATTCATCCTCTTTAAATGACTCCTCTCAACACTTTTTCTTGTCTGGTTTACATCGAAGCTATTAGTTTATACAATTAATGATAATTATTCAGTATTTTCACTTGTTATTTTTTCACGGTGCATGTCATCCTTTCGTTTTGGTCTTCTCAAAACAGTGAATTCATGCTGTCCCCTTTATATTTTTATGCAGTGAAGCGGATGAAATTTATAAAATATGCTGCATACTAGGGAGCCCAACCAAGAGTGAATGGCCCGAGGGCCTTGAACTCTCTAAAGCCGTGAATTTCAAGTTTCCTCAAGTGAGTTCCCCATTTGCTTCATAACACTATTTTATGCTCTTGATGAAGACACTTGTAGTTTTCTTTTTTAAGAATTAAGAATATGAGAATTCCATAAATTTCAACATTTTGCTCAATTGCTTGTGTTTGAGAGAATTTATGTCATGCATATGTAATATGTTAGTAAGGATGCATAAAATAGTTTTATGTTTCTTATATTAGGTTGATGGCATCCACTTTTCTACATTGATACCGGGTGTTAGTAAGGATGCAACTGATCTTATCACGGTAAGTAAAACTTGTTTGATGTCTTATATGTTTTTAAATTTGCATAGTTGGAGCTATGTATCAGCGGGAATTATTTATTTCTTTTAATAAAACCAATATTTCTTCAATGCTTGTATTTACAAGTGTTCTCTCCCAATTGTGCCAAATATAGTCACTTTGTTCGTGGAATCCATCCAAGAGGCCAACAGCAATAGAGGTCCTTAAACACCCTTTTTTCCAGGTAGTTTGCATTGCTTTTGTTTTTGAAAACTCATTCTAAAATGCTATATCAAAACCAATTTTGAACTTTGGTTTGCCATGTTGCAGAGTTGCTATCGCGGTCAACCATCTTTAAGCTATAAAGATGTTCTTCAAAGTACACCTCCTCCCGGTCAATCCTTGCAAATATTTTTTAATTTTCCTAAGATTGTAAATCGCTTCACAATTTTAAACCTTTGAATAACAATGTAGTGTTATATCTGCAGCTGGTTACATGCTAAATGAGCCTATAGTCGATGATGTAGCTCATAGATTTGCCCAGTTGGCATTCAGCTCTGAAAGGTCACTTGCAAATCCATTGGCGCAGCCTTTGATGAGAGCAGGGGGTTGGCATGCGCCCAATTTATTCCAAACAAGACCACTACTACTTACTGCAAGAGATTACCATATCAGAAAAATGGCATGATAGATCGATCACCAAGATTTGTTATGTATAAAGGAGGGTTCTGCCAAAAACTATTAGGTTTCGATTTGAGTGTTCGGGAGAGAAAAGTGATGAACTTACTTTGTGTACCCTTCTGTTTTTTGTTTCAAGGGTGTTCTTCTCGATCATTTGCCTATGATTATGTTTGGAGATTTCTTCGAAGAAAATTGATGGCTTTAATGAATTAATTATTGCCCATTTCCCCTTCAACGTTTCTTTCTTATACGCATTCCTACCGAGCTTAATGTTATGTGGTATTATCTCATTCAAAAGGCTAATTTGATAACTTATCTTACTCTGAGGCTAAAACCAATCTCAGAAAAACTTGTGTAGATTAACCTAAAGCAACCGTCAGCACTAATCAACCAAATATATGTCGAAAGCTGGAAACCACATCGCGTCACTTGAAAGAAATTAGAAAAAAGATTTCGCCCTATTTTGCCAAAGCCAAGGCATGTACATTCCCTGCATGCAATTGACAAGGTGTGGACTACATATATACAACAGTTATATAAAAAAAATGACATGTACCAACATCTAGGATTCTGGCCCAATCAGAATGACTATGAGATTTGGAGACTTATTTGGTTATGTTGCCCCTGGAGCATTTGGAATCTCAGAAGCAATATTTTATTCAGAGGTGAAGAGGACCTTTCTTTGGATAGGATGGTCGAACTGATAAAAATCCGATACTGGACTTGGCTAAAAGCTAAAAAAATAGTGTTGTTTCTCAATTCTCCTTTTCAGATTGATATCAATTTCCTTCTCTCTTTTTTTGGAGTTTTATGTGATTTGCGAGGCTCTTGGTTTGTAATGGATTTTGCACCGTTGGTGCCTTTTATTTTAAAATTGCTGTCCTATAAAATATATATATATATATAAATTTGACATGTCAATCAAACCATGGTAAACTTAACAGATTAGTCAAACCATGTTAAAATTCTTTGCTTTTTCATATATAGGATCAACACCCGGACCATATAAATATTGTCACAAAGGAATGGATCACGACCATGGAGAGTAACCACTTTCTTAGAGTAAGATTGGAAAACTTATATAATTTTTTTATTATTTTAAAAATTTTATATAAAATTAAAACATTTTAAAGATAAAAGTGATACCATGTTAAAAATTTCTGCCACGCTATTTTGAATATTCTTCAAGAAAATTGATAAATCATAGCTCTTCTATGAATTAATTTTAGAAATATTGACCAAGCTTAGATCTTAGATCACTAATGTTCACGAATATTATGAATCTTAGATTAATATTGTTTAGGAATATGTACAAATCTTTGATATTAGATCAATATTTTACAGAAATGTTGATAAATCTTAGATTTTAGATCTTAAATCATAAATCTCGGGCAAATTGCATCTAGCTATCCTATTAAAACATAATAAGAGTAAATATAAATTGTCGAATAATAAGAATATTTTTTAAAATATCGTAACGCAAAAATAATGGATTTATCTTTTTATTGAGAAATACACTCTAGCAGAAAACATGATGAAACTTCAGGCCAAAGACTTAACCAAATACTTTATTCAAGATGCCGAAGCCGAGTATGCATCCAGCTTTAGCTTACAACATAAACAAGGA
This sequence comes from Haberlea rhodopensis, assembly GCA_907163345.1. Taxonomy (NCBI): domain Eukaryota; kingdom Viridiplantae; phylum Streptophyta; class Magnoliopsida; order Lamiales; family Gesneriaceae; genus Haberlea; species Haberlea rhodopensis. Next base: position 50,106 of record CAJQUN010000472.1, on the reverse strand, counting down.
ATAACAACTAATTGACGATAAAATATCCAGTCAAGAACTCACATGGTACACGAAATGCAAACAAACGAGAATGATATTAGACCATAATCAACACGAACTGACCGGTGTTCATTGTTCTTAAAATCACCCGAAACTGCACGCCCAAAGACGATCAACATGTAGAAAGAACTGATTGCATTTCTTGTTCACAAAATCACCAGCCTTCAAGCTTGTCAAGCATCTGCGCGCCCATAAACTAGGAAACATCAAAATCTAGAATGTGTACATTCAGTAATTTGATGCAAAGACAAGATATTGAGATAATTTTTAGCTTCAGTAATTCATGTTCTTGATCGCACAGGGCATCATCATGCAGCTTGGCTTCGGGAGCAAAATCAAGATCAGAGTATAGCCATTGCTGAGACTTTGACTCATTAGAGGTCTAGCAAATGCTTAAATTCCGTAAATTGGTTCTACGACATATTTTGAGATTATTCTTAGCTAAAACATGTCAGCTAGGAAGTTGCTTGAACCAGCTCAAATATTATTCAATCTCAAATTGTGCTCATGTGTATTCAAATATATTTTCAAGTAGAATTCAAACCTGAATTATTTTATTCCATGGGACACGAGCTTCACTATATTTATTAATATTTAAAATTCACCAAGCTAGCAAGATCAGGCCATAATGATACTTTTACTTAATTGAGCTCGATAATAAAGTTCAAACCGAACTAATCTAGCTCAAATTCAAACTCTATGTCAAAGCGAACTCAAGACCAGGCTAGTTCATTTTTCGAGCTCAGAGGAGAACTGAAACATTGTTAGGCTTAACTTGGTTTATTGGACCCCACTTGCTCTCGCAAAACCTTGCCGCTGTCACTGGGATGATGCGGCAATATTTAACTCTAGCTTACTTTGGGGAGCGCTGGTCCAGCTAAGAAATTTCCTGAAGTTCTATTCATGACGATTATCGCGACTAACCTTTGGGGGAGTAATCACTCCTCGGAGAAAAATCAAGAGATGCTCGGGGAATTGAGATGGACAGCTGAGTCGATGAAAAGACATTTTTGTTGGATCCATCGTCGTCAAGATTGGACCATGATTCCTTAGTTGTAGGCCACTCGTTGAAGAAAGGATGTACTGGAAGCTGCTCATGCTGTAATGCACCTGCTAAACTAATCTCACTGCCAAGAAATGAGTGTTTCGGCTGCTGTTTTGACATGATCGAATCGATGGGCTCAAAAGCACGAATCATAGTTGGTTGGGAAGAGGAATGATCCATAAGCGGGGAATCCGATTTCTGGTTTAAGTTAGAGCTCGAGGAAACTTGAGAAGGTATGAAACGCCAATTACTGCTGACTGAGCTAGATCCCAAGCCTAAATTTTCGACACTTCCAGAAGCTTCTGCTTTGAAATTATTCTCATCAGTATCAGGATTTAGCCCATGGATATACCTGCATATCCAACTTATGTTAAACATCAAGAGAGGCGTGAGAAATAAAGTGGAATTAGACAAGAAAAAAAGTACCATCCACAAAGGCTAGATCAACCTAAACAACTCAACCCAACCTCTTCTCAAGACAGATCCCGAAGGAGGGCACAAGAGGCAAACAATTTGGTCAAAAACAAAATTCAATCGATTCAATTTGAGGGGTTTCAAGATTTTACCCAAGAATAAGAAACACAAACGCGGAGGGAGGGGGGGGGGGGGGGTGGAGTGATAGATTTTAATTTACCACATCATATATCAACCTACAAACATAGAGAAAAGCCTCTTCATAAACAATCTGAAGAGCCCCAAAGTTTATTACCAAACCACATCGTTTTGGTAACAGAGAATCCCCTAAATTCAATTAAAGATTTGCCTTTTTTTTTGCCTCTCTTCTTGGTTTTTCTCCTTATCTGATTATAACATTTGATTAATAGTTTTGCCAAAGATTACAACTTTTAAATTACCTCACACGTGGAACACACTGAAAACTCTTTCACGTGGATTTTATGCCGTTTTTATAGAATGTGAAAATGAGAACAAACAAGCACTCTAAAATAATAATGCAATTCAGTGAAAGTACCTGAATTCCTTGTTATTGATCCCATAAGGCATTGACTCCATCTGCTGCTTTGTCAAATTGCTACCAAAAGCTGATCCATCTGAATTAGCAGCCGAGTAAAACGGTATATTTTGAAAGCTTGCACTGACACTTCCTTGGACGCTTCCATTGTTACTACTGCTTCCAGTTGAAACTTGAGACAACACAGCTGACAAGGATTGAGAAGTAGATTGACATTCCACAGGCTTTCTTGAACGGTTACGGCCTCGGTGCATGTGCCGCTCACAATATTTTGAGTCTGGATGGGCGTCTTTGGAGCACCTCCACTTTTTTCCATCTGTCCTTCGGCATCTCCCAGGCTCAGGATCAAATTTCTTCCCATAATAGGAACAATAGCCCACTGCACGACGAATACCGAAATTTAAGTCCCAAAGTCAACTAATATAAATGAAAAATAGATTTTTTGTACTTGGATTACTGGACGAAAATTAACTTCAAAATACTCAATCTTATTTCCTTGCACATGAACGCAATGGATTTTATTCCCCGAAAACTATTTTATAAAAATAGACATTATTCTGTCAAACAAGTTGATGTTAGCCGGACATTTCATCATCTAATTAAACTAATCAAGTCCAAATGTCACTTTTCAAAGATGGCATCAGAAAGAAAATTTACACGAAACTACAAACTTGAAGAACATCATTCAAACCCTTTATTTTCAAAAACAAAAAAAAACAAAAAGAACATTAAACACTTCAATCATACAGTACAGATTGCAACGAATACATCGTTTCACAAACACAAACGCCATTTGAAACATTACAACTGATAAGAATCCTTTCGACCGATATGTTAATCCTACGGTTACATGTACCAGTAATCAAAGGTAGTTTCACTTCCTATACTTGCAAGATTACCAATCAACCACAGCTTAATAATTTTTTGAAAGATTGTTTTATACTCCTATCAAGACAACAAGACAATATCCATTTCACAGCGTGCATCACTGGACAAACAAGTGAGTAATCGATGAACAACAAAACAGAGAGATTCTTACAGGAAGGGTGGTGGAATAAACTAGCAGAAATCGACTCGAAACTGCGACGAATCGGCATGACAAGGTCCGGTGGGATTGGAAGACCAGCCACCATGTACTTGTATATCATGGCTTGGTGCTCCAGCTCCTGCCACTGCATTGCTGTGAATGGTGGCCTATACCCACCATACCCTACCTCGCCACCTCCCCCCACCTTAACAGCGGCAGATGCTGATGCTGTCCCACTCATCTTTTTTTACCTCTTCTCTACACTAATCTCGTTTTTATTACCTCTTTTAAATGTGACCCAAAAATTGCTTCAGTAATATTTAATCCACCTTTCAGTTCTCACAGAATCTGCATTCAGAATCAAGACAACAGCAGTTAATCAACATAATCATAACAAAGAAATTCAAACATGCAGAATCAAGTGTCCATCTTTCCGTTTTCTTTCTTACTTTCTTCCTTTTTTAATTTCCGATGGTGGTAAAAAGGTTCCAAAATGTTTTTACTCTCGCTTCCCATAAAAGCAGCTATCAGAGAAGAGAACACGTAACCAAAACGAAAGCGCATGCAAATTTAAAAAATCCAGTGGGATGTCCAAAATAGCTCCAATTGGAAAAAAATATAACCACCCAGAAAAACCCCACAACAAACACAGAGAGACAAAGATACGCACGAACGAAAACTTGCACTGGGTTATGCACAGAGGGACAGGGTTTTCAGCTAAATAGTAGACAGATCTAGGGTTTGACCGAACATGGAAGGTGGAATTCAGAGCAGAGATGGGGGCAAAAACTAGCAGAAGGAAAAAAAGTATGGGTTTTTTCTACTACTGATGCACTGAGAATCTGCGGCCTTTTAAAGGGGGGAAATGGGGGTTTCGGGTAAAGCTTTGAGCTTTATTGTGGGATGCTGATATTACAGGGAGCATGAATTGGCGGTGGGGGGCAAACCCATTGATTGAATGGTGGGTAGGGTGCAAAATCATGGCAGTACAGAATGTTTGAGTCCATACATTTTTTTAAAGGAATTGATTATTTTATAAATAATTATTTCGAATATACATATTTTATTGGTGACATTAGTTAATAAAATATATTTAATATAATTATAATAAAAGAATGTATAGCTCAAATTATTATAAAACTCGAACTGATGACAAAATAATCAACATCTCATATTTCACAACAAACAACGCTTTAAGTATAATAAGTCTTGGTTTGGAGCTATATTTTGATCTTTTCGTATAATATATCACTTTTGAATTTTATACTAAATTATCAACTTGAATTTGAAACAAGTATAATTTTTTTTTTTTTGAGAGGATGTTGAGTTAATAAGTAAAGCATAATAAAATAAGTGTACAGATATATGTCCTTTGGCATATCATAAAATAAAATAAACTAAGTCTTAATAGGTTATCTTTAGTATGGGCAACATTTTTAATTACAACTTGGCTAACTAAATCGTTTTTTGCTGATATATTCGTTGGTATGAGACCAAGAGTCCTATATTATGGTATGAATTTAAATTGCAAAAGCATTGGTGGGATGAGGGGGTGTGGAATATGGTCCAATGATGTGACATATCATGTGATTGTTTGAGGAGTATAGCATGTAAACCCTTTGGGATTCCAAATTGGACGCAAAATGCCAACCAGGCTTTAATTTTCAGCAGAAAACTTGTGATTTTGTTTGTCTGGGTAATAAATGTTGAAACATTTACATTACAAAATATATATTTATTTTTAACTTTGAAGTCGAGCCCCAACTTTTTTTTTTTTTAGCTAACTCGAAGCTTGAAAAACGAATTATTTTGATCTTTAGTGTAAGTAGACTTGAAATTTTAAATGTTGCTCGGTTAAATATTGAGTTAGATTAAGCAAATGCTTAACTATGGATCAATCTCATTATATTAATTTCTTACAAATTTTTTTTGTATAATAGTGGTAATATGTTCAAGTTCAATCGTGAGACGTGAGATAAAATAATCCAGTTTGAATATCTAGAGAGTTTAGGGAAAACAACAAAATTGGTTGTAAAAGCTTATCTCATTGTCATTTTAATCTTTCAATTAGTCACGTTTAAGTTTATTACAATAACTTTAATTTTTTTTAATACAATTTTAGTCTTGGAGTGTGATGGCACTAGACACGTTAACAATATCTGTAAAGACTCAATTCTGCTGCTCAATTGATCGCGCAAACCAACTCTGTGGAAAGAACTGATATTTACAAATCAGTTGAACAGATCAAAACGAATCAGTCCTAAGAGTATAAGTATAAATGACCATACCTAATCAATCTTCAAAAGACCCAATCAAACCCATTACCCATCAGTTAAGAAAAACTAGTTACTGTTGCTATAATCGTGGGCAATAATGGTGCAAATGGCTGAGATTATGGAAGAACATGGAGGAAGATAATGATTGATCTTAAGGAGGCTATAACTCCAGAATTACACCATATAAATATCAGATAATTCATGATGGAAGGGTTTGATAAGTGTTATTTTTACACTTATTTTGCTATTTTTTCTCATTTCTTTTTTTAATGATTCTTGGACAAAAATACATTTTTTTGTATGATTTTGCATGTTTTAGGAATTCACGTAGAAGTGCAAGAAAAATGTAGAAAAGTAGCTAAATAACGAGTAAAAAGACCCAAACAAAGCCAACAGGTTGAAGGAAGGACACAAATCTCGACCAAAGCATGGTGGAAGAAAAATTCAGAAGAGCACGATCGATAACTCGTTGGAAATCTGCATAGATTCTTTCACTTTAGAGTTTGAGTTCAACAAGAAACATACCTTCCCTTATGCAAACTATAAAAGGGCGGCCATATGGACTCTCTAACAGACTTGGACACGCTTTTAAACTAGGATAGCCGCCATCCATCATCCACCTTCAACCCATCCACATCCTAGGATTTCGAACAACCCAACAAGGGGATTAAAGAAGGTGATTGAGAAAGAAGTAAGAGAATAAGGAGGAGGCGACGTCGAGAGTTTATTTCTTTGAACTTTAGCTTTGTTTAATTGTGATTTATTCATGCTTGAATTATTGAAAAACATTTTGAAGTTTGGTTTTTCAATATTATCATGAACTAAGTTTGTTTATCAAGATTATGATATCATTTGGTTTGAACATATGCTTTGATTATTAATTATTGATTTAATTCCTATATCCGATGTGCATAATTTAATGTTCTTCATGCTTTCAAATGAGTAGTTACCTTTGATTGATTTAATACATCGTAATTGAGATCAACATAAGATATTATGACACGACATAGTAAATTAGGTCGTGGATTTCAGATTAAGATCTATAGATGAGATCAAATACACATGTGATAGCAATAGATTACACAATTGAAGGCTAGAAGTTTTCATATAACTTAATGCAATACTGATTATTCAATAAGGACACGGGACTGAATTATTACACATTAATATTAGGTTGAACATAGCTTGACCCGAGTATAAATAAAATATAAAAACTCGTCACCATAGAGATATATGGATGATCAATCAAAGATTACATTGATGAACCGACATCTTGATAATCTTCTCACGTGAACTTTTCTAGTTAACTTTGATTTACTTGGGTAGATTAGTAATAGTTAATTTAGCTAAGTAGTATTCAATTCATTATCGTTAGTTAATAAAGTTTAAAGTGTGGTACTTACAATTAGTCCTTGGTTCGACAACCCTGTTCTTCTATATGAAAAATTGACATAGTGCACTTGCGGTTATATCGTGCTAATCGAGTTTATTTGCTAATTATCATATGTGATTCTTTGACTGTAATTTAACCAATGTTTTCTTTTCTTTTGTATATGATTTCTTTTTAATTTTCGAACACTTTTATTTTTTTATAATGTTTTTCTTGCGAGGTACTTGAGATGTTTCATCACAAGTCTTCACAAGTTTTTCCCAACAACATTCAGAGCCATTCTATTCAGTTTGGGAGAAATTTGACGATTAGACGAACAAGTTCCGGTATCATGATTTTTCAAACTACGTCCTTCTTCAGTTTTTCTACAATGGATTGGATGCGTTAACAGAAGAATGTGTATTTAATGGAGTTTTGGCAACTGATAGTCCCTGTTTGATAGAGATGAATACAATGTGTTGCACATGTTCAATGTGATGGGGGACTTTGACTATCATTGACATTGGGATCCTTCACTACATGGTTGGAGTCACCAATACCCACCAGAGCTTCACTACCCTCATCTTTAAAACCAGCCATTTGAGCATCAATGAGGTAACAACAAAAGTTCTGACATGGCACAGTTGGAAGATATTGTATGCAGATTCATGACATCAATTGAGCAATGTTTAGAAAACTAGGCCAACTCTATACATCACCTGGAGCAGCAATTACCTATTGTCATTGACACATTTTCAGCGAGCTGCCAATAGGATGAGATGGTATCTACCAATCAAATGGTGACAACTCAGGCTTGTTTACATGATGATGATTACTCAACCAATCAAGTTTGGGGGAATGATCTTACTCACGTGGAAGATTAAAGGAAATGTAAACCCTTTCAAGTGATTGAGCCTACATTGATAGGGTTATCTGAGGAGTTCTCACGGAATGAAGATTCTACTATCTTGACGGAAGACACCATATTCAGTGATGTTGATTTGAGCTTATTGAAATTGTTATCATATACACCAATATTATGTTCTCTACAATCTCCCACCAAAATCGGAATTCTTCTCACACACCTATCAATTCATGAATAATGTTGTTGGATCGACGAGCGTTAACTGTTCACATCTTGCCAAGATTGAGGGCATATACTGTAAGGACCCTAGTTCCTTAGATACGGATTAAAAGCATAATTAGAGCTAACATAAATTATCAGAGTAAAATGATCGTGTTGAGACTATGAGCCTTAAGAATTACATGCCAAAATAAGGACTATCAAGTTGATTAGTTACATCCCCAATCAAATGAATGTTTTCACTATAGCTTTACACTACTCCTAGAGTAGACACTATACAAAAGTAATCCTATCCTTCATCTATCAACAGTGTTCTTCACCAGCTCACCGCCTCAACCCGCTTTAGCTCGTTTCTATCATGCCAAAATGTACCTACAAGAACAACCCCCAAACGTGAGCATATACTAATTCATATACAACACAATATGAATATAAGGCGTAAATATAAATCATAATAAAACACTTCCTGTTTTTCCCATGCATTTTAAACGCTTCCTTTTTGGGTTGTCCCTGTACCATAACTCATGAGCATAATCAATAGATTATTTAATGGTTTACACATTCCATGACATAATGCAGTTCTACATTCATCAATTACCAATCCATAGTCTATTCATCACAATGTATTTTAATGCCCCTCGCTTCACATATAGGCGGCATAGAATAACCTCGCTTTAATGGACAAGCGGCGCTCCCACCCCTCGCTTCACATTTTAGCGGCAAATATTCTTTCCTCGCCTCATATGACAACCACGCTCCAATGTGACATGCGGCGCTCCCACCCCTCGCTTCACATTGAGCGGCACCAAACAAATAGCGGCAAGCATTAAAATCATCAAAGGATGACCATGACTCATGGGATACGCACCAACAATCATCATATGCATATATAGTCATCATGCATAAATTCAACATGTATTTGCATCTACAATGCACATTTTCACATATACTCGCATCCACAATGCATAATCAATGAATATAATAGATACATGTACTGTTGGGTGCCCGTACGTCTTCTACGTACCTTTCCAAAAGTAGAATTTGATATGGCTTCACTTCTTTGGTTGCGTCGCCACCTGGGATGGTTCTACACAATCACACAACCCCATATTAGAAGCCAAATAATAGCTAAATACCAAAATTCGTGAAAAAAAAACAATTTTCTAAAATTCTGCTGCTGGCGATAGATCGCTTCGTTGAGGCGATCGATCGCCTCAATTTTTGCCTCGCGGCGATCGATCGCTTCAAATATGGCGATCGATCGTCTGCCCTGTGTTTTTGCTACTGCCCTTTGGCGATCGATTCGCGCCATTTCAGGCGATCGATCGCCACAACCAGAATCGCGATTTCCACCATTTTTAAGCTACAAATTCTCCTACAACCTTACCAACACTTATACCAACAAATCCAAAACATAAAAACACCAAAACCTTCAACAAACACCATCAAACAACCAAAAATCTAACATCCAACCAAAATTCATACCAATCCCAACAAACCCATCTCAAAAATTCAAATATCAAACTCAAATCAAAATAAATCTTTGCAAAAACAACAAGGAAGGATATATACCCTTCCTAGACCTCAAATCTTACCAAGAATCACACCAAAAGAGATTTTGCAAAGGTTTCTCTTCCACCTTGGAGCCAAAACGAAAATGAGAGAAAATGAGGGTTTGGGTGGTTGATTTGGGGGAAATAGAAAGTGATGGGTATAGTGGGAGGTTGAGGGGTATAAGTGGGTTTGTTTTAATTAAAATGCACTCCCACAATTACCATGGTGTATAAAACATCACAACAAGATATTTAAAAGCATTATACCGAAATGCACCAAAATACCAATAAAACTCATGCTTTCCAATTAATTGCCAACCATAACAAATAAATCATGCTAATACTCAATTCTCCCAACATGCACAACATGCACCCTGAAATGCACTCCCGGGTCACGCCTACCATGTGACTTAAGCATTTCAATATGATGATTAAATCCAGCACATAAATCAATTATCACCATAATTAACCATATAAACATAATTAATGTCCAAATTGCAATTAATTATTTCGGGGATATCACAATACTCCCCTACTTATAAGATTTCGTCCTCGAAATCGCATGCACTTACCCCAAAATGAAACTAAACATAAATAACATACCATAAAATAGTTTCGGGTAGTGCTGCACCATATGCCGCTCCGTCTCCCACGTAGCCTCCTCGACACCCCTGCGATCCCACTGAACCTTGATCATAGGTATCACTTTGTTCCGAAGTCTGCGGTCTGCTCGATCCAGAATTCTAACAGGCCGTTCCACATAAGATACATCGGATTCTAACTGAACCTCGGAAGGCTGCAACACATGAGATGGATCCGGCTCATACTTCCGCAACATAGACACATGGAACACATCATGTATACCAGACAAAGAAGGTGGCAAGGCCACTCGGTAAGCTAAGGTGCCAATGCGCTGCAAAATCTCGTTTGGTCCAACATACCTCGGAGACAGTTTTCCGCGCATCCCAAATCGCACAACATCTCTGAAAGGCGAGATCTTCAAGAAGACCTTATCTCCCAACTGAAACTCCAACGGTCTCCGCCGTTTATTTGCATAAGCTGCCTGTCTGTCCTGGGCTGCTTTCATTTTCTGCCTGATCACCTTTATCTTCTCTTCCATTTCTCGAACCAGTTCCGGTCCTCCGACCGATTTACGATCCAAGTCATCCTAACACAAGGGTGATCTACACCGTCTGCCATAAAGGGCCTCAAAAGGAGCCATCTGAATGCTTGCCTGGTAGCTATTGTTATAAGAGAACTCTACCAAGGCCACTGAATCCTGCCAAGAAGCATCAAACTCCAATACACAAGCCCTCAACATGTCCTCGAGCGTTTGGATAGTACGCTCGGTCTGACCATCCGTCTGAGGATGGTATGCGGTGCTCAATCTAACTTCCGTTCCCAAGGCTGATTGCAGACCCTCCCAGAAATGAGAAGTGAATCGTGGATCTCGATCCGATACTATGGAAATGGGGATTCCGTGCAATCTTACTACATCTCGAATATACAACTGTGCCATCCTCAAATAGGTGAAGGTCATGCTATAAGGAATGAAGTGAGCCACTTTGGTTAATCTGTCCACAATCACCCAAATGGCATCAAAACCCGAGGCACTCCTCGGAAAGTGAGTCACGAAGTCCATGGAAATGTGTTCCCACTTCCACTTTGGTATCTCCAAGCTTCTCAACTCGGCGCCAGGTCTCTGCCTCTCTGCCTTGACCTGCTGGCAGATCAAGCACCTCTTAACAAAGGTGACGACATCACACTTCATTCTCTTCCACCAAAACTGATCACGCAGGTCCTTGTACATCTTCTTCCCGCCTGGGTGGATACTAAGTCTGCTACTATGAGCTCGCTCCAAGTTTTCTCTATGCAACTCCGGCGTACTCGGAACCACCCAATGGTTACCCAATCTCAAGGATCCGTCCTCAGCCACTCTGAACTTCGATGGCTGACCAAGATGTACTAAAGATAACCATCTCTGAATCTCATCATCTGACTTCTGAGCTCTCCTGATGTTCTCATAGATATCTGGCTCAGCTAATAAGGTCGATACATACACAGGTGATGCATCTATGTCAAAATCATAGCCCAGATGGCAATAGGAGGTCATCATGGCTGACAAATGGATGACGTCCTCAGCAGTATTTCTCACTTTCAAGCTCAAAGCGTCTGCTGTCAAGTTAGCTTTTCCGGGATGGTATTGGATCTCACAATCATAGTCTTTGAGTAAGTCCATCCACATTCTCTGCCTCATGTTCAGCTCTACTTGAGTGAATAAAAACTTGAGGCTCTTGTGATCCATGTAAATGGTAAACGAAGTACCATACAAATAATGTCTCCAAATCTTCAGGGCGAAGATGATAGCCGCCAATTCCAAGTCATGGACTGGGTATCTAGTCTCATGCGGCTTCAACTGCCTCGACGCATAGGTCACCACATGCTTATCTTGCATCAATACACACCCAAGGCCCTGAAGCGATGCATCAGTATAAAGAACAAACCTAGTGTTCTCCGAAGGAATCACTAACACAGGCGCCGTCGTCAACCGATGTTTCAACTCCTGGAAGCTCTCCTCACAAGCTTTTGACCAAAAGAATGGTACTCCCTTCTGGGTCAACTGTGTCAACGGCTTGGCGATCTTTGAAAATCCTTCAACGAAGCGTCGATAATAACCGGCCAAACCAAGGAAGCTCCGTATCTCGGGCACAGAAGTGGGCACAACCCACTCCGTTACAGCCTCAATCTTCTTGGGGTCCACTGATATCCCACTGCTAGATATGACATGTCCCAGAAATACTACACTGCTCAACCAAAACTCACACTTGCTGAGTTTGGCATATAACTGGTGATCTCGGAGGATCTGGAGCACTGTCCTCAAGTGTCTCACGTGCTCTTCCTCGCTCCGGGAGTAGATAAGTATGTCGTCAATAAATACAATGACGAACTGATCAAGATATGGCTGAAACACTCTGTTCATCAAACTCATAAAGACCGCTGGGGCATTCGTCACACCGAACGGCATCACTAGGAACTCATAGTGCCCATAGCGAGTCCGAAATGCTATCTTCTGCACATCTTCCTCCCTGACCCGAATCTGGTGGTACCCAGATCTCAAATCAATCTTGCTATATAATCTGGTACCTTGCAACTGATCAAACAAATCATCAATCCTCGGGAGAGGATACTTGTTCTTCACTGTGGCCTTATTCAGTTGCCGGTAATCGATGCACAACCGCATCGAACCATCCTTCTTCTTCACAAAAAGAACCGGTGCGCCCCATGGCGATACGCTCGGGCGTATATATCCCTTGTCAAGGAGATCCTGTAACTGCTCCTTCAATTCTCTCAACTCTGCCGGTGCCATCCTGTAAGGTGCACGAGAGATAGCGCACGTCTTCGTTACCCACGCCTCTCATGGTCTCGACACCCACTGGAAGAAACGTTATTGCCGAGCAGTTTCTGTCTCTCCACAAAACCAACAGATACAAAAGAGTGGGAGGCACCTGTATCTATCAAAATAAAAGTAGGGTACGTAAATAAATGGCACGTACCGGCGATCACCTCCTCCGGGACTGCCTGGGCCTGCTCTATGGTCAGTTCATACACCTATCCCTGGGACGGTCCCACTGTCTGACCTCCCGCTAGTCGAGGCATAGTCTGCTGCCTCTGATGCACCATCCTGTCCTCAAATCTCGGCCTGTTCCCTTGAAAACCTGACTGTCCTCCCCGTGTGGGGCAATACCGAGAGACGTGGCCCATCTTTCCACAACTATAACAAGCGGGGCAATTACTGGAATAGTGTGGCCCACCACAATTGTCGCACCTTATCTCCCCCGATCTATTTCCTTGCATAGGTCCTCGGTTGGTCGACCAATTGTTCTTCATGTTTTCTTGCTTCCGGCCAAAAGATTTCTTTCCACTAAACCGTGAGGATGAAGAAGCACCACGAGGCTTAAATGACTCTCCTCGGGGCCTCAAGCAATCAGTAGCTTGCCTCTGTTGTGGCACCTGTGGGGGTACAGCACTAGGATATGCCCCAACTCCAATCTCCGCAAGCTCTGCTCTCGTGAGAGCATCATCGAAAGAAGTGGGGTTGTTGGTGATAACCCGGTCAAAAAGTTCCGGCCGTAACCCCTTCAGAAAGTGTCTCATCTTTGCATGTCCGCTTGTGGCAATATGCGGAACATAACGCAGTAATGAAGAGTAGGGCATAGCATAGTCTGACACTGACATACCTCCTTGCTTTAAGTTTGTGAACTCATCTTCCTTTATCTGTCTCGCAGCCGCCGAGAAATACCGGTTCAGAAACTGGGCTCTAAAAAGAGTCGAATCAATCAATACACCCTGAGCCCTTAGTTCCATCACTGTAGTCCTCCACCACATGGAAGGTTTCTTCGCTAGCTGGAACTCCGCCAATCTCAGCCATGCCGTCCTTGCACAAGGGGCGGACACAAAAATCTGTTCTAGTCTCTCAAGCCATTCCTCTGCTTCTTCCCCTGACTCTGTCCCCTCAAACATAGGCGGGTGGAAGGTCAGAAACTGAGTCAAACTGATCTCACCAGGTAGTAACAACTGAGCCACTGGTTCCATGCCTACAGCTGGTGGAGGTAGAGGGTTCGTCTAACCAATACTCGCATTAACACTGCCAACGTCACCCACATCTTCATTGAGGTTTCCTAAGTTCATAGCCGCCATGCTGTAACACAAGGGTTAACAACAATTCCAAAACAAATATAAATGTTATGCCGTTAGATAACATAAACAATAATAAGCATGTTAGCTTAACCGCATACACATCAATATACAACATATGCATAAACATGCCCCAAATGTAAGCACCTAGCCAATCATGCTAACGCTACCCTTCACTCGTTCCCGGGTTCTCTAACCACTGCTCTGATACCACTAATGTAAGGACCCTAGTTCCTTAGATAAGGATTAAAGGCATAATTAGAGCTAACATAAATTATCAGAGTAAAATGATCGTGTTGAGACTATGAACCTTAAGAATTACATGCCAAAATAAGGACTATCAAGTGGATTAGTTACATCCCCAATCAAATGAATGTTTTCACTATAGCTTTACACTACTCCTAGAGTAGACACTATACAAAAGTAATCCTGTCCTTCATCTATCAACAATGTTCTTCACAAGCTCACCGCCTCAACCCGCTTTAGCCCCTTTCTATCATGCCAAAATGTACCTACAAGAACAACCCCCAAACGTGAGCATATACTAATTCATATACAACACAATATGAATATACGACGTAAATGCATAAATCATAATAAAACACTTCCTGTTTTTCCCATGCATTTTAAACGCTTCCTTTTTGGGTTGTCCCTGTACCATAACTCATGAGCATAATCAATAGATTATTTAATGGTTTACACATGCCATGACATAATGTCGTTCTACATTCATCAATTACCAATCCTTAGTCTATTCATCACAATGTATTTTAATGCCCTTCGCTTCACATATAGGAGGCATAGAATAACCTCGCTTTAATGGACAAGCGGCGCTCCCACCCCTCGCTTCACATTTTAGCGGCAAATATTCTTTCCTCGCCTCATATGACAACCACGCTTCAATGTGACATGCGGCGCTCTCACCCCTCGCTTCACATTGAGCGGCACCAAACAAATAGCGGCAAGCATTAAAATCATCAAATGATGACCATGACTCATGGGATACGCACCAACAATCATCATATGCATATATAGTCACCATGCATAAATTCAACATGTATTTGCATCTACAATGCACATTTTCACATATACTCGCATCCACAATGCATAATCAATGAATATAATAGATACATGTACTGTTGGGTGCCCGTACGTCTTCTACGTACCTTTCCAAAAGTAGAATTTGATATGGCTTCACTTCTTTGGTTGCGTCGCCACCTGGGATGGTTCTACACATGAAAAAAAACAATTTTCTAAAATTCTGCTGCTGGCGATAGATCGCTTCGTTGAGGCGATCGATCGCCTCAATTTTTGCCTCGCGGCGATCGATCGCTTCAATATGGCGATCGATCGCCTGCCCTGTGTTTTTGCTACTGCCCTTTGGCGATCGATCGCGCCATTTCAGGCGATCGATCGCCACAACCAGAATCGCGATTTCCACCATTTTTAAGCTACAAATTCTCCTACAACCTTACCAACACTTATACCATCAAATCCAAAACATAAAAACACCAAAACCTTCAACAAACACCATCAAACAACCAAAAATCTAACATCCAACCAAAATTCATACCAATCCCAACAAACCCATCTCAAAAATTCAAATATCAAACTCAAATCAAAATAAATCTTTGCAAAAAACAACAAGGAAGGATATATACCCTTCCTAGACCTCAAATCTTACCAAGAATCACACCAAAAGAGATTTTGCAAAGGTTTCTCTTCCACCTTGGAGCCAAAAACGAAAATGAGAGAAAATGAGGGTTTGGGTGGTTGATTTGGGGGAAATAGAAAGTGATGGGTATAGTGGGAGGTTGAGGGGTATAAGTGGGTTTGTTTTAATTAAAATGCACTCCCACAATTACCATGGTGTATAAAACATCACAACAAGATATTTAAAAGCATTATACCGAAATGCACCAAAATACCAATTAAACTCATGCTTTCCAATTAATTGCCAACCATAACAAATAAATCATGCTAATACTCAATTCTCCCAACATGCACAACATGCACCCTGAAATGCACTCCCGGGTCACGCCTACCATGTGACTTAAGCATTTCAATATGATGATTAAATCCAGCACATAAATCAATTATCACCATAATTAACCATATAAACATAATTAATGTCCAAATTGAATTAATTATTTCGGGGATATCACATATACAACCAAGACCCATATGTGATGTCTATGATACTTATTGTGGGAGGAAGCCACTCTTTGATAGTTTCTTCTAATGTCCAAGCTGACGATTAGAAATCAAGCGCTTCTTGGGTGGCAACACAGCAATATCATTAATTATTTAGTTTATTTAATTTTCAGTTTTGCATTTAGTTTTTATATCTCTCGAGTCGATTATTTTACTATTTGCATTCTGTTGGTGTGATGCCGGGGATTAATGGTGTTAATCCCGGTGTGGTAATAATCCTTAATGGATTTTAATGGTGCAATTATTAATTAATTGTGGTTTTGGGACTCCCGGGGATTTTAAATCCGGTATTTGGAGTCATTGGATCCAAGGGATGAGATTGTATTCTCGTCGTGGTGATAACCTTATTTGGTCTTTGGTGGGATTTGGGGTCCGGAGTACTTTGTACTGGGGTTGGTAATGGAAATTGAGATTGTGAGGTAATTATTGAAAACCGATGATTTTTAATGAGTCATGATGTATTTGTGGGAGGATTGGTATTTTCGAGTTTTGGTACTATATATACCAGGTAGACTCGGTATCCGTCATTTTGGCATTGAACCCTTCCCTCTCTCCTCTCTCTCTACGCCCAAAACCCTTCCCCCATTTCCCCTCTTCTTCCCTTGGAGGGAAATCGTTGGTAACTTGGCTCGGGAGCCGAATTTCTCAAAGATAATCAGGTATTTATCTTCCCCTCATCATTGTCGTCGTTTTGGTAGTGGTATTGTTGAGTTTGGTTGAGGTTTGGAGTTGGTTATGGAATTTGGGGATTTTTGGTTAAAATCCAAAGTTGAGTTTTTGGAGTTTTTATTGGTTTTAAATGGAGTATTTGAGGTGTTAATGGTGTATGGGGTGTTGGTTTTGAGTTTGGGTGTCAAAAACACCATGGAAGCTAAAGTTTTTCGGAAAATCGCAGGTCGCGATCGATCGCCGAGGAGGGCCGATCAATCGCGACGAGCAACTGGAAATTTGTGGAAGATAAACAGTGCGGCGGTCGATCGCGACTTCTTGGCAATCGATCGCGAGGTGTTTGGCGATCGATCTCCAAGACATGGCGATCGATCGCGAGCCATTTCTTCCTGGCAGTAAGGAGCGGCGATCGATCGCGCGTAAATGGCGATCGATCGCGGCTTGCTGAATAGTGATTTTTCACTATTTATTTTAAAACTTGGAATTTTGGTAACAGGGTTTAATTAGCCGATTTCAGGGGCAATGTCTACATTCCAATGGGAATGCTATACTTTTAAATGAATTGGTTGGAGCCCAAGTTTAATAAAACGGAATTTTAGGTTGAGTTTTTGGCTATCGTTTAAACTTTTAAAATGGTATATTTTGGGTATTATGCATGCTTAACCCGGCGTATTTTGAAATGGTAAATCGTCGTGGATTGACGATAGGTTTGGGGGTTTTGAACGTGCTTAGGCACGTGGTCGCATGCTTGTGTTTAATTGTGAGTTATTTATGTGTTAGCACATAATTCATCGGGTCGTGGGACTCAGGCGAGGTCGGACTTGAACTACGGAATTATAAGGTACGTATAACGTACGAGCATAGCCTATTATAATATTGCAACTGTGAAATGCATGATATGTAGTAATTGCAATAAATGGATGTTAAAATGCATGGTATGTTGTACTTGTAATAAATGGACTGTGAAATGTATAGTATATGATAATTGCGACAAATGGAAATATGTTGGGAATTATATAGTGCCGCTTTGAGCGATCAATGATTGGGATGTTGTCGCCGTTGAGCGACCATCGGTTATGCCGCCGCTTTTGTTGAGCGTGCGTGGGGTTAAAATGCCGCTACTGTGGAGCGAGCTATGAAATAGAACTATGGAAATATATGTGATATCTGTAGTACCCTATTTGATAAGTTAATCATATTTGATTATGGAACTGGTATAGCAGGGATGGTTTTAGTTGATCATTGAGATGATCAACTGGCTTTTGAGAATTTAATGATTTGGTTATTTTGAGAACATGGACTGTAAGGATCCTCGTGCCCTTAACCCATTATTAGTGTATTAATCCATGCCATTAGTGCATACAATCATACATGTAGGGGGAAAACCACTTATCATCATAGCCAATCCTGCATGTAATAAAAATTCTTTACATTATTCCATATAATGTCTAGTTTTCCCCAACCAAGTCCACATACATCTCATGCACCAATATAATACACTAACATGTTCTCAGTTCATTTAGCAATTCAATAAATAATTGTATGCTACTCATAAATGAAGAGAGAAAGACCCTTGCCTTTTTATACATGCCATATACACGTAATAGTGCTCACATACGAGCATCAAATAGGTACGCGTGTATCAAATGTATAAAATATGGTGCTCAATACCATCACTGGTATTTCGATCCCTGGTAGCACCTCCAATCCATAGCTCGAGCTCATCTCCAAAGCCATCGATGTACCTAATCACATGCCCCAATAGAGACAGCCCCCACATGGGGTGAGCATACCAATATCCCAAATCCAATAATCACCATAATGCAATTCATAATTTACAACAATGTAAATGCTATGAAATACAAATATACTCCCTGGATGGTATCACCCTCATCCGGATTCCCTATACTGTCCCTGTTCTCAAAACAACTGAAACCATCGAATTACCAAATGCCAGTTAATCATTACATTGATTAACGAGTCCATTTGCTATATAACGATATCATAATCAATAATACCAAATCATTAAATAATGATTACAGATATTCCAAATACCTCACTTATGGTTCCATAGTTCTATTCCATTACTCGCTATACAATACCGGCATTTCATTCTCACGCATGCTCAACAGCAGTGGCGTCATAACCGATGTTCGCTCAAAGGCGACAACATCCCAATCATTGTTCGCTCAAAAGCGGCACCATATAAATCCCAATGCATATATATACATTTGTAGCAAATACCATAAACCATGCATTTCAATAACCGTTTATTGCTAATACAATATATCATGTATTCCCATACACATTCATTGCAATACAGTGTACCAAGCACTCAACAATTGCAATTATAATAAATGGCTATGCTCGTACGTCATACGCACCTTATAATTCCGTGGCTCGTGTCCAACCTTGCCTGAGTCCCACGACCCGATGAGTTAAGTGCTAACATGCAAATAAATCCCAAATAAACATAGGCATGCAATAACGTGCCCAAGCTTGTTCATAACTTCCAAACCTATCGTCTATCCATGACGATTACCAAAATAAAGGCCCCCTGGCTAAGCATGCATAATACCCAAAATATTCCATTTTATATGTTTAAAAGATAGCCAAAAAAACTCAACCGAGAATTCCCTTATTAACTTTGGCTCCAACCAATCCATTTTAAAAGTATAACATTCCCATTGGAATGTAGACATTGCCCCGGAAACGGGCCACTTAAACATCGATTTCAAAATCCCGACATATTTCCAAAATTTCAAAAAAAAAAAACAAAACCTTACGGGCGGCGATCGATCGCCGCTTTTAGCGCGATCGATCGCCCTTGTCCAGTGGCCAAAATTGCCTTCTCGCGATCGATCGCCAACCCACGCGATCGATCGCCTGCTCGCGATCGATCGCGTGGATCGATCTCCTAGACCAGGCGATCGATCGCCTGCACTGTTCATTGTCACCCAAAAATGAACTGCTCGTCGCGATCGATCACCACTCCTCAGCGATCGATCGCCAAACGCTACTGGTGCGCACTGGTTGCGCGCGATCGATCGCCGCTGCCTGGGCTACGAAAATCTCCATTTTTGTACTACATTTTCTTCCCCATCTTCACCAACACTTACACCAACAAACCAATAACATAAAAACACTATAAACCTTCAACATACATCACAATAATACCCAAAAATCCAACACCCAAAACAAAACCATGCCAACCCAAAACAAACTCATTTCAAAACAACAAATACCAACTCAAATCAAAACCAAGCACCATTAAAACATCAAGGAGGGTTCCATACCTCTTATGGACTCCAAATCTCACTAAAAATCTCACAAACCAAGCTTTTGTGAAGATTTCTCCTCCTCCTTTATGTCAGTTTCGAAAATGGGTTGAGGGTAGGGTTTGGGAGAGTGGTTTGGGGATTGTGGAAAAGTTGAAAGGTAAAGTGATGGGTAAGGTGGGGGTAGAGGGGAATAAAGGTGGGGGTTTATTTAAAAACATGTACCCCAATTATAAGCATGATGTATAAAATACCCCAACATGGTATTTTAAAAGCATTTCCCCAAAAGCACCAAAATCTCAATTAAATTACATGCTTTCCAAATAATTATCAACCATCATAATTAAATCATGCTAGCACCCAATTCCCCACATGCACATCATGCACCCTGAAATGCATTACCCGGTCACGCCTATCATGTGACTAAGCATTTCACCATTTTAATTAATTCCAACACTAAATTGATTAACACCATAAATAATTACATAATCATAATTAATGCCCAAATTGCAATTAATCATTTCGGGGATATCACAATACTCCCCTACTTATAAGATTTCGTCATCGAAATCGCATGCACTTACCCAAATGAAACTAAACATAAATCGCATACCAGAAAATAGTTCCGGGTAGTGCTGCACCATATGCCGCTCCGTCTCCCACGTGGCCTCCTCGACACCCCTGCGATCCCACTGAACCTTAATCATAGGTATCACTTTGTTCCGAAGTCTGCGGTCTGCTCGATCTAGAATTCTAACAGGCCATTCCACATAAGATAAATCGGGTTCTAACTGAACTTCGGAAGGCTGCAACACATGCGACGGATCCGGCTCATAGTTCCGCAACATAGACACATGGAACACATCGTGTATACCAGACAAGGAAGGTGGCAAGGCCAGTTGGTAGGCTAAGGTGCCAATGCTCTGTAAAATCTCGTACGGTCCAACATACATCGGAGACAGTTTCCCGCTTATTCCAAATCGTACAACACCTCTGAAAGGTGAGATCTTCCAAAGACCTTATCCCCCAACTGAAATTCTAATGGTCGCCGCTGTTTATTAGCATAAGCTTCCTGTCTGTCCTGGCTGCTTTCATTTTCTGCCTTATTACCTTAACCTTCTCTTCCATTTCCCGAACCAGTTCCGGTCCTCCGACCGATTTGCGATCCAAGCCATCCCAACACAAGGGTGATCTACATCGCCTGCCATAAAGGGCCTCGAAAGGATCCATCTGAATGCTTGCCTGGTAGCTATTATTATAAGAGAACTCTACCAAGGCCACCAAATCCTGCCATGAAGTATCAAACTCCAATACGCATGCCCTCAACATGTCCTCGAGCGTTTGGATAGTACGCTCGGTCTGGCCATCCGTTTGAGGATGATATGCTATGATATCCCCGAAATAACTATATGCAATTTGGGCATTAATTATGTTTATATGATGGTGATAATTGATTTATGTGTTGGAATTAATTATCTTGTTGAAATGCTTAGTCTCATGGTAGGCGTGACCTGGGGGTTGCATTTCAGGGTGCATGTTATGCATGTTGGAAAATGAGGTGTTAACATGATTTAATTATATCGATTGTTAATTATGTGGAAAATATGGATTTAGTGGAAGTTTGGTGCATTTTTGTAATATGCTTTTAGCATACCATGTTGGGGTATTTTATACATCATGTTAATTAATGGGGTACAATTTTAATTACTTTAACCCCACGACCCCCCCATCTTTATCAATCACTTTACTAATTCCCCCAAATCATTCCTCCAAACCCTTATCCTCTCCATTTTCGTTTTTGGCATTGAAGTGAAGGAGAAATCCTTGTAAAAGTCTTGTTTGTGGGATTTGTTGTAGGATTTGGAGCCCTCAAGAGGTATGGAACCCTTCCTAAAGTTTTAATGGTGTTTGGTTTTGAAATGGGTTAGCATTTTGGGTTTTTATGTGGGTTTGTTTTTGGGTATGTGTTGAATGTGGTTGGGGTATGAATTTGGAGGTGTTTCATGTGGGTTTTAATGAGTTATGATGGTATTTGAGTTGTTGGAATGTTTGAGTTTGAATTATGTATAGTGGAGCTTGGAATATGCTCAAAAATGGTGAAGGATCGTGCACACAGCAGGTGGCGATCGATCGCTACAAACGCAGCGATCGATCGCCGAAGGCCAGTGGCGAAAAATGTTGCAGGCGATCGATCGCCATATATGGCACGATCGATCACCGTGAGGCAGAAGGGTCAGGCGATCGATCGCTACATCAAAGCGATCGATCGGTAAGGCTCGCGATCGATCGCCTCGATGCAGCGATCGATCGCCAGCTGCTTAAAAGTGGGAAATTATGTTTTTTGTTGAATTTTTGGTATTTGGCTATTATTTGGCTTCTAATATTGATTTGTATGGTTGTGTAGAACCATCCCAGGTACCAACAACTTCAAGGAGATAAAGTTCTTCAACTTCTCCACTTTTGAGATTAAGGTACGTAAGAGACGGACGGGCATCGGACGATAAAACACACTCCTATACTATGACTATGCAATGATTGCATAAGTATTTATGTAACAGGTTGATGATGTTAATGATAAGTAAAGATACGATGATGTTTATGATAAGTGAGGATGATGTTTATGATGAGTAAGGATGCTATGATGTTTATGATGTATGTTAAACTATGTTATTAGAAATGGTAGAGTGTTCCGGTGGTTGTTATGGGCAAGCGAGGAAGGTACTTACCGCTGACATAGCTAGCGAGGAGATATATCCGCTATCAAGGAGTAGCGAGGGATATCACAGTACCGCTATATGTCGAGCGAGGGGTCCAATTGTGCCGCTGACATAACAGGACCAGAACAGTCACATTTCTAATTAACATTGTCGATTATGGGCATATAAGTGAAGTACGATTTTAACCATTTATGTCAAGAACTAATGATTACATGCATGAATATGAAACAGGGACAACATACGTGGGTTAATGCGATTAACCAGGAAGTATATGTTAACGATTATTTCATGCATTTATTTATATGCCATTATCTTATGATGTTAAGTAATGATGTACATGCTCATGATGGGTTGTCCCTGTAGGTACACTTTGGACTGAAGGGCTAAGGGTCGGGTTGAGGCAGTGAGCTGCAAGGAGCACAAAAAGGAATAGGATTCAGGATGATCGTATCTACTCTAGGAGTAGTGTAAACCTATAATGTTAGCATTCGTTAATGGGAATGTAACTAATAAGTTTTGAAATTTTATTTTTGGCCTATAATCCGTTAGCTCATGTAACAACCGGAACCTTAAGATGTTATTAATGCATGTTTAGTCCATAATACGTTATTATAATCATGTTAAGGTAGGGAGACCCTACATTAGTGATATCAGAGCAGTGGTTAGAGAACCCGGGAATGAGTGAAGGGTAGCCTTAGCAATAAGTTGGCTAGGTGCTCCTTTTTAAACATGTTTTGTGCATATGTTGCATATGAAGTATACGACTATTATACTAACATGTTATGGTTTTCTAACGATGTATTATATGAACTGCTTTTGGGTATTGTTGTTAACCCTTGTGTTGCGGCATGGCAGCTAATGTGGAAGTGGGTGATGCAATTAGTGTTAATGCAAGTGCTGGGCGTACAAATCCCCTACCACCGCCAGCCTTGGGCGAAGAACCCTCTGAGCAACAGTTACTACCTGGGAGCTAAGTTTGGCTCAGTTTCTGACATACCGACCCCTGATGTTCGAAGGAACTGAGACAAGGGAACTGGCCGAGGAGTGGTTAGAAAGGATGGAACAAATATTTGTGGCAGCTCCATGTGCGAAGTCAGCATGGATAAGGTTAGCGGAATTCCAACTGGCCAAGAAGGCATTGATGTGGTGGAAGACCACAGTGGTAGAGTAAGAGGCTCAGGGACAGGAAATAAATTGGAAGATGTTTCGAACTCGGTTTTTGACCCGCTATTTTTCAGCTGCTGCACGACAGGCTAAGGAGGATGAGTTTACTAACCTTAAGCATGGTAACATGCCTGTGTCAGATTATGCTCTCCATTACTGTTCTTTGCTCAGATATGTGCCCCACGTCGCTTCAAACACTCAAGCAAAGATGAGGCACTTCATGAAAGGCTTGAGGCCTGAACTGTATGACAGGGTGGTCACTTATGGCCCTGCTTGCTTTGATGACGCCCTTTCACGGGATGAGCTAGCCGAACTGGGAGTTGGTGCGTATCCTGATGCCGTGCCACCTCCAGCACCCCCTCAGAAATCTACTTATGATAATTTGAAGCCGAGGGGTGATCAGTTCAATCCAAGGGGGAACACATCAGCTTCGAGGTTCAGTGGTAAGAGGCCCGAGAATCATTGGAAAGGAATCATAGGAATGACGCCCCGTCAGGAAGAGGACACTCTTAGGGAAGCAGATTTGGGAAGGTTCAGTGCTCTCTTTGTGGGCTACCACATTCGATGAAAGATTGCGTAGGTTGTTACGTATGTGGCAATAAGGGCCACTTTGCTCGGCAATGTCCCAATCGGGAGGGACAACAGAACTCTGCGGGGAGGCCTGCGGATAGGGCAGTGCAGCACAGGCCACCGTTTGTACCAAGGCAGCATGGAGGTCAGCCTATGGGCCACCTCAGGGGCAAGTTTATGCATTGACAAGGGAACAGACTACAGCGGCTCCGGAGGAAGTGATAGCGGGTACGTATCTTTTATTTACGCACCCTGCTTTTATATTGATAGACACAGGTGCGTCACACTCTTTTGTGTCGACAAGTTTTGTGGAAAGGCACCACATATGCACTTCTCCGTCGCCCACGCCTCTTGTAGTCTCGACACCCGCTGGAAGAAGTTTGATTGCTGATCGGATTGTCTATGACGGCCTCATTTATTTTGAGGGCAACGAGTTGAAGTCTGATTTAATTGTTCTGGGAATGTCAGAAATTGACTGCATTGTGGACATTGATGTACTGAATAGGTATCAGGCAGTGGTAGACTGCAGGCATAGAACAGTTCGGTTCAGATCTGTTATGGGAGTCCAGTGGACATTCTATGGGGATGGTTCCCGTTCAAAGATCCCGTTGATATCTGCTGTCAAGATGGCACAGTTGTTGGAACGGGGCCATACAGGGTATCTCATCTATGCTGTTGATATTACTGAAAAGAGGAAAGAATTAAAGGTCGAGGATGTGCCCGTAGTGGCGGAGTTTCCTGATGTCTTTCCGAAAGACATTCCCGGATTTCCACCGACGAGGAGTTGAAGGTTCAGTTGCAAGAGCTCCTTGATAAGGGTTACATACGCCCTAGCGTATCACCCTGGGGTGCACAAGTCCTATTTGTCAAAAAGAAAGATGGTTCGATGCGTCTATGCATCGATTACAGGCAACTGAACAAAGCCACAGTGAAGAATAAGTATCCACTTCCGAGGATCGATGATTTCTTTGACCAGTTGCAGGGTACGAGGCTCTACAGTAAGATCGATCTGAGGTCGGGGTATCATTAGATTAGGGTAAGGGAAGATGACGTTCAGAAGACAGCTTTCAGGACTAGGTATGGGCACTATGAATTCTTAGTCATGCCTTTTGGGGTGACAAATGCCCCAGCTGTCTTTATGAGTCTGATGAATAGAGTATTTCAACCATATTTGGATCAGTCTGTCATTGTTTTCATTGACGATATACTCATTTACTCTCGGACCGAAGAGGAACACGTGAAGCACTTGAGAACAGTACTCCAGATCCTTAGGGATCATCAGTTATATGCAAAGCTTAGCAAGTGCGAGTTCTGGTTGAGCAGTGTGGTGTTCTTGGGTCATGTTATATCTAGCAGCGGGATATCTGTAGATCCCAGGAAGGTTGAAGCTGTGATGGAGTGGGCTGCACCCACTTCTGTACCCGAGATACAGAGCTTCCTCGGCTTGGCCGATTATTATCGACGTTTTGTCAAAGGTTTTTCAAAGATTGCCAAACCCCTGACACAGCTGACTCAGAAAGGAGTCCCGTTCTATTGGTCCGAAGCTTGTGAGGAAAGCTTCCAAGAATTGAAGCGTCGTTTGACTACGGCACCTGTATTGGTGATTCCTTCTGAGAATAAGATGTTTGCCTTGTACACAGATGCATCACTGCAGGGTTTGGGCTGTGTGTTGATGCAAGATAAGCATGTGGTGGCTTATGCATCGAGGCAGCTGAAGCCACATGAGGCTAGGTATCCAGTCCATGATTTAGAGCTGGCAGCCATTATATTTACCTTGAAGATTTGGAGACATTACCTGTATGGTACGACGTTTACCATCTATTCAGACCATAAGAGCCTGAAGTTTTTGTTCACACAGGCTGAATTGAATATGCGACAAAGAAGATGGATTGATTTACTCAAGGATTATGATTGTGAAATTGAGTACCATCCTGGTAAAGCAAACTTGATAGCAGACGCCTTAAGTCGGAAGGTGAAGAGTACTGCTGAGGATGTCATGAGTTTATCAGCTATGATGACTTCATATTGCCATCTGAGCTATGATTTTGATGTGGACACGTCGCCGGTGCAAGTGTCGACCTTATTGGCTGAGCCAGACATATTTGAGGATATCAGGAAAGCCCAGAGGTCGGATAATGAGGTTCAGAGATGGTCATCGATAGTACTTCAGGGACAACCATCAAAGTTCAGAGTGGCTGAGGACGATTCCTTGAGGCTCGGCAACCACTGGGTAGTTCCGAGTATGCCGGAGTTGCATAGAGGAATCTTAGAGCGAGCTCATAGTAGCCGATTTAGTATCCACCCAGGAGGAAGAAAAATGTATAGGGACCTATGTGGTCAGTTCTGGTGGAGACGGATGAAGCGTGATGTGATCACTTTTGTTAAAAGATGTTTGATCTGCCAGCAAGTAAAGACAGAGAGGCTGAGGCCCGGTGGCGAGCTGAAGAGTTTAGAGGTACCTGAATGGAAGTGGGAGCACATATCTATGGACTTCGTGACCCACTTGCCAAGGACGGCCTCTGGATTTGATGCGATCTGGGTGATCGTGGATAGGCTGACGAAGGTGGCTTATTTCATCCCTTACTGTATGTCTTTCACATACCTAAAGATTGCCCAATTATATGTACGGGATGTGGTGAGGTTGCATGGGGTTCCAGTCTCGATTGTGTCTGACAGAGACCCAAGGTTTACTTCACATTTCTGGGAGGGTCTCCAAACAGGTTTGGGCACAGAGGTGAGACCGAGTACAGCTTATCACCCTTAGGCAGACGGCCAAACGGAGCGTACTATACAGATGCTCGAAGATATGTTGAGGGCATGTGTTTTGGAGTTTGATACTCCGTGGCAAGATTCTGTGCCACTAGTAGAGTTCTCTTATAATAACAGCTATCAGGCGAGCATTCAGATGGCTCCATTCGAAGCTCTTTACGGACGACGCTGTAGGTCACCACTGTATTCGGAGGACTTGACTAGTAAAGCGGTCGGAGGACCGGATATGATTAGGGATATGGAAGGAAATATTAAGTTGATACGCCAGAAGATGAAAGCGGCCCAGGATATGCAAGCAGCCTATGCCAATAAGCGACGACGACCGCTAGAATTCCAGTTATGAGACAAGGTCGTCCTGAAAATCTCACCCTTCAGGGGTGTGGTTCGTTTTGGTATGTGGGGGAAGTTATCTCCGAGGTATGTTGGGCCATATGAAGTATTACAGCGTATCGGTACTTTGGCCTATCGTTTGGCTCTACCGCCGTCTTTATCTGGTATTCATGACGTCTTTCACGTCTCTATGTTACAGAAGTATGAGCCAGACCCGTCTCATGTATTACAGCCTACTGAAGTACAGTTGGACTTAGATGTATCCTACGTAGGACGACCAATCAGAATTCTAGATCGAGAGGATCGCAGATTACGAAGCAAGATTATACCGATGGTCAAGGTTCAGTGGGATCGTCGGGGTGTCGAGGAGGCTACGTGGGAGACGGAACGACATATGGTGCAGCATTACCCGGAATAATTTTCTGGTATGTAATTTATGTTTAGTTTCGTTTTGGGTAAGTGCATGCAATTTCGAGGACGAAATCTTATAAGTTTGGGAGTATTGTGATATCCCCGAAATAATTATATGCAATTTGGGCATTAATTATGTTTATATGATTAATTATGGTGATAATTGATTTATGTGTTGGAATTAATTATCTTGTTGAAATGCTTAGTCTCATGGTAGGCGTGACCTGGGGGTTGCATTTCAGGGTGCATGTTATGCATGTTGGAAAATGAGGTGTTAACATGATTTAATTATATCGATTGTTAATTATGTGGAAAATATGGATTTAGTGGAAGTTTGGTGCATTTTTGTAAAATGCTTTTAGAATACCATGTTGGGGTATTTTATACATCATGTTAATTAATGGGGTACAATTTTAATTACTTTAAACCCCACTACCCCCCCCCCCCCCCCCCCCCCCCCCCCCATCTTTATCAATCACTTTACTAATTCCCCCCAAATCATTCCTCCAAACCCTTATCCTCCCCATTTTCGTTTTGGCATTGAAGTGAAGGAGAAATCCTTGCAAAAGTCTTGTTTGTGGGATTTGTTGTAGGATTTGGAGCCCTCAAGAGGTATGAAAACCCTTCCTAATTTAATGGTGTTTGGTTTTGAAATTGGTTAGCATTTTGGGTTTTTATGTGGGTTTGTTTTTGGGTATGTGTTGAATGTGGTTGGGGTATGATTTTTGAGGTGTTTCATGTGGGTTTTAATGAGTTATGATGGTATTTGAGTTGTTGGAATGTTTGAGTTTGAATTATGTATAGTGGAGCTTGGAATATGCTCAAAAATGGTGAAGGATCGCGCACACAGCAGGTGGCGATCGATCGCTACAAACGCAGCGATCGATCGCCGAAGGCCAGTGGCGAAAAATGTTGCAGGAGATCGATCGCCATATATGGTGCGATCGATCGCCGCGAGGCAGAAAGGTCAGGCGATCGATCGCTACATCAAAGCGATCGATCGCTACATGAAAGCGATCGATCGGTAAGGCTCGCGATCGATCGCTGCTCGCGATCGATCGCCTCGATCCAGCGATCGATCGCCAGCTGCTTAAAAGTGGGAAATGATGTTTTTTGTTGAATTTTTGGTATTTGGCTATTATTTGGCTTCTAATATTGATTTGTATGGTTGTGTAGAACCATCCCAGGTACCAACAACTTCAAGGAGATAAAGTTCTTCAACTTCTCCACTTTTGAGATTAAGGTACGTAAGAGACGTACGGGCATCGGACGGTAAAACACACTCCTATACTATGACTATACAATGATTGCATAAGTATTTATGTAACAGGTTGATGATGTTAATGATAAGTAAAGATACGATGATGTTTATGATAAGTGAGGATGATGTTTATGATGAGTAAGGATGCTATGATGTTTATGATGTATGTTAAACTATGTTATTAGAAATGGTAGAGTGTTACGGTGGTTGTTATGGGCAAGCGAGGAAGGTACTTACCGCTGACATAGCTAGCGAGGAGATATATCCGCTATCAAGGAGTAGCGAGGGATATCACAGTACCGCTATATGTCGAGCGAGGGGTCCAATTGTGCCGCTGACATAACAGGACCAGAACAGTCACAATTCTAATTAACATTGTCGATTATGGGCATATAAGTGAAGTACGATTTTAACCATTTATGTCAAGAACTAATGATTACATGCATGAATATGAAACAGGGACAACATACGTGTGTTAATGCGATTAACCAGGAAGTATATGTTAACGATTATTTCATGCATTTATTTATATGCCATTATCTTATGATGTTAAGTAATGATGTACATGCTCATGATGGGTTGTCCCTGTAGGTACACTTTGGACTGAAGGGCTAAGGGTCGGGTTGAGGCAGTGAGCTGCAAGGAGCACAAAAAGGAATATGATTCAGGATGATAGTATCTACTCTAGGAGTAGTGTAAACCTATAATGTTAGCATTCGTTAATGGGAATGTAACTAATAAGTTTTGAAATTTTATTTTTGGCCTATAATCCCTTTAGCTCATGTAACAACCGGAACCTTAAGATGTTATTAATGCATGTTTAGTCCATAATACGTTATTATAATCATGTTAAGGTAGGGAGACCCTACATATGCAGTGCTCAACCTTACCTCAATTCCCAAAGCTGATTGGAGACCCTCCCAATGAGATGTGAATCGCGGATCTCGATCTGACACTATAGAAATAGGGATCCCGTGCAATCTCACCACATCTCGAACATATAACTGAGCCATCCTCAAATAGGTGAAGGTCATACCATAGGGAATGAAATGAGCTACTTTGGTCAATCTGTCCACAATCACCCAAATGGCATCAAAACCCGAGGCACTCCTCGGCAAGTGGTCACAAAGTCCATGGATATGTGTTCCCACTTCCATTTCGGTATCTCCAAACTCTTCAATTCACCACCAGTTCTCTGCTGCCTCTCTGCCTTAACCTGCTGGCAGATCAAGCACCTCTTTACGAAAGCGACGACATCATGCTACATTCTTTTCCACCAAAACTGATCACGTTGATCCTTATACATCTTCTTCCCGCCTGGGTGGTACTAAGCCTGCTACTATGAGCTCACTCCAAGATCCCTCTACGCAACTCCGACGTACTCGGAATCACCCAACGGCTACCCAATCTCAAGGATCCGTCCTCAGCCACTCTGAACTTCGATGGCTGTTCAAGATGTACTAGTGATAACCATCTCTGAATCTCATCGTCTGCCTTCTGAGCTCTCCGGATATTCTCATAAATATCTGGCTCTGCTAATAAGGTTGATACACATACCGGCGATGTATCCACATCAAAGTCATAGCCCAGATGGCAATATGAAGTCATCAAGGCTGACAATTGCATGACATCCTCAGCAGTACTCTTCACCTTCCGACTCAAGGCGTTTGCTGTCAAGTTTGCTTTTCCCGGATGGTACTCTATCTCACAATCATAGTCCTTGAGTAAATCCATCCATCTCCTCTGTCGCATATTCAACTCCGCCTGAGTAAACAAGAACTTCAGGCTCTTGTGATCCGTATAAATGGTAAACGACGTACCATACAAGTAATGCCTCCAGATCTTCAGGGCAAAAATAATAGCCGCCAACTCCAAGTCATGGACTGGATATCTAGTCTCATGCGGCTTCAACTGCCTCGATGCATAAGCTACCACATGCTTATCTTGCATCAAAACACATCCAAGGCCCTGAAGTGATGCATCGGTATAAAGGACAAACCTAGTGTTCTCCGTAGGAATCACCAACACTAGTGTCGTCGTCAACCGGTGTTTCAACTCTTGGAAGCTCTCCTCACAAGCTTCGGACCAAAAGAATGGCACTCCCTTTTAGTTCAACTGATTCAACGGCTTGGCGATCTTTGAAAATCCCTCGACGAAGCGTCGGTAATAACCGGCCAAACCAAGAAAACTTCGTATCTCGGGCACAGTGGTGGGTGCAGTCCACTCCATCACAGCTTCTATCTTTCTGGATCCACCGATATCCCGCTGCTAGATATAACATGTCCCAAGAACACCACACTGCTTAACCAAAATTCACACTTGCTGAGCTTGGCAAATAACTGATTATCCCTAAGGATTTGGAGCATTGTCCTCAAGTGTTTCACGTGCTCTTCCTCACTCCGAGAGTAGATGAGTATGTCGTCAATAAATACTATGATGAACTGGTTAAGATATGGTTGAAACACTCTGTTCATCAGGCTCATAAAGACAGCTGGGGCGTTCGTCACACCGAACGGCATAACCAGAACTCGTAGTGCCCATACCGAGTCCGAAATGCTGTCTTCTGCACATCCTCCTCTCTGACCCGAATCTGGTGGTATCCTGATCTCAAATCAATCTTGCTATACAGCTTTGTATCTTGCAACTGATCAAACAAATCGTCAATCCTTGGAAGAGGAAACTTGTTCTTCACTGTGGCCTTATTCAGTTGCCGGTAATCGATGCACAACCGCATTGAACCGTCCTTCCTTTTCACAAAGAGAACCGGTGCGCCCCAAGGCGATACGCTAGGGCGTATATAACCCTTGTCAAGGAGTTCCTGTAGCTGCTTCTTCAACTCCCTTAACTCTGCCGGTGCCATCCTGTAAGGGGCACGAGAAATAGCGGATGTCCCCGGTAATAACTCATCCCAAACTCGACTTCTCTAGCCGGTGGAAATCCTGGAATCTCCTCCGGGAACACGTCAGCAAATTCCGCTACCACTGGTACATCCTCAACCCTCAACTCTTTATTCTTCCCGGTCGTGTTCACGGCATAAATAAGATAGCTCGTGTGTCCACATTCCAATAATTGGGACATCTTAATCGCTGATATCAACGGAATCTTCGCACGAGAACCATTCCCATAGATAGTCCACTGTATTCCCATATCAGATCTGAACCGAACCATTCTCTGCCGACAGTCCACGCTGCCTGATATCTGTTCAGAACGTCGATGCCCACAATGCAATCAAAGTCTGACATACCCAACACGATCAAATTTGCCTTCAACTCGTTGCCCTCTATTTAAATGAGGCAATCCGCAAGTGACTGATCAGCAATAACATTTCTTCCGGTGGGTGTCGAGACCATAAGAGACGTGGGTAACGAAGACGTGCGCATATGGTGTCGCTCCACAAAGCCAACAGATACAAAAGAGTGGGAGGCACCTGTATCTATCAAAATAAAAGCAGGGTACGTAAATAAATGGCACGTACCAACGATCACCTCCTCCAGGGCTGCCTGGGCCTGCTCTCTAGTCAGTGCATACACTTGCCCCTGGGACGGTCCCACTGTCTGACCTCCCGATGGTCGAGGCATAATCTGTTGTCTCTGATGCACTGTCATATCATCGAATCTCGGCCTATTCACTTGGAAATCTGACTGTCCTCCCCGAGTGGGGCAATACCGAGAGATATGGCCCATCTTACCACAACTGTAACAAGCTGGGCAGTTGATCGAAGAGTGTGGCCCTCCATAATTGTCACACGTTGTTTCTCCCGTTCTATTCACTTGCATGGGTCCCCGGTTGGCCAATAGATTGTTCTTCCTATTATCCTGCTTCTGGTTAAAAGATTTCTTTCCACTGAATCGGGAGGATGAAGAAGCACCACGAGGCTCAAATGACTCCCCTCATGGCCTCAAGCCATCAGTAACTTGCCTCTGCGGTGGCACATGTGGGGGGTACAGCATTAGGATAGGCTCCAACTCCAATCTCTGCCAGTTCTGCTCTAGTAAGAGCATCATCGAAAGAAGTGGGGTTGTTGGTGATACCCGGTCAAACAATTCCGGCCGCAACCCCTTCAAGAAGTGCCTCATCTTTGCATGCCCATTTGTGGAAATATGAGGGACATACCTCAACAAAGAAGAGTAGTGCATGGCATAGTCTGATATAGCCATAGCTCCTTGCTTCAAGTTTGTGAACTCATCCTCCTTTATCTGTCTCGCAGCAGCAGAAAAATACCGGTTCAGAAACCGGGTTCTGAAGAGAGTCCAATCAATCAACATACCCTGAGCCCTCAATTCCATCACCGTAGTCTTCCACCACATGGAAGGTTTCTTTGCTAGTTGGAACTCCGCCAACCTCAGCCACTCCGTCCTAGCCCAAGGAGCGGACACAAATATATGTTCCAGTCTCTCAAGCCACTCCTCAGCCTCTTCCCCGGTCTCTGTCCCCTCAAACCGGGGCGGGTGGAGAGTCAGGAATTGAGTCAAACTAAGCTCCCCGGGTAGTAATGTAAGGACCCCATATACTTAACCCTTGATTAGTGTATTAATCATTAGGTGTGGCACATGCTTTCAATAAAAAGCCAATCGGGAAGCTCAGATGATACTTTACCATTGAATGGCAACTCTAAAATTTCTCTAATGATCAACGTTATAGAATCATCTCTACTAACATATAGACTCATAGAGTTGCCCATTACCATCCCATTTTGCCACTTTTCACATTGTGGACTTTTATAAAAATTTGGGCAGAGTCTCCCCATAAAATTGAGCTATCCCAAAACACAAGCACATCACATAATATAATTCCCGGCCAGGGAATACACAATACTCATCAGAAAGCAGTAATACAAGTAAATTCCCAGCCGGGGAAGACACCACACATATGACGACAAAAGTGGGTTTCAACACCCACATAATACACCAATGACTTTCTTATCATTTAGCAATTCTACCTCTAATTGCATGCAACATAGAATGAAAGAGAGAAAGACTCATGCCTTTACATACAACCCATATACAAGTATAATCGTGCTCACATGCGAGCATCATGAATATGCATAAAACCATCATGGGTATATGGGTACTCTATACGATACCGTGCTCCATCAAGCCCTGGTACCACAATCCTGGGAGTACATCCAATCAACAGCTCGAGCTCATCTCCAAAGCCATCGATGTACCTGTTCACCTGTCCCAACAGAGACAGCCCCCAACGGGGTGAGCATACCAATTCCACAATTTCATAATCAAAATGACATAATACATAATTTACGGAATGTAAATATTGTGGAACATATGTGATACTTCCTGGATGGTATCATCCTCATCATAACGTACCCCTGTAATAACCCTGTTCTCAAAACAGATAAATCATCAAATCTTAAATATGCAGTTAATCATGATATTGGTTAACCCTAGCCAGTCTCAAATCAGTAACCTTTCATAACATCTTATTTTATTTGGCAATGATTAGTAACATTTCATAACATCATTTCATAACA
Source organism: Haberlea rhodopensis (assembly GCA_907163345.1). Taxonomy (NCBI): domain Eukaryota; kingdom Viridiplantae; phylum Streptophyta; class Magnoliopsida; order Lamiales; family Gesneriaceae; genus Haberlea; species Haberlea rhodopensis. The sequence goes on along the minus strand of CAJQUN010000472.1, from coordinate 15,177 downwards.
TCGTTTCATAACATCGTTTCATAACATCGCTTCATAACATCTTTTCATAACATCTTACTTAATCTAGCAATGATCATAATTCTAGATATCGTATTGAGATTTCCTTAACTTCCGATACTGGTTAATCACTTCTCTGATTAACTACGTCTCTGTTCCTATTTATTACCAATAGGGAATAAAATACAGATATCCTAGATATCTAATCAAATACCACCTTTTCATTTCTTACTTCAAGGTAACGTCATACTTTCGGTGTTTGCTCCGTAGCAACCACACCTCATCATTTGCTCGCTTCATAGCGGCACTAAGTATTCCACCATGTGAATCAACATAACGTAACCAAGTCCCGATACCATCATAGTAAAACATATCGTATATCTTAAATCATGCATCATACTTGTAAAACATCATTTAAACTATGCTCGTACGCTAAACGTACCTTAAATCCTCGAAGTCCGAGTCAAACCTTGCTCGAGTTCCATGCCCTGAGGAACGATGTGCTAACACGGTAAATAATTCACAATTATTTACGAACATGCAACCCATGCTCAAGCACATCCATAACCCTCAAAATATTGTCGACACACGACAATTAAACATCTAAAAGACCCGGGGCAGGGTACATGCAGGGAGGGAAAACGAATGCGGCATATCGAAAAATTGCCTAAGAACACCTTCAATAATTCGAACCCAACCAACACAAATCAAACCCGAATAATCACCATAATTCATCTAACACATGAATTAATCATTTAACAACAACAATAATCGCCCCACATGCCAAAACCCCCAAAATTCGAATTCAAGCCCTAACTTCAAATCCGATTCCTCAATTTCGAACACAATCAAGCATCATAATGCATTTAAACATGAAATAATCGAATAACAACATGAATCATCATCCTCATACCAAAAACCCAAATTTTCGAAACCCTAAGTCACGAAATCAGTGTTCAAATTCGAAACCATAAGCAACAAATTTTCGACCCATGAAAGTATGAAATCATCGTCTCAAAAGCAGCATAAAAACGCCCCAAAAACATCAGAAAAATCGTACCAAAATCATACCAAAATCGCGCCCCAAAATCGGATGAAATCCAGTTTTTGAACCCTACGCTTTTCTGGCAAATCCGAGCTCGATTCTTGACCAAACTTCAAATTGTTGGTACGTATAGAAGCGCCTGGAAGAGACGATCACGGCGGCGGGTCGGACGCGCCGAACGGCGGCCGGACGGCGGCGGGCGCACGCCTGGAAGCGGCGTGGGTCAAAAGGGGATCGAGAATGGCGCGGCTACGGAGAGAGAGAAGGAGGGGAAGAAAATGGTTCCGATAATAAAAATCTCGGGTTCAACTGGTATTTATAGCAAAAATACCCCGAAATACTAATATCCCCACAAATACATCATGATTCATTAAAAATCATCTGTTTTCAATAATTCTCTCTCTAACTCAAAAACTCCCTACCGGTGCCCACACACAGCACCCGAGATTCTGAGTCCTACTAAAAACCCAACTCACAGGTTTTCACCGAAACGAGAATACGATCTCAACCTCGGGATCCAACGATCCCAACTACTCAAATAGACGAGCCCAGAAGGCCCGACACCTCGATTAAACTCCAATTCGCCACGTAAAACAACTTTACGGGTTATTAACACTCCGGGATTAACACCTATAATCCCTGGTCATCACATTATCCCCCACTAAAAGAATTTCGTCCTCGAAATTAGCACCGGTGTATCACGTAACACCCAGGCTACACAACAACCTGAAGCCATAACCTCGATTTCTGACCATATCAGAATCGTCTTAAAAACCTTGAGAATACCTCACATCAAACTCTGAAACAGAGCGACATAACAAAACCAACACCAACTCATCACCCAAGAGGCAAAACGTACCTCGATGCGGTTCATCCCAAAAGTCAGTCCCTCATGACTGTAAAACAACCAATACTTATGACCGTAGATCGGACAGTCATCCTTCGTTCTAATACCACTAGTAAGAACGCATCATGAATGACACCTCAACCGTGAGAATGTTGACCTCGTGTCAACTCTGAAGTGGAATAGACTTCCAAATCCATCATAACGTCAAAAAGCGTCAGCGCAACCCAACGCTAACAATCCAAAAGCAGTTAGTCAACTGAAACTGCGAGGATCTGAATCGCTCCCGATTCCATCGTAGATATCATTCAATGACATCTCTTATCATGACTCACGATGTCTAACATACATCGTTACGAGGGAAACATTGGCATACCACGGTGTACACATACCAAGCCTGGTTCCACTTCCAAACCTCCTCCATCAAATGATCAGTCGCATCATTGCAACTCAACTTGGGCAACTCACGGCCACAGATTCACATAAAAGACATCTCACAAGATGTCCACCTCCGGATATCCTAAGAATCACATCCTGATCATAAATAAACAATCGAGACTCCTCAGAGTTTCAAATTGAAAGGACATGCAATAAACCCAATGCATCCCAAATACATGGATTCCCAGGCCAAAACAACGACGACTTGATGACTCTCTTGTTGGTACTTCAACATCATGAGCTGTCCCAGACAAGTCTCACCAAGATTTAAACATAAACATCTATACGTTCAGTGAGGCATACTCAACTTCAACTTCAAATGATGTGGTGACTACCAGAGTCCACCACAATCCACCTCGTATAACCTTACGATTTACCAAACTTGGTTCCAACGAGCAGTATAACGGCTCTAGCAAGCCCATCATGGTGCTGCATACACGCGGCAGACAAACTAGTCGCTGCCTCACTAGGTTTCACCTCAAACCTACCAATCAGATGGACGTTTCCGCACGGCATACCATACCATGGGAAGAAAATCAATAGAGTAGTGGGTCTTTACCCAACATTCCTCCAATGCTGAAATACCCTGGACACTCCAATGTCCCCATGCACTTAACATAACCTGATCCTACTTCCTTAGGACCCATCTTACATTCTCATGGTTGGTGTGACCATGTCTACCATATGTCCTATCAATAGCAAGCGAGTAATTCCTCCACGATTACTCATGTCGTCAAAAACATGGCCAAAAGCCATTCCAACGAGCCTACCTCAAGGGTATCACCACTCGAAATACGATTACTTCAAACAATTTCTGCGGTACAATCACATGTACAGTGCGTCCATCCATTCCTCGAGCAACCCGCTCGGTATAAGGGCCACGTTAATCGGTGACGCACACACCACCTTGTGCCCGACATTGGCACCCAAGGCATACAACTGAAAACGTATACTCAACGCATTGTTCATCGTAATGATGATGCATGTCTAATAAGACATCTCCTACACTATCGTCATCGTCATCCTGTGACGACACAGGCCAACTCATGGTATCTAAGGCATTGCCAACTAGTGACAATACATGTCAACAATGACATCTAAACAACCCAGTCAACTCGTGACGGTCCATGCACATCAGCGTATGTCATCCACCATCATGCTAGTAAAATAGGCATAATAAAACATGTATATCAACGCAATACAGCTACAATAAAGCTAATAGAATAGCAATATCTCGTACCTCATCGCTAACAAGATAGCGGCATACCTGTCTCCGTCGCTAGATAATAGTGCGAAATCAGCACTCATCGCTCGAAGGCGGCATAATCCTGTGCTGAGTACATAGCGGCACTATCCATCGCTATAGAATCGACGGCATGATACCTCGTCATATAATAAGTGGCATGAAACCTCGCTATACACCTGAGCCTGAATCATCGTCTACATAACAGCGGAAAGAGGCATCGCTATCAACATATCTGGTGGCACCAATCATCGTCAATCCTCATAGAAGAATGAGTCATCGTAAATCCACATAATAGCGGAATGGGACATCGCTATTAACATATCCGGCGGCATAAACCATCGCCAATCTTCGTAAAAGAGTGTGTCATAGTAACATAGCGGAATGAGGCATCGCTATCATCATATCCGGCGGCATAAATCATCGCCAATCCTCGTAAAAGAGTGTGTCATAGTAACATAGCGGAATGAGGCATCGCTATCATCATATCCGGCGGCATAAATCATCGCCAATCCTCATAAAAGAGTGAGTCATCGTAACATAGCGGAATGAGGCATCGCTATCATCATAAACATCATCATAATCATCATATCATCTTTACTCATCATAAACATCATCATAAACATCATATTCACATATATACTCACAACAAACTATGTTAATTAGAAATGGGACTGTCCCGGTTCCATTATGACAGCGGCACAATTGGCCCCCTCGCTCGACATAGCACATCGTATGATACCCATCGCTACGCCTTGATAGCGGATGTATCTCTTATACAGCGGATGATACCCGTCGCTACACCTTGATAGCGGATGTACCCCATCGCTCAGCGGATGATACCCATCGCTACACCTTGATAGCGGATGTACCCCATCGCTCATCAGCGGATGATACCCATCGCTACACCTTGATAGCGGATGTACCCCATCGCTCATCAGCTATGTGAGCGGAAAGACCTTCCTCGCTTGCCCATAATAACCACCGGACATTCAACCATTCTAAGTAACATAGTGAAACATACATTATCATCTTGTAACATCATCATCATATAAGCATCATCATCTTATAGCATCATTATCTTAGAGATAAAACAGTAAATGTACGAAATCATAGTTGAGTAAGCTTGCTGGTTATTCATTAACTTCTTTTCATTTTCCCTAGTTCATATTCATGCATATGGGCATCTTACCCTGTGGCATCTTACCACCTTATAAACATCATATCATTCTATAAACATCATATTAACATCATCATTACTTATCATAGTCGTCATCGTAAACGTCATATCATCTTCATTTATCATAACATCATCGTAAGTATCTTGTCATCTTTATTCATTATAAAATCATCTTCACCGTGAACTTACTTATCATAACATCATCTTAAACATCTTATCACTTTTTCATTCATTAAACACATCATCATGGCATCGTAAATTCTCATGCAGTCATAGTATGATCATAATATAGGAGTATGGCCTCTTACCATATGGGCATCTTACCACATCATAACATCGTAACACATCATCATAATCTCACTTGTCATAAACATCGTCATCATAGCATATTCGTCATAAACCTACTTATCAAAATCATTATCATCATAACATTATCATCATAATCATCATCATCATAAACATCATAAATACTTATGCATCCAATGCATAGTCAAAGTTAGGAGTGTGTTACCGTCCGATGCCGTACGCTTCTTACGTACTTTCCTTGCTTGAACATTATATGAACAAACACATTAGTATATTCAATAATAATTGAGACCATACCGAAGTATCCACTGTCGGTTGTCTACCCAGTCTGTCCTCAGACAATACGTCATATCTTTCTTTTCCCTGATTTTCTTCCAAAATCAGGTTCCTCGGCACGTAGCATATAGAGTGTTAGACATCACTATGAATGTCATCCTATCGTGTTCCACACGATTCCTGCAACCACAATGGTTAGCAATACCACTTTTCATAACATAAAAGCACATAAACAATTAGTCATGTCGTATAACATTAAAGCCATCATGCATAAAGATGTGCTATCAATAACTTCCTAGGCCCTCAACAGCCCCAACGAGCAACCACTGCTCTGATACCACTAATGTAAGGACCCCATATACTTAACCCTTGATTAGTGTATTAATCATTAGGTGTGGCATATGCTTTCAATAAAAAGCCAATCGGGAAGCTCAGATGATACTTTACCATTGAATGGCAACTCTAAAATTTCTCTAATGATCAACGTTATAGAATCATCTCTACTAACATATAGACTCATAGAGTTGCCCATTACCATCCCATTTTGCCACTTTTCACATTGTGGACTTTTATAAAAATTTGGGCAGAGTCTCCCCATAAAATTGAGCTATCCCAAAACACAAGCACATCACATAATATAATTCCCGGCCAGGGAATACACAATACTCATCAGAAAGCAGTAATACAAGTAAATTCCCAGCCGGGGAAGACACCACACATATGACGACAAAAGTGGGTTTCAACACCCACATAATACACCAATGACTTTCTTATCATTTAGCAATTCTACCTCTAATTGCATGCAACATAGAATGAAAGAGAGAAAGACTCATGCCTTTACATACAACCCATATACAAGTATAATCGTGCTCACATGCGAGCATCATGAATATGCATAAAACCATCATGGGTATATGGGTACTCTATACGATACCGTGCTCCATCAAGCCCTGGTACCACAATCCTGGGAGTACATCCAATCAACAGCTCGAGCTCATCTCCAAAGCCATCGATGTACCTGTTCACCTGTCCCAACAGAGACAGCCCCCAACGGGGTGAGCATACCAATTCCACAATTTCATAATCAAAATGACATAATACATAATTTACGGAATGTAAATATTGTGGAACATATGTGATACTTCCTGGATGGTATCATCCTCATCATAACGTACCCCTGTAATAACCCTGTTCTCAAAACAGATAAATCATCAAATCTTAAATATGCAGTTAATCATGATATTGGTTAACCCTAGCCAGTCTCAAATCAGTAACCTTTCATAACATCTTATTTTATTTGGCAATGATTAGTAACATTTCATAACATCATTTCATAACATCGTTTCATAACATCGTTTCATAACATCGCTTCATAACATCTTTTCATAACATCTTACTTAATCTAGCAATGATCATAATTCTAGATATCGTATTGAGATTTCCTTAACTTCCGATACTGGTTAATCACTTCTCTGATTAACTACGTCTCTGTTCCTATTTATTACCAATAGGGAATAAAATACAGATATCCTAGATATCTAATCAAATACCACCTTTTCATTTCTTACTTCAAGGTAACGTCATACTTTCGGTGTTTGCTCCGTAGCAACCACACCTCATCATTTGCTCGCTTCATAGCGGCACTAAGCATTCCACCATGTGAATCAACATAACGTAACCAAGTCCCGATACCATCATAGTAAAACATATCGTATATCTTAAATCATGCATCATACTTGTAAAACATCATTTAAACTATGCTCGTACGCTAAACGTACCTTAAATCCTCGAAGTCCGAGTCAAACCTTGCTCGAGTTCCATGCCCTGAGGAACGATGTGCTAACACGGTAAATAATTCACAATTATTTACGAACATGCAACCCATGCTCAAGCACATCCATAACCCTCAAAATATTGTCGACACACGACAATTAAACATCTAAAAGACCCGGGGCAGGGTACATGCAGGGAGGGAAAAACGAATGCGGCATATCGAAAAATTGCCTAAGAACACCTTCAATAATTCGAACCCAACCAACACAAATCAAACCCGAATAATCACCATAATTCATCTAACACATGAATTAATCATTTAACAACAACAATAATCGCCCCACATGCCAAAACCCCCAAAATTCGAATTCAAGCCCTAACTTCAAATCCGATTCCTCAATTTCGAACACAATCAAGCATCATAATGCATTTAAACATGAAATAATCGAATAACAACATGAATCATCATCCTCATACCAAAAACCCAAATTTTCGAAACCCTAAGTCACGAAATCAGTGTTCAAATTCGAAACCATAAGCAACAAATTTTCGACCCATGAAAGTATGAATCATCGTCTCAAAAGCAGCATAAAAACGCCCCAAAAACATCAGAAAAATCGTACCAAAATCATACCAAAATCGCGCCCCAAAATCGGATGAAATCCAGTTTTTGAACCCTACGCTTTTCTGGCAAATCCGAGCTCGATTCTTGACCAAACTTCAAATTGTTGGTACGTATAGAAGCGCCTGGAAGAGACGATCACGGCGGCGGGTCGGACGCGCCGAACGGCGGCCGGACGGCGGCGGGCGCACGCCTGGAAGCGGCGTGGGTCAAAAGGGGATCGAGAATGGCACGGCTACGGGGAGAGAGAAGGAGGGGAAGAAAATGGTTCCGATAATAAAAATCTCGGGTTCAACTGGTATTTATAGCAAAATACCCCGAAATACTAATATCCCCACAAATACATCATGATTCATTAAAAATCATCTGTTTTCAATAATTCTCTCTCTAACTCAAAAACTCCCTACCGGTGCCCACACACAGCACCCGAGATTCTGAGTCCTACTAAAAACCCAACTCACAGGTTTTCACCGAAACGAGAATACGATCTCAACCTCGGGATCCAACGATCCCAACTACTCAAATAGACGAGCCCAGAAGGCCCGACACCTCGATTAAACTCCAATTCGCCACGTAAAACAACTTTACGGGTTATTAACACTCCGGGATAACACCTATAATCCTGGTCATCACAAGTAACAACTGAGCCACTGGTTCCACACCAAAGCTGGTGGAGGTAAAGGATTTGTCTGACCAATACTTGCATTAACACTGCCAACGTCACCTACCTCTTCATTGAGGTTCCCCAAGTTCATAGCCGCCATGCTGTAACACAAGGGTTAACAACAATTCCAAAACAATACATATGTTATACCGTTAGATAACATGAATGATAATAAGCATGTTAGTATAACAATTTATACATCAATATGCCACCCATGCATAAACATGCCCAAATGTAAACACCTAGCCAATCATGCTAAGGCTACCCTTCAATCGTTCTCGGGTTCTCTAACCACTTGCTCTGATAGCACTAATGTAAGGACCCTAGTTCCTTAAGTGCGGATTGAAGGCATAATTAGAGCTAACATATATTATCAGAGTATAAAAGGTTCGTGTTGAGACTTTGAGCCTTAAGAATTACATGCCAAGTTAAGGACTTTCAAATGGATTAATTACATTTCTCTATCAAATGAATGTTATTCACTATAGCTTTACACTACTCCTAGAGTAGACACTATACAAAATAATCATGTCCTTCCTTATCAAAAAGCGTTCTTCACAAGCTCACCGCCATCAACCCGCCTTAGCCCCTTTATCATGCCAAAATGTACCTACAAGGACAACCCCCAAAACATGAGCATATAATAATCCATATCCAACACAATATGAATATAAGCGTAAAATGCATAAACCGTAATAAAACACTCCAGTTTTTCCCATGAATTATAAACGCTCCCTTTTTGGTTGTCCCTGTACCATACACTCATGAGTATAATCATAGATTATTTAATGGTTTCTACACATGTTGTGGGGTCCTCGTTACTTAATCCATTATGTATCAGTTCATTTATACATATGTGAGTTAGAATTAAGTAAATCATACACCTGATTAAGAGTTAGTATGTAGGATGTTACAAGTTGACATAACTAGTCAAACTACACAACATATCTACATCACAACACCCTAAACCAAAACTCCTAAGCAGTGGTTCTGCTCGCAGCGGAATAGACTCACAATCCCGTCCTCCCACGTCTATGAGTCCCTACAGAAACAATCACCATATGAGTACAGATAAACAACCCTTTCCAGTGCGATATCATTAAACACATAAACAATAAACCACTATGAATAACAAATGTGATTGTCCTGTATCATGCACTATCAAATGCAATTATGTCATGACATGTCTCACTCCTCATCCTGTTATAACCAGACCAATATGATATGCCTATCTCAGCTCAATATGTCAGTGGAACCTCCTAACATCTTCATATTAGCAGCCCATATCATAATACCGTCCTCACATGTTATAACAGCCAGAGTATATACCCACCGGCGTATATCTCTCATGCCAAAGCATATGTAGTATATCTATCGTGGCAACAATCACAACCAAAGCATATACCACACCACATGGCATATCTATCGTGGCACCGATCTCAGCCAAAGCATATACCACACATCTATCGTGGCATCCATCTCAACAATGTAGTATCATGAATGCACATGCATATGATATCAATAATCATATGATACCATGCTCACATCATCATCACAACAATATCATATACTCGTACGTCAAAACGTACCTGTTCTGCGACACAACGATATAAAGTAAGTATCACTGTCTAACTTGCCTCGTTGTCCTGTCCCCTGTGATGATGCTACAACAATGCCAATAGTATATCATGTTATCATAGGCATCAATATCAAAAGCTACAAAAATATAACATAATAAGTCTACCCGATCGATCGGTCACTCTAGCGATCGGTCGGTCCAAACAGACAACCCTAGCGATCGGTCGGTCGGAAGCTAGCGATCGATCGCTCTAAAATCTGAATTTCTAAAAAATGCTATGGCATTTCACCGATCTATCGCTGAAAGCTTTCAGCGATCGATCGGTACTTACACCACCTACACCGCCTTACATCCCCTGTTTCACTGATCGATCGGTACGATCCTATCGTCAATCGGTCGACAACAGAATTTCAGAACAAAGACGATTTTGAGCTTATCTCCATGTTTCTTCTTCTATAACTCGAAAATATACATTTAAACATGTTTCATATAAACATATTTCTATCAACATAAAATTCAAGTGTTTACACTATAACTCATATCAAAGCAAACACCACTAAATTCATGCTTCAACTTCAATTCCTCTTTTACTACCATAAACTACCATAAATAAGGATACAAAGCACATAAATCTTACCCAATGTTAGGAATTCACTTAGCCTATCTTTCTCTCTTGATTACCAAGTGCAAATCCAAGCAAAAGATGGAAAGAAAAAGCAAGGGTTTTGTAGAGATTTGTAGGTGAAATTTGGTGTGTTATGTGTTGGAAAATCAGATTATACCTTCTTATTAACTCCTCCACCCCAAACCCAAATTCACATAACATGCAACTCACATACACACCACATACAAATTCAACTTCAAATGCAAATCTAATTTATCTCAAATTCATGTCCATGCATGGTATGACATAATACTATCCAACTATGTATAATTCATACTCAACATGAATTCTCTTGATATATATTTAGATATAGATATCAATCATGTACACCATTTCAATCCAATTCTTAAATATAGAAAGGTGTTTGTCATCTCATAATTGCTCATGAATTGAAATTCGAATTATCTCTCCTCGAGATCCCACATACCTTAATTATTTCATAATTACGCCATAATCATATTACACATGTATACGTTATATCGAGGCATGACACATGTCATAACATAACACCATTTCATTATCACCAATTACCAATCCCTAGTCTGTTATAAAAGTGTATTTTAATGCACCTCACTTATCATGACAGCGGCACTAATACCCCTCGCTTCGACATATTAGCGGCATTGAATAACCTCGCGCAAATGCGACATGCGGCAATACCCTCGCTTCAACATTTGGCGGCAAATATTCTTTCTCCCGTTACAATATGACAGCGGCAAGTATTCTATCATCGCTTCAAGTGACAGCGACAAAGCATTAAAATCATCACTCTATATAACCATGACTCATGGGATGGCACCAAACAATCATCATATACATATGCAATCATAATGCATAATTCAACATGTATTTGCATCCACAATGCACAATTCCATATATACTTGCATCCACAATGCATATTCAATGAGTATATAATACATGTACCGTTGGGTGCCCGTACGTCTTTCTACGTACCTTTCCAAAAGTAAGATTTGGTATGACTTCACTTCCTTGGTTGTTTCGCCACCTGGGATTGTTCTACACATTCACACAAACCACTATTAGGAGCCAATAATAGTCCAACCAAAAATCCCACAAAAAATAACTAAAAACACCCTTTTGGTGTCTCGCGATCGATCGCCGCGAGGCCCCGATCGATCGCGAGATCACACTGCCCGAGTGTGAAATTTTCTGCAATCGGCGATCGATCGCCACACTCATCGCGATCGATCACCACTCCTCAGCGATCGATCGCCAAACGCTACTGGTGCGCACTGGTTGCACGCGATCGATCGCCGCTGCCTGGGCTACGAAAATCTCCATTTTTGTACTACATTTTCTTCCCCATCTTCACCAACACTTACACCAACAAACCAATAACATAAAAACACTATAAACCTTCAACATACATCACAATAACCCAAATCCAACACCCAAAACAAAGCCATGCCAACCCAAAACAAACCCATTTCAAAACAACAAATACCAACTCAAATCAAAACAAGCACCATTAAAACATCAAGGAGGGTTCCATACCTCTTATGGACTCCAAATCTCACTAAAAATCTCACAAACCAAGCTTTTGTGAAGATTTCTTCTCCTCCTTTATGTCAATTTCGAAAATGGGTTGAGGGTAGGGTTTGGGATAGTGGTTTGGGGATTGTGGAAAAAGTGAAAGGTAAAGTGATGGGTAAGGTGGGGGTAGAGGGGTATAAAGGTGGGGGTTTTTTAAAAACATGTACCCCAATTATAAGCATGATGTATAAAATACCCCAACATGGTATTTTAAAGTATTTCCCCAAAAGCACCAAAATCTCAATTAAATTACATGCTTTCCAAATAAATTATCAACCATCATAATTAAATCATGCTAGCACCCAATTCCCCACATGCACATCATGCACCCTGAAATGCATTACCCGGTCACGCCTATCATGTGACTAAGCATTTCGCCATTTTAATTAATTCCAACACTAATTAATTAACACCATAAATAATCACATAATCATAATTAATGCCCAAATTGCAATTAATCATTCGGGATATCACACATGATGAGTTAATCATATTTGATTATGGAACTGGTATAGCAGGGATGTTTTAGTTGATCACTGAGATGATCAACTGGCTTTTGAGAATTTAATGGTTTGGTTATTTTGAGAACATGGACAATACAAGGATCCCGGATGAGGTTGATACCATCCAGGAGTATCATTTAAATTCATGGCATTTACATTCTGTAAATTATGAACTGCAATATTATGATTATTGGATTGGTGATATTGGTATGCTCACCCCGTGTGGGGGTCTCTGTTGGGGCAGGTGATACAGGTGTAGCAGCAGCTTTGAGTTGAGCTCGGGCTGTTGTAGAGGTGCTTCCAGGATCGAGGTACCAGAGCTGGTTGAATAAGTACATAGATCCAGAGTTGAGATCGGGTTGTGCTTGGGAGGTGCTTCCAGGATTGAAGTACCAGTATAGTATCTGGTAGAGTGTTTTATACATTATATACACGCTTATTCATTGGGTGCTCTCTCATGTGAGTACGTTTTTTACGTGTATATGGAATGTATAAATGAGCATGGTTCTCTCTCTTCATTTATGGTTTGCATGGAATTAAATACGGAATTGCTAAATGAACTGAGAGTATGTAGTGTATTATTAGGGTGCATACTATGAAGTGGTACCGATTGGGGAAGTTGAATATTATGAGGTCCTAATGCAAGAAATTTTATAGATGGTATATGATGTTATGATTGTATATGATTTCCTTTCCAAGATAATATGATTGTATGTACTAATGGCATGGATTAATACACTAATAACGGGTTAAGGGTACGGGGGGCCTTACAGTTGGGAAAACATTTCTAAGTTTTGGTGATCACAAACATCTACTTCATAAAAGGTGAAAAGCTTAAAAGACATCCACCAGGTGAAAAGCTTAAAAGACATCCATCGTGCGAAAAGCTTAAAAGACATCCATCGGATGAAAAGCCTAAAGTCATCCACCGGTTGAAAAGCCTAAAAGACATCCACCTGGTGAAAAGCCTAAAATACACCTACCAGGTGAAAAGCCTAAAGACACCTACCGGGTGAAAAGCTTAAAAGGCATCCACCGGGTTGAAAAGATGAAAAGGACATCTACCGGGTCCAAAGACTAAGAGTTATCATCCACAGAATGCAGAGAGTGAACATCCACTGGAACAAGAGCACCAACAGACGTTTAAGAAGTTTATATTGACTTCCAGTCCATCATATTAAGTAACTATTAACTATACAAGCAGATGATAGAAAGGACATCAGCTGACATAAACCAGTAGATATACAGTGGAAGGAGAAGTCAGCAGAAGTGTAAAGTAACAAGACAAAACAAGTACAAACTAACTGTGGCAAAGGTACAAACAGAGTGCCGCACTACATATCAGCGCCACCAATAGCGTCAGTTTGAAGTAGCCGTTGATTAGCGAAATTGGTAAGAAGACAAAAAAATCTGGAAGAAAATTAGGAAGCTGATTTTACTCAGATCTTTCGAAAAGAAAAGTTGTCGTTAGACTGCTATGTCTATAAATACGTCAAAGTGAAGAATGAGAAAGTGTTGAACAATCTGATCAAGATTCAAAAGACGAAAATCAACTTCATTCAATTCAATCAAAACATTAAACACGTTCATTGAAATATCTAAAGTTTTGCAAGAGCAGCAAAGAAGCCTAATTGTGATCTTGAAGATCAAGCCTACTGAGTCTGCTGCTCAAGAACACTCAAAGCTTAAGAGATTTATTTTTGTGTGAGTGTTGTAAAACACATTGTAAGCAACTGAGAGAGTTTATTGCTAGGAGTTTAGGCCAATCTGTGTGAGTGCATAAGAATGTTGTATACTGTAAAGTGTAAGCCAAAGTCTTCTAGTGTAACCTTCTTGCAAAGGAAGACGGGGAGACGTAGAAGCGTTGTGCTTCGAACTTCCAGAATATATCATGTGTTATTTATTTGCTGCACATTATCATTCAGTTATTTTATCTCACAAGTTCAACATACGTCTTCCGCACTATTACTAGTGTCTGCTGACTTGCTATCAATTGAGAACCTACAGCCGTACTTAACAGTCAGTTGTAAGAAGAAGAATCGAAATGAGTCTAGTGTTTATTCAACCCCTCTTCTAAACACTACTCTGATCCTAACAAGTGTTATCAGAGATGGTCTTCTCGATTGTGAGAAATAAGAACTGATGACCTCACTCAGCAAGATCTCGATGTCAAGAAAGATGAATATGATGACTTGAGAATCAGAATGCAAGCACATCTAAGTGCTCAAGATGATGACACGTGGTTCGTCATCACTGACGGACCAATGATGATCATGAAGGTCAACACAAAAGCGCCATTACCAGTGGTGAACCTCAGATGGTTGAGAAGGACAGATCACTCTGGACCATGAGGAAAAGAAAAAAGTAAATCTGGACAATGTAGCCAAGGGCATCCTGTTCAAGACATTGGACGAAAACATGTCCAACAAATCAAAATGTGTCCTATTTGCTAAAGATCCATCTGGAAAAATATTGCACAGTTGTGTGAA